>ONZH01027051.1:0-49405 GCA_900303285.1 Rhinella marina | reverse complement strand
CAGACCTTCTAAATTGAGGGTCCGGTTCTGGGCAGCTGCAGGCTGGTACTGTTAGGCTGGGAAGGGCCAATAACTGTGCACTGCGCCACCAATGTTTCAATACTGAGGAGGGGGCGGGGAAGGGGCCACCAATGTTTATGAAAGTACAGTATACCATAGCAAGTCGGAGGCGTCCGGTTTTCATGGTAACTGATCGGAGGCCAGTGATTACACTGCTGGGCTCCGATCCCCACTGCACCACCAATGAAGGTGGTGGCGCCTGTGGCCCACTGCCACCAATGTTTATTGTACTGGGGGGGGGGTTTGGGGGAGGGCGCACTGCGCCACCAATGTTTTAATACTGGGGGGGAGGGTGCACTGAGCCACCAATGTTGATGAAAGTACAGTATGCCATGGCAAGCCGGAGGCGCCCGGTTGCCATGGTAACTGATCGGAGCCCAGCGATTAAACTGCTGTGCTCCGATCCCCACTGCACCACCAATGAAGGGGGGGTGCCTTTGGCCACTGCCACCAATGTTTATTATACTTGGGGGGAGGGCGCACTGCGCCTCCAATGTTCTAGTATTGAGGGGGGTATTAAAACAGCAGCGCAGCCCCGATATCCTCAAGAAGATCGGAGCTGCGCTGAACTCTGCCATTGGTCAGTCAAATCTGACTGACCAATCGTAAATGCAAGTGTCACCACAAGCGTGGCACTTGCATTTACTTGCAAACTGTAGTTCCATGAGCCATCTGGTGGTGGTTACATGTAACTACACCTTCATTTTATGAATGAAGCGATATTGCTCTGCGTTCACGCGATTCTGCTGTGAGTGCAAGAGCTGCAGGATGACCCGGCTTCACACGGGTATATTTCCACTATTTAATTTAATGTTTGTGTATGTTGTTAAAAGATATCTAGAGTATCCCCCATAACAGTGACCTCTACAGCACTCCATCCCCTTAACAGTGAACTTCACAGCCCCCACCCCCATTAACACTGACCATCCACAGTCTCCCACCTCCTTAAAATGTTACCTCCACAGCAGCCTACCCCCTTAACAGTGACTTCAACAGCACGCCACCTGCTCGCCTAACAAAGACCTCCACAGCAGCCCGCCCCCCCTTAGCAGTGACCCTTCACAGCGATCTTCCCCTTAACAGTAACCCCCACAGCAACCCACCCTCTTAACTGTTATCTCCACAGCGGCCTACCCCCTTAACTGTGACCCCCTCAGACCGCCTTGCCCCTTTAACAGTGACTTCTACAGTACCTTATCCCTTTAAAAGTGACCTCCACAGCCACCCACCCTTCAACACTAACCCCCCACAGTGACCTGCCTCCTTAAAATGTGACCTCCACGGCAGCCCACCCCTTAACTTTGACCTTCACAGCAGCCTGCTCTTTAACAGTGACCTCAACAACACCCCACCCACCCCCTTAACAAAGACCTCCACAGCAGGGCAGTATTGTCTTTAATTGACAATATATAAAACCCCACAGAATTAGTATGCACTTAAGGTCATGTGAGTTACATCAGCGTCTACAACAACATTAGCTAAGTGTTGCAATCAAAATCATATTAACTCACACATAAGCTGTCATATACTAAGAATGTCCTTTGTTGCCTATAGCAACAAATCAGAGCTCATATTAATGACCTGTAGCAAAATAGAAGCTGAGCTGTGATTGGTTGCTATATGCAAATTATGAATATCCAGGCTAACTGCCACAACAACCAACAGCCAATGGCTCCTGTAGTTTGGCGGTTAGGTTACTAAGCTTATTTTTTGGCAAATAATTGGAAAATGCGGGGTAAAAATTTCCACTCAAAACATAGTCTATGACGTTCCCCAAATGACAGGAGGCAGCTCTGCAAAATTTTGTGATTGTAAATGTGATGGTGTGGATTCCTTTAGTGGACATACATACAAACATACATACACTCAGATTTATATATTAGACTGGGCTAAATTTATAATTAAAGTATGCCACTTTTCGCCAAAATGCACGGTTGCAACTTTTTTAATGGCGCTTGCTTAAAAATGTGCAAGTGCATTTACTCCACTGGCCATGCCATTTTCCTGAAAAAGGGGCACGGCAAAAGAGGAGAACTGGAACCAGGAGCACAGCTACAGAGTCACAGACTATCACTTGCAACAGTATAAGGCCAGGAAGGGCTTTAAATACAGCACCAAGTCCCAGGATCAGAACCTACTAGCTCATGACTTGGCACTCCATTAGTGAACACCAGCACACAGGAATAGATCAGCTAAGCAATCAGCCCACTGCTAGTCTCCTCCAGCACACACCCACTGTGGGGAAAAAGAGCATTGCATCCTGTTTGTAAAATCTATGTGGGACAGACCTCACAAGAATTACGTAGAAGGGCTCAGCAACATTTGTCAAACATTGGACTTGCACAGCGGGACAGGACCAGACAAGAAAAACCACTTACTTCTGTGGCAACTCACTTTTTGGACCAACATGGAGGTATTTGTAGGGGTTTAAAAATAGTTGGTTTGGAACGTATTCATGATAACATTAGGGGGATATTTATCACATCACGTTTGTTGAGATCTGAATCCAGATGGATTTATAACTTGGGCTCACTTGCACCTTCGGGTTTAAATGAAGAACTCACTTTCACTGGTTTTTACACTTGAAGTAGGGTCACAATTTTGTGTGTAGTTTTTTTTTTTTTTTTTTTTGGTTCTCCACTTAGGTATTGTTCTATCACTGTAGTAATTATTTTTCTTCTCTTTTTGCAGTTTTAGGTTGTCACATGGGTATTTCAAGATTCACTTTATATCCCCACTAGGATGGAGCCTAAGGATTCCTTATCTAAAATAACTCTATACCTCCATTAGGTTGGAGCCCAAGGATTCCTCATCTAAATCTGAGGTTTACAGAACATCTATTGAAACGAACTCGTCTTTGCGGGCGTTCTATCCAATTGGATGTTTATGGAACGTCCTTTGAAATGGATCCGTTTTTGTTATTAATAATCACAGAAATGGACTTTTGCTGGTTAATTGGATTATCTTTTGTGAACTTCTCAAGCTTTCAACCCCTATTTGGATATGAATTATAAAGGAAAGGGACTATAATAATTTTTTTAATTTTTTGGATTTTATTTTGGACTTTATTTTGATTTTTGTTTAGGATGGTGGTGGGAGGTACAGTCATGTATATATATATACACGGGAACATATGTACACTAAAAGATAAGGAGGAAGAAGGATATATATTTAAAAAAGGAAACGAAAAAAAAAAAAAAAAACAATAAAAAATTATTATATAAATTTAATAAATGATTTTTTGCACTGGTTGGTTATAACATTTTTGGGGATTATCTTTTGATAATACTCCCATATATATGTGCACATATATATATATATATATATATATATATATATATATATAATATTCACTTTAAAAATGTCATATATTTATCTTAAATTGTAATAAGTTATGTTATTTTAACACATAATATTTTTAGGGATATTATTTGTTGTGGTCTATATATTTACTATATATATATATATATATATATATATATATATAATATATATATATACTATCTATTACTTATTTACTATTTATTTATTTGTGTATTTATAATGAATTAACTTTTTTGATTTCTTGGTTTGCGGTCATATCCCCTTTCTTAGGGGTGGGGTGGGAGTGGGGGTTGCATTCCTGGTGCTTCCGGTGGTTGGAGTACACCATGGAACGCATTATTCCAGACTCCTTTTATATATTCATATATACGGTACATTGTTAGGGTACTTCCGTTATCTGGACCGTACGGTTGGAATACATTGGACAGGTGTCATATAGATAGAATGCATCATGAAATTTACATTTCCTGTTCAGGGGTGTGTTTCCGGATTGTGGAACGCACCAAGAGAGATAATGCGCATGCGCTTCTATTAGATTGTGGGTTTTATATCATTACTCTTTTTTGCTAATAGAATATATCTCATTGTGGATGAGGTGATGTGCTGAGGGTTCTTTGTATGGTTTTTGAACTTGGATGCCATTTGGGTGTTCTCCGGTATTTGGAGCGCACTATTACATACATAGCGCATGCACATTTTAATCCTGGGCACGCCATGGTTCAGCGCGCCGCCATTGAAAACAGCATCTCACTGAAAAGGTATTTACTAGCTCATTTAGCCGTCACAGCTATAATCAATCTATGCAATTGGGTTACACATATATACAGTATATTTGTATCTTGCACTATTCAATCTTACCCTTGAGGAAGCTGACCAGATCGGCGATACGCGTGGGGATTGTCTCCCCAGACAACATGCCCCACAAGCATTTTTATTAGATGAGTATATTTATTTAGTGATTGGTATTGATGTTATATTTTCTATCTGTACACGCTGGACCATTCATTATAAATTTTGTTTGAATATATTTGCTTGTTACGGTCACGGTTGATTGTCCTACATTGGACTGTATATGTTGTCTGGGGTATGGTGGAGCCTATCATAGCTCCCCCATAGTGTGTTTTTCTTATTGTATACAATTTTTAATCATATTTGTGTGCAAGTGTGTTTATAATAAATATTGATTTTACTTTAGATGTGCGGTTTTTTAAGTATTACATTATGATTTGTCTAACCGCGACTTTCACTCCATTTATATTTATATTCAAGTGTGCCCCCATTTTCATCTTTGTAGCTGTTTATAAGGATGCTATTGCATCACAGGGGAGTGTGGTCAAACAGGGAATCACAGGGAGCATGGCTCGACAGAATGTCTCACCCGGAATGGCCACACCGCAGCCAGAGATCGCAGTGCTGGAGCCCGGATAGGTAAATTTGTGACACTAAGGTGTGTGGGGATCTTTAACTTTGATTGTGGCTCAACATATCCCAAGGTTTATGCTCCAAGATGACCAGCTTTGGAAAATATAATGGGTTTGTGATACTCTTGTCACATGGTGTCTATACCATGTATAACCACCCAGTGTACTATATTGTACTGAATTTGTTTTAGGAGATACTGGAGTCTTTAGAGAAGTTTTCCAGTAATAATTATTTTTTATGTGCCCACAGCATACACCCTGAAATGAAGCATTCATATTTTCCTGCTCCAATCCGCTCCGCTTCCCTGTTCTACCCCTGCTGTCTCCATCTTCCGCACATGTATGACGCTGGGATCCTATGGGTTAAGATTAATAAAAATAATCTATTTTTGTGGATCAGAGTGTGAATCCACTGTGCCAAGTAACTTTGGTATTCACCCTTTACAAGGATCTAGACTTTGCTGCAAGGGAACAAGCTCTTTGGAAAGACCTAGCATAGAGTGCAACTGACCCACTGGGGTCAGGGACTCTGGGCAAACATCTGAAGATCAGGATGCAGAAACCATACCAGAACCACAGGAAAATTGAGTTTGTCTGAACAGTCACTTAAGCTTGAATGCCGGTTTTAGAGATCCAGACACGTACTTGTAGTATAGATGAAGGTAGACACACTTTCAGACAGGTTCACAGTAAAGACACAGACAGAGCTGGCAGGTTGGATATTTGGAAGGACAATGGACAATGTTAACTCAAACACAAACAGGACCAAAGCTAAAATGGAAGTGCAGGATAACACAGGAAAGAGACAGGACTAGAGGACAATAGGAACGCAGGCAGATAATAACACAGGATAAACCCAGGTAAATTGCAGTAGCACTAGACTATCAAACACCTTTGCAGGTCACCAGGAAATCAAAAGATGAGGCATCCTCTGACTGGGAAAGGTGCCTTAAATACTCAGGGACCCCCAGCTATCAGATAGGGAAGAATTTTGAAGCGTGTTCTCTGGCCCAGACATAAGAGTGTGCCAAAGGGCACAGATACTGGCAGACTAGAAGGGAGTGTAAAGGCTGCATACTGCAGAGGGCAGCGCAGTTTGGTGAGCACCATGGCAGGTACAGACCGCCAAACTAATATCTATCTATGGAATCTGGAGCGTGTTCAGACCAGAACATTGGAGTGAGAATATCAAAATGGAATTAGTCTGAAACACTCTACATATTAGTTCCCAGGCATTGTCTTCTGACTTTTCCTCAAGCATTGGTACTTGTGTTATTTTGCCACTGTCTCAACACAAATATGCTGTCCTGGCTGCCACTCTGTAAAGTGACTCGTGGGATTGTTATGCACTAGAGGTAGGTTAAAATTGTCCATCTATTGATTCCTACTAGAATTTGGTTGTGCGCTATTCTGATTAACCAGATGGAAATAAAACATGATTTGTCATATTGAATGCATTGTTTAAAAGGCATATGCAGTGTTAGGATTTTACTATCTATCCTCATGATATGTCATCAATATCAGATTAGTGGGGGTCCAACTCCTAGCACCCCTTACCACCAAACTGGCTAAAATGCCACTGAGCTTATGCTGCACCCTCTTTATTGTTTATGTACCTGCACAATGTCTTCACCATTTAAGTAAATACTAGAGAAAGGTGTAATTACTCTGCACAGTCGTTACAACATAGATGGTGTACAAGTAAGCACTGAAGAGTGCAGCACTCGAACAAGCATCTTTAACCAGATGACTGGTGGGGATGCTGGGAGTCAGACCCTCACAGATCTGATATTGACCTATCCTGAGATAAGATCATCAATATCTTAACAGTACATGAGCTCTTTAATTATTCTGTTTAAAAATTTCCAAAACATAAAAAAAAAAGATTTACTATAGAAGATACACTAAATCTCAAAAGAGAACCAGAAAAAAATCTTTGGCCCCAACAAAATGTCACAGTTCAACTGATGCTACTTTAGCCCCTGCATTTTCTTTAAAACATAATCTGCTCTTCCGTAGGACTCATGGCCACCATGCTCAATAAACACAAAACTAACTGGCGAGAATGTTGAAGATATAGATGAGTTAATCTCTTTACAGACTACTTTTAATGGCTTGAATCAAATCTTTATTGCAGTGCAGGAAGCCATTTTCCAATTATATAATTAAATACATCATTTAATAGGTAGATGAGCAATGAAGCCAACAACAGCAGGCCCTAGAGCCATGTGTACTATGATAATTTTCCTAAATCTCCACTTCTTAGGCTCAACATGCATGCCGTGTTTTACTAAACCCCTTAATAGACAATGACTGACACGGGGCACTTTCCCTGCCACCTCGCTCTTGACTTCTCAAGCTCCATCGCTCCCTCCGCCTCTTGGATTGGGATTTTTGTTCTCTTCCTCTTTCCTTTCCACAAAGAAATTTCATGTTAATGAGTCTATGTGTTTGTTGTAAATCCCCAATTACAAAAGAAGCAACCACACAGAGCCGTCCCTTTGGTTGAAATCTTTGAGTAATCCCCTTTTCTAGAGAAGCCTTCCTCCCTCTGACATGAGTTTAATCCTTTGTTTCTTTCCTTTGGATCACATCTAAATGATTGCCGCAACTAATTAACTTTTTCTTTCTGTAGGCCTCTGTTGTCTTAATTAATTTCTCAAATACTTAATTCCATGCAGCCAGCCGAAAGTCTCGGTGGTGCAAAAAAGTTACAAAATTAAATAAATAAGTAAAAAGTAAATAAGCTAGTATAAGGTTCGGGAACGATGTGCATTTTTTTATGTAGCTGTCATGAAAGCAGCCTGTTCTTCTTATCAGTCGCTCTCAGATATTTTATTATTCTGATAGGGGAATCTGGGACAAACCATAAAGACGCGGCAGGCCCATAATGTGTAATTAGTTGGGTTTTTTTTTGTTTTGTTTTTTTTGCATTAATAGGAGGGCCTTGCTTAAAAGACAAAATACATGAAGGGAAGAATTATTCCCATCTGTGTCTAAATATAAAACAGAAAAATCTGTTATTTTAATTCTAATCACTGAAGTCAAGCACATGTGGCATGCGCTACAGTATTAGTGAGCATCTATAAGGAAAGAAGCATGCACTGGATGCTAATGATATGTGACACATGAAAGCAAAACAAAAAAATTCTTAGGGACTCCACATGGGGGCCACCATATAGCACCATAGTATGGAAATTAACAGCTTCTGTGTATTTCCATAGAGATGTTGTCAAGCGCCATATGTAGCACATTATCGTACCCTAGAAACAATTCTTCTGTGGGTGAACACATCTGTAGAATGGAGCATGATATTTTTTTTCTGTTGGATTTGTACAGAATCTGGCAGAAAATACCTCTGTATTGCTCTTAATGAAATTGAAGTTATACAAAGTTACTGTATACAGTAAAGACTCAGGCATTTGTTCTGGAGCTGTATTATAGCTGTGTGCTGGAGCTCTTTATATAGTACAGTATGTGTAATATTAAATTGGGTTTTTTACTGATAGTTTAAAGAAATAGTTCTGCATTGCAGCATTTTGCTACTAGCTAGGCTGAAAGACTACATTGATCCCATAGCTTGTGTCCAGCTGTATTCATCAGCAGAGTCTCCCTCTACCCCTGAGATTGCTGTGTATGCGCTGTTGGCTGACCATCCTGAGAGGTGGAGGTAGGCATGGTGAGGACTCTGCTCATGAATGCAGCTGGACACATGACACTAGTGTATTTATTCAGGACTGCAAGTAGCAAAACTTCATAACATTGCATCATTTTGGCTACTAGTAGTACAGAGACATGCCTGGGTTCAGCACATCAACACTGCAGCCAATTACTGTCCTTAGCTGTAGGCAGGTGGATATTCTTGTCCACAATTGCAGACAAGAATAGGACATGCTCTATCTTTCTTGCAGGGTTGCAGAACGGAACTACAGATGCGGACAGCACAACAATCTTTTGCAGCCCCATTGAAATGGATAGGTCTGCACTAGAGATGAGCGAGCACTAAAATGCTCGGGTGCTCGTTATTCGAGTCAAACTTTTCCCAATGCTCGGGTGCTCGTTTCGAATAACGAACCCCATTGAAGTCAATGGGAGACTTGAGCATTTTTTGCAGGGGACCAAGGCTCTGCCTAGGGAAGGCTGGGTGAAAACCTGGAAACCTCAGAAAATGATGGAAACACCACGGAAATGGACAGGAAACAGCAGGGGCAGCATGCATGGATGACTCTGAGGCTGCCTAATCCCACCATTACCCCAAATTCTCAGGCAACAGCCTGGTGGTTACCCTCATGGCAATTGTGCTCACCCAGACAAAGAAAGGCGAGGCACATGCCCATCACATGTTAGGGAAGCACCCAACTAGATGCAACGAAGGTCCATCACCACCAATTTTCAGGGACACGGTAATGGTGACCCACATAAAAATGCTGCCTGACAACCTGGCGGTGAGCCCCTGATTGTCTTTCAATAAGATTGCAGTGTAAAGCATGGTGGTGAGCCTCAGTAATAAGATTGCAGTGTAAAGCATGGCGGTGAGCCTCAGTATGACTTTTTAGATGGAGATTGCTTGTGGTCACGTATTCCCTGGAACCCCATAGTCACCCCTTCTCTGATGTGCTACCCCAGAACATTCTCTGCCCCAATTCACCAGACCTTTTGCAATCTCAGTGTGCTGACAGTGGGGATTTACCAGTGTTGTCTGAGGAGGTGGTGGACAATGGCGAGACACAGGTGTCGGGGGGGGGGGAGGAAAGCCACTTAAAAATGCTGCCTGACAACCTGGCGGTGAACCCCTGATTGTCTGTCTTTCAATAAGATTGCAGTGTAAAGCATGGTGGTGAGCCTCAGTAATAAGATGGCAGTGTAAAGCATGGCGGTGAGCCTCAGTATGACTTTTTAGATGGAGATTGCATGTGGTCACGTACTCCCTGGAACCCCACAGTCACCCCTTCTCTGATGTGCTACCCCAGAACATTCTCTGCCCCAATTCGCAAGACCTTTTGCAGTCTCAGTGTGCTGACAGTGGGGATTTACCAGTGTTGTCTGAGGAGGTGGTGGACAATGGCGAGACACAGGTGTCGGGGGGTGAGGTAGTTGTATGGGAGTATGGGAAGCAAGTTACAGTGGGGACTCCTTGGGGGGACTTTCTCATGATGGGACAGATTCAACTTGGGTGGATCAGGCACAGGAACAGATCAATTTTAAGTGTGAGGCAACATCAGCACCACAACCGCTTGGGAGAGGCAGTGGGCATTGTGTTTAGAAAGGCTGATGGACTTCCGTCAGAACTGTGTGTATAGAACCCCATGGCCTTTCATAAAAAATTTGGTTACAAAGCCGCATGACTCCTGAAAAATTGTTATTAGAAAGACAGATGACTTTCCTGAAAAATTGTTATTAGAAAGACGGATGACTTTCCTGAAAAATTGTTATTAGAAAGACGGATGACTTTCCTGAAAAATTGTTATTGGAAAGACGGATGACTTTCCTAAAAAATTGTTAGTAGAAAGCGCAATGACTTTCCTGAAAAATTGTTGCATATGCAACTCAGATGAAGAGGAGGAGGAAAGCAAGCAATTTAGGAGGTAGCCTGAGGTGGGGATGAGAACTGGGGGATATCCATGACCTGTTCATCTTGATGAACGTGAGGATGTCGGCGTTGTCGGTGGACAGGCGCGTCCGTTTGTCCGTAATGATACCCCCTGCGGCGCTAAAAACCCTTTCAGACAGTACACTTGCAGCAGGGCAGGCAAGCACCTCAAGAGCGTACTGCACAAGTTCTGGCTACCTGTCCAGCTTGGCCAGCCAGTAATTATATGGCGTGGAGTTATCGGTCAGGACGTTGGTCTGGTCCGCGACATACTCCCTCACCATCTTGCGGTACTGTTCCGCCCTGCTCTGCCTGCCTGTGGCTGTGTCGTACTCTCTTGCTGGGGTTTAAGAAACTTGGCAAAAGCATGGAATAGTGTACCCCTGCCCTTGGCGCCTACACTGACTTTCCCCCTTCTCTCCTCTCCAACTTCGGGCACTGCAGTCCGCCCCCTGTTGCTCGACTAGTCTGGAAAGGCCTGTAGCAGTTTCTGAACCAGGGCCTTGTGGTAGAAAGTGACTCGGGTGCTCCTTTCCTCCACGGGTATAAGTTGGGCAAAGTTGTCCTTGTAGCGTGGGTCAAGGAGGGTGTACACCCAATAGTCATTGGTGGACAGTATCCTCTTGACCCGGGGATCACCACAAAGACAGCCAAGCATAAATTGTGCCATGTGCCCTACTGTGCCAACACGCAAGCCTTCAGCCTCCTCACTTAGCGGACTCTCCATCTCCTCCTCCCCCCCTTCCTCCGACCCCAATTCATCCTCCTCAGCCCATACCCACTCAACAGGTAGCATGGAATCACCCCCTGATGCATGGTGCCCAAGAGTTTCTTCCTCCTCCTCAGCCGCCTCCTCCTCCTCAGTTCCGTGCTGCGAAACTGACAACAGGGTGCTCTCAATGTCACTGTCTTCCCCCACCTCCTGTGACACGGCTGAATCCTCAGATCTTAGGTTCCACAAGGAGTTCTGGATGAGGCACAACAGAGGGATGGTGACACTGATGATGTGTGCATCACCACTAACCATCTCTGTTGCCTCCTCAAAGGGACCTAAGACCTGGCAGATGTCAGCCATTCACGTCCACTCCTCAGCATAGACATGAGGAAGCTGACTGGCCTGACTACCACCTCGGGGGATCAGCTGGCAGTCTACAACTGCCCTGCGTTGTTGGTACACCCTGGCTAGCATGTGTAACGTCGAATTCCAACGCGTGGGAACGTCACACAGCAGCCGCCCTTGCACAGTCCTGAGGGTCGCGGCATCGGTGGTGGACTTGCGAAAATGGGCGCATATGCGCCGCACCTTGGTGAGCAACTCACTCAACTGGGGGTAGTTCTTGAGGAAACGCTGGACCACCAAGTTGAGCACGTGGGCCATGCAGGGCACGTGAGTCAGCCCACCAAGATGCAGAGCCGCCACCAGGTTACGCCCATTATTGCAGACCACCATTCCTGGCTGAAGGTTCAGCGGCGCCAACCACGCATTGGTCTGCCCCCTGATGCCCTGTAAGAGCTCTTCAGCCATGTGCCTCTTATCCCCCAGGCTCAGCAGTTTCAGGACTGCCTGCTGCCACTTCCCTACCACAGTGCTGAAACTGCTGGCCATCGAGGAAGCGAGACTTGACGATTGGGGCATCACTGCCACTTTGGAGGAGGAGGAGGTGGTGGAGGAGGAGGTGGAGGCATAATGTGCTGGAGACACACAGACGGAACTATGTCCCGCAATTCGTGGTGTGGGTAGCACATGTGCAGCCCCACGATTGGTCTCTGACCCAGCCTCCACCAGATTGACCCAATGTGCCGTGAGGGAGATGTAATGTCCCTGGCCACCGGTACTCATCCACGTATCTGTGGTCATGTGGACTTTACCACAAACCGCGTTTTTGAGAGCGTGGGCGATGTTCTCAGACATGTGCAGGGCGGGGACGGCACATCGGGCAAAATAGTGTTGGCTGGGGACAGAGTAATGGGGGGCTGCCGCCTCCATAAGGTTGCGGAAGGATTCTGTATCCACAATCCTGTACGGCAACATTTCCAAACTAATCAGCTTGGCGATTTGCACATTTAGAGCTTGCGCATGGGGGTGGGTGGCTGCGTACTTGCGCTTGCGTTCAAATGTCTGCGGTAGAGACAGTTGAACGCCGCACTGGGACACATGAGTGGAGGAGAGGGAGGGAGATGGAGCTGAAGGGGTCCTTTCGGGGCTGGAGGCTGCCAGCTGACAGAAGTGCAAACCATTTGGTGGGGTGTTTTCGCTCCAAATGTTTGCGCAGGCTACTACTGGTCAGGTTGTTGCGTTTTGAACCCCTGCTCATTGACGTGTGGCACAGCTTGCACACCGCCAAACGAGGATTGGCCTCATCATCCTTAAAGTACTCCCAAACTAAGGAGTGGCGCATAGTACGGGCTGGAGCGTGACCTGTAGGAGCACTTGGTGAAGTAGTGACTCGGCCCCGGCTTCTCCCTCGTCGCTGCCCTCTGGCTCTCTCAACAGCTTGTGGAGCTGATGTCGCCTCACAGTCTGAACCACAGCCTCCAGTTTCCTCATCCAACCAAGTAGGATCTGTCCCCTCATCATCCCCCAGGTCTTCCTCAGACTCCAAAGTGACGTCCCTGACAACTACCTCCAACAACAGTGTCTCGTCGTCATCTTCCACCACCTCCTCAGACGCCACTACTAACTTCCCACTCTCATAACCCAGAGACAGCAAAAGGTCCTGAGAATCAGGGCATAGCAGCTCGTCCAGTGGCACATCAGGGAAGTGGTGGTTGAAGAGTTCCATGGATAAATCTTGTCCGTGGGACATACCCCTAGAGGGTTCTGGCTGGGGAGAAGGAGGGCGAGTTGGAGGACAGACACCCTGGCTCAGAGAAGTCGACTGGCTGGATGAGGGGGCAGACGAAACGTGGCTGGACGTGCTCTCTGCAATCCACTGAACCACCTCCTGTTGTTGTTTGGGGTCTGTCAGAGTTGTAGGATGCTTCCCTACCAACTTCTGGAGTCGACCATGCACCTTGACCTTACGTTTTTCCACTGTACCCACAGCAGCCGGGACTGAGTCACCACGCACACCACGGTCATCACCGCTGACCACAGCACCACCACGATTCCCACCTCTCCCTCCACGACCACCTCTTCCACCTCTCCCAGCTCTTCCCCCTCTCCCCCTGACTCTGGGGTTCTCCATGTGCAGAGTAGCAGTATTATATTATTATAATTAACACCAATCAAAAAGGTGAGGCACTGCAAAATATCAAACAGAAAAGATGCAAACAAAAAGCCTCAAATACAAAGCACCAAAGAATTGCATCAATAAATATAGAATAATCACATTTATTAGTTCATCAAAATATATAAAAATACACACATATGTAAAAATTCAATGGTAGTAACATATACACAAAAAGAAGGAGAACAGGGCAAAGTGCTAATGTTGCAAGGTGCTTAACCAAAGTATCCACATGATACTTGATAAGGTGCAAGTGCATAATCACAAACGCATGGGATACCAAAAAGCACAACAGTCATAAAAGTAATAATACAGACCACAGACTCCTCCGACCCCGACGTACGTTTCGCCTTCAGCTTCCTCCTTTCTCCCCCTTGAGAAAGCTGAAGGCGAAACGTACGTCGGGGTCGGAGGAGTCTGTGGTCTGTATTATTACTTTTATGACTGTTGTGCTTTTTGGTATCCCATGCGTTTGTGATTATGCACTTGCACCTTATCAAGTATCATGTGGATACTTTGGTTAAGCATATTATTATAATTGTCAAGGATCAATACGGTATCTATACGCTGTTAGGTATATGGCACCCTGATGAGATGTACCGTCTATGAAAGCTCACTCAGAATAAACGCACTATATAGAAAGATATTTTGTGGCAATTCTTTTCAGACCTATCCAAAAAAATTTATTATACGCACTTTGCGCAACTGAAACGCAAAACCACAGAGCAATACGGTATCTATACGCTGTTCGGTATATGGCACCCTGATGGGATGTATTCCGTATTCAAAGCACCGTCTATGACAGCTGAGCTCACTCAGATTAAAGGCACTATATAGTTAAATATGCTGGTGCAATTCTTTTCAGACCTATCCCAAAAAAAAAATTATGCGCACTTTGCACAACTTAAACGCAAAACCACAGAGCAATACGGTATCTATACGCTGTTCGGTATATGGCACCCTGATGAGATGTATTTCGTATTCACAGCACCGTCTATGACAGCTGAGCTCACTCAGATTAAAGGCACTATATAGTTAAATATGCTGGTGCAATTCTTTTCAGACCTATCCCAAAAAAAAAATATGCGCACTTTGCACAACTTAAATGCAAAACCACAGAGCAATACGGTATCTATACGCTGTTAGGTATATGGCACCCTGATGAGATGTACCGTCTATGACAGCTGAGCTCACTCAGAATAAACGCACTATATAGAAAGATATTTTGCTGCAATACTTTTCAGACCTATTCCAAAAAAAAAATTATGCGCACTTTGCGCAACTTAAACGCAAAACCACAGAGCAATACGGTATCTATACGCTGTTTGGTATATGGCACCCTGATGAGATGTATTCCGTATTCACAGCACCGTCTATGACAGCTGAGCTCACTCAGATTAAATGCACTATATAGTTAAATATGCTGGTGCAATTCTTTTCAGACCTATCCCAAAAAAAAAATATGCGCACTTTGCACAACTTAAACGCAAAACCACTGAGCAATACGGTATCTATACGCTGTTCGGTATATGGCACCCTGATGAGATGTACCGTCTATGACAGCTGAGCTCACTCAGAATAAACGCACTATATAGAAAGATATTTTGCTGTAATTCTTTTCAGACCTATCCCAAAAAAAAATATGCGCACTTTGCACAACTTAAACGCAAAACCACAGAGCAATACGGTATCTATACACTGTTCGGTATATGGCACCCTGATGAGATGTATTCCGTATTCACAGCACCGTCTATGACAGCTGAGCTCACTCAGATTAAATGCACTATATAGCTAAATATGCTGGTGCAATTCTTTTCAGACCTATTAAAAAAAAAAAAAATATGCGCACTTTGCACAACTTAAACGCAAAACCACAGAGCAATACAGTATCTATACACTGTTCGGTATATGGCACCCTGATGAGATGTACCGTCTATGACAGCTGAGCTCACTCAGAATAAACGCACTATATAGAAAGATAGTTTGCTGTAATTCTTTTCAGACCTATCCCAAAAAAAAAATATGCTCACTTTGCGCAACTTAAACGCAAAACCACAGAGCAATACGGTATCTATACGCTGTTCGGTATATGGCACCCTTATGAGATGTATTCCGTATTCACAGCACCATCTATGACAGCTGAGCTCACTCAGATTAAATGCACTATATAGTTAAATATGCTGGTGCAATTCTTTTCAGACCTATCCCAAAAAAAAAATATGCGCACTTTGCACAACTTAAACGCAAAACCACAGAGCAATACAGTATCTATACGCTGTTAGGTATATAGAAAGATATTTTGCTGTAATTCTTTTCAGACCTATCCTATCATGCACAGGAATATATCTGTTTAAGATATGTATAGTTTGTGCCTGTGTACCAGCTCTGCACACAAAGGCTGACAGCATACACTGTAGTTTCCTTCAGAGAATCAATTGCTTTGTAACAGACTGTTGTGGCTTTCTTTTCCTACACAGAATACAGGCTGATAGTATATACTGTTTTTCAGAGTAAAGATAGTGTTTAAAAAAGACTTTTCTTGCTTCCTAACTCCTAAGTTCTAACTGCCTGCTGCACACACTACACGAGCTAACTCTCCTATGTCTTGTCTGATCCCCCTTCCCAATGCAGAATGAGGCTGAGGCTGCAGATCCTAGACTCCCTACCATAGGTCAATTTCGGTCACATGTCACTGCCAGCCAATCAGTGCTGGGGAGACATAGGGGCTGTTACATCACAGCAGGCGTTCCCACAGGCTTACCTTTGCTGCTGATTGGCTGAAAAAAACGGGCATTTCAATCGGGCAGTGACGCACGGATAGTCACGAGTCCGCGCTGCCTCGTGATGCCGAGCCGAGCCGAAGCGGGCAATATTCGAGCGAATCTATCAAATACAAAAAAAATGATTCTTAGTTACACACTAATGAATTTTAATTTTCTTCTAAAAATATTATAACTTGAGAAAATAATATTCTAGAGCACTTGTGAGGAATTGTTGTCAATTCTGCCACACTGTGCTCAACATGTTACAGTTCAGAAATGATGTCTTTTCAGACAAGTGTATCAGTAGATTTGGATCAATTGTTTTGCTGCTTCATTTGCCCAACTTGTCATCACTGTAGATTTTTTTCTCCACACCATGGTAAAACTGCCGTGTATTCATCAAATCCATTTTCTCTGGGGAAATACGAATACAGGAGCAAAAACAACAAAAAAAAAACAATTCATGCAATCATTTAGCAGCGACTGTTTTGTTTGATTATTTTAATAGTTTCTAAGTTGTCGTTTGCTACTCTGTCTATTCACTTTGAGGTCTGAAAGAACACATCTATACTTATAAGACAATTAGAACACAAAACACAAAACAAAGTAGGTCTGCTGATCATACACAGAGCATAATTTTTGGAGGACTTATAAGCTATTTGAATTCTAAGAGTAAAGCTTTATGATGAAGTTTTGGAAGCCAAAGTAAAGGGTGAATTCAACAGAGGAGATGTCATTTCTCTCTTCTATGCTTTCTCTCCTTTAATAATTTACTCTTCATTTTGGCTTCCAAATCCTGTATTGGGAAACCTGATCATGTGGTTGTACCCTAATCATGATTGTCTATAGGGATGTTTTCTTTTTTTGAAGATCTGTTCATATACCAGCTTTTGATTAGATCTTGTTCCATTACTAGTAAAAGAGGTTATCCAGGTTGCTAATATTGATGTCCTATTCTCGGGACAGGTCAGCAATATTAGACATAAAGGGGTTCGTCTCTCGGTGCTCCACTGATCCATGATTTAAATAGGCTGCTGTGCTTGCATGAGGAAGCCATTCCACAACTATAGGGTACAACCACTCGAGATTCATTTCAGTTCAGGATCGCCAAATTTTTCAAAAAGTTTGATTCATACCTGAATCAATTCAGACTAGAGATGAGCGAATCATTAAAAAAATTATTCGCCGAACATTTGCCGAAGTTTTCCTAAGATTCTTATATTCGACGAATAGATTTGTTGTATTTGTGTACAAAATATACGTTATTATGTGCTATTAGCGAACATTAGCGCACTAATAACGAACATACAGTTAAAAAATGTACACAACTTCTTAGAAGACGTACTCATGAGCGTACAAATAGCTTACAAATCCTCAGCGTACTATTGTCTACGCGATTACGTAATACGCAGGCACGTAGAGAGGCCACGGCGTGCACTTCTCAGAGGCAGAGCGAATATTCGAAAATGGCATCCAGACGATCCTCATCATTTAGCTCTGCTGCACAGCTGAAATACATAGTCCGACTGATGGACCGCCAAGATTACAATTTACGATGGCACACACCGCCACCCGAACCAGCATAAAAAGGAGGTGATCCAGCAGGTGATCCGAGGCTTGCGCCATCGTTTTGACACCGGGCCAGATCCAGTGTAAATAGTCAGATCTGAAATCGCCCTCAGAGGCAGTACGTATATTTGAGGTAGAACAAGTAAGGTGCTGTCTTTCCAGCTATGGGCATAGTACAATCATCCACAATACTATAAAGTGAATATGAGAACCCATTGCGGTACCTGTAAAGAAATACACACAATGGGCAACATACTTGAAAATGTTGCTGAAAGGTAAAAACATTAGTGCAAACAATCCAGTGCAAACAATATAGTGCAAATACATTATATGTATAATGTAAACATTTGAAATATCACCTACCTAGTCTGCTCACGGACACGTTTAAAGGGAACCTGTCATCTTCGAAACACCCCCTGAACTGGAGTAAGCGGTGTATAGTGTAAGTGATGCTGAATCCAAATATGTAAGTTTTATCTTCATACTCACTTTTATTCCAACGCTGTGCTCCCACAAACCAGCAGTAAAATGCACTTAGTGGACTCCAGTGCTCACTCACATAATGGAGAGGACTCAAAGAAGAGTCCTGTCAATGTATTTTACTGCAGGTTTGTGGGAGCACAGCGTCGGAATGGAAGTGAGTATGAAGATAAAAATTACATATTTGGATTCAGCATCACTTACACTATACACCGCTTGTCATAGAACTGGAGCAGAGTCCCAAACTCAGTTGTAATTGTAATTCACATAGGTAAAATTGTAATCCAAATGGTTAAAAAAATAGCAGCAAAGGTTCCTTAAAAAACTCTCTTTCAAGGGCTCCCCAATAACCTGAAAAGGGGGAAAAAGGGATGAGGCGCACGTCTGTGCAACTTGGTTAAAACTTTTTTTTTTTTTGATGGGGGGGTCCTGGCAATCCATGGCCATCTGGGTGAGGACAAACGCAGGGCAACAAAAATAAAAACACACGCCAACTAGTACTCACCCTTCAGGTTAAGTCCACGTTGTGGCTCCCATAACAGCTGGAGGATCCTTACTTAAGGGCCAGCAGGTCCTCTTCACTGCTGCTGGAGCTAAAAGACATGAGAGGGCGCTCCTGCCTCATGAAAGCGACACTGGCTGCGGCAGCAGACCCCTACCGACCTCTCAGGGATGGTCTTGGTAGTGACCGGGCGGTCACACTGGCAAGAGCCGTGGCAACTTGGGCCTTGCCCATTACCTTGTAGTGGCCAGATCCTCCCGCCAGCATACAAAGTGACAGAATCTCCGGCTGTAAAGGCTCTGGTAACGGTCTTCCGCGAGCGGCATACTGTGCGGCCTGCACCTTCCATGGCAGTTGGTATTGTACCACCGAAGGCTGCTACATAAAACTGTTGGTGGTCATCTGTCCCACATGAAGGATCGGCGGTGGCGGCAAATCGGGTATCAGGGGTTCCAGCTGAGCTTGGGATTGGGATTTCTCCTCAGATCGCAGAGTACCATGGGAACACTGAGCCTCTTCTGCGGCCTGGGCCTCCTCAGTCCAGTCTTCCGGGGGCGCTGCAGGAGTAGCTGGTTGCTTAAGGAGTTTCACCCCAGTAGCAAATGGGCCTTGGAGGCTCTTCATGGGGGTATACTCCACGTAATCCCCTGCGTGGAGATTGTGGCAGACAGGCGGAAGATACGGCCACTTTACAGAATGGCGGTTCACATATAACTCTTCCGCCGTCTCCTCATCGCCGATAAAACCTACTCCCCGTTCCACATTGAACCAAATAACGGTACCCCTTCGGCACTCCAGCTTAGGGTCACCGGACCGTGGGGGCTCCAACACCTGAACAACCCACTCCTCTACCAGCTTTATGTATTCCCAGAGGGTCAGGGCGTTCTGGGTGACAGCCTCGGGGACCATAAAATTTTGACGAAGGGAGAAGTCCTTCCGCGGCAGAGCGGGAACTCCTGCAGCCTTCGCCGTGTCAGCCAGCGGAGTGAACACCTCAGTGGGCACCTCAACCGACTTCTAAGGCTGTCGGACATATTGAGAGACGTAGATCTCCTCCGGTTCCTTCTCCTCATAGGAGTCGGTGCCCCACCCCATGCCTCCCCAGTCAGGACCTCGCTGTGTCGCCATGTTAATTCCCTGAGTTTCCTTGTCTTCCTCACGTGCTGGAGAAGGGAGCGGAGCTAGCACGGAGGAGTCTGCATCGCAAATGAATTGAATTTGTACGCAACAGCGTATAGAGTAACTTATACATAGCAATAGCGTATAATTGATAGGACAAACTACGTAGCGAATGCGTACAAAGCCGAAGCGAATCACCTAATATTCGGATTCACTTCGCAGCTTAAAATTCCCAAGATTTGATACGAATCAACGACTCGACGAATCGATTCGCTCATCTCTAATTCAGACCAAACCAAAGTGGCTCCAGTTGCCTGGAAAATTGTTATATAACACTGTCTAATCTTCTAGAACTCAGAATTTTTAGGTAAAATTGTAATCTATTTTTGTTTATTTTTTTAATTAATTTTTCCTTTTCTCTGCCCCCTCCCCAAGCTGCGGAGATTTGTATAAGATATACAAATATAGCTTACTTACATTTTGTCTCTCGTACTTATGAGAGACAAAATGTAAGTAAGCTATATTTGTATATGTTATACTCCTGATGAAAGGGACTTATTGTGCCTGACCCCCGAAACTCGTTGAGTGCTGTGTTATACTGAATTAAAGTATTTATAACCAGAAGCTGGACCATCGGCTGCCGTCATTTTTAATATTCCAGAAGCGAGCCAAGCTGGGGAGGTTTTGACTGGAGGTGTCTTGAGTTTATCCGACAGACAACCTTCCCTGTGAAATGAGTGCATTTTGTTATCACATTGAATCATAGCCACCTACATCTTTCTTATTATGTTTGTGATTTTATCCACATTGTGAGACTTCCTTTACAAGGTATTTTAGAATTACTATTTATCTCTATTCGTCTTCATTCACTAGCTTTAACGTCATTTGGTCTTCTCACAAAATGATCTACATTTTTTGTATTGGCGCCTTCCTGTGGGTCAAACTTTTCTAAGGGCTGATCAAGGCTGATATTGATTGCACTGATTATTATTCACTGCCTTTTCAACCTTAACAAGTTTACTTCCTATTTGGTATACAGGATCCTAACTGTATATTGACTACTTGTGCTGCCTACCACTACTTTAATAGTGAATGCAGCATCTTAGTGGTTTTAGATGGAGGGGGTTCCCTCTGTCACCCATCGTCACCCCCAAATGCAATTACTGGCTGATGATGTCTTTACATGGCAGCTGGGGGTCTAATGAAGGCCCAGGTCTACCTACTGTGCATGGTTAATAGGACTTGATAGAACACACAGCTGAATAGATACTGTAGCCTGTCAGTTTTTCACTGACAGCATAATATACTGGACTACATAGGTAGTACTGTGCATAATGGAAGTAATTAAAGTATCACATATCAAAGTAGCTTTATAGGACTAATAAATAGTATAATCATTATTTGCGTTTGTGTAATCTGCAAAGAATGCAGATTGGACTTAGAGATGAGCGAATCTATTCGGCACTTGGTAGATTCTTATCGAATCTTACAAATTTTCTACTCCGAAGCGAATCTGAATTTTTTGACATTCACTCCATTCTATTTGAAAATGTTCTTAAAGCTTTGTACACATTTGCTAAGTACTTGTCCGATAAATTGCACGCTAATGCTACGTATAGGTTACTTTATACGCTGATGCATGCAAAATCATTTAATTAGCAAACTTTTACTGTAAGTTCATTATTCGTGCGGCAAAAAACCTGGGAAGAAAGTGGTCACCTAAGCTAGTGGGAAGGGCTTGCTCTGATTGGTTCATAGGCTCGTTAAGCCTGTGACATCAGTTGTGCTACGACTGCTGAGACGAGAAGAAGCACTGTCTGTGTAGTTCTCAAGTTTTGGAACTGAATTGTGGTGTAATTATTCTGGGCATCCATAATACATATCAGGGCCAGTGCAGGGCAAGTGCAGGGCAAGTGCAGGGCAAGTGCAGGGCTAGTAATTAATCAGGCAGGGAGAGAGACAGGGAGAGAGATAAAGACCTGCTGCAGGGCCACAGTCAAGTGAAAATGTCTGGCTTGGAAAAACAAAAGGGTTCCAGCCAGACCTCGAGCTCCAAAAAAAAGGAGAAAGTGGCACAGGGCAGCAGTTGCAAAGGACATGTAGCCAGAGCTTTTACTTGTCAAATTCATAATAGTTGGCCACTGTTCCACCAGGCTAACCCACCAAGGCGCAAAATTGTAGTGGAGGAGAAAGTGGATGAGGTACTGGAGTGGATGGCACACTCATCTCAATCGCAGCCAGATGATCTGCTTTCTTCTGCTGATACAGTATCATGTAGCCAGTTCCTCCTGCTCCACCATTCTGCTCCAGCAAAGCCCGTCATTTTCTGCCACCTCGCAGCCTTCAGTGCCCCCTCCTAGTGGTGTCCTTTCTGCATTTTATAAAATAAAAGGCCACCGTACCCCACCGCATAATCCGGCAGTTATAGAGGACAGCCTCCCTGAGGATTTCTTAGAGGGCAGTCAGAGTTTGGACTGCCCGGAATTGGAGGTTGGTGGGGAGCAGCCTATATTGCAGTAAAAAAAAAGTGGTCCGGAGGACCTGGGAGGCGGATCGGGCTGGTGAGGAGGATTTGATCTCTGAGGAGGAGGGTGGTAGTAGTGGCAGCAACAGAGGGCAATGGCGAGTTAGGCCCAGGGCCAGGCCTGCCTTGGGAACTAGTGAGACCGCAAGTATGGTGGAGCCGGCACCAGGGTCTAAGCGTGCAAGGGCTACAAGCTTTGCCAGATCTGGAGGGCGCACGTCGGGTGTGTGGAAGTATTTCACCACTCTGGCGGGGGACATCAGCACGGCCACGTGTAATTTCTGTAAAAAGAAATTGAGCCGTGGGAAAACCTCAAATGTAGGAACCACTGCTCTGTGGAACGATCTGAAGCGGCGTCATGACACCAATTTGTGTTACCAAGATGGATTAGAGCAGTGCATTAATACTGAAGAGCTGGCTACTTCTCCCGGGGTCCCTTGCGTCAGGAAGGCCGCATCCAGGGGCGTAACTAGTACATACACCTCATCATCACCTGCATGTGTTTCTCCACTTCCTCTTATACGGAGACTTGATTACACACAGGTGGATTCTATTTATCTTCATCAGTCATTTAGGACAACATTGGATCATTCAGAGATCCTCAATGAACTTCTGGAGTGAGTTTTCTGAACTGAAAGTAAATGGGCTGAATAATTTTGCACGCCCCACTTTTCAGTTTTATTATTACAAAAAAAGTTTAAATGATCCAATAAATTTCGTTCCACTTCACAATTGTGACCCACTTGTTGTTGATTTTTCACCAAAAATTTAAAATGTCATATCTTTTTGTTTGAAGCTTGAAATGTGGCAAAAGGTTGAAAAGTTCCAGGGGGCCGAATACTTTCTCAAGGCACTGTATTTAGTGGCAGCGAGGCAGGAACCCCCAGCAACCGGGCCAATTGCTTTTGGACCTCCACGCACTTTTCAGCCAGGATTTAAGCAGATGACCCAACACATCCGCTTCCACCTCCATGGGCAGTCCGCCTGCTGGAGCATCAGGGCAGAGAGTTAACCCCCCTCCTTCCTATCACATGAGCCAGGTGAAACGCTTCCACGCTGTTTTAGACTTAATTTGTCTTGGCAACAGAAGCCACACAGGCCAGCGCTTGGTACATTACATCAAGCAGCAAATAGCGCACTGGCTGTCTCCCCGCCAGCTGGAAGTGGGCAAGGTAGTGAGTGACAATGGGACAAATATAGTGGCAGCGCTGAACCTGGGTCAATTCACACATGCTCCCTGTATGGCACATATCCTAAATCTAGTGGTGCAGAGATTTCTCAAAATATTAACTGGCCTGCGCACAGTGCTGGCAAAGTCATGGAAGCTTGCTGTCACTGTAGGGGAGTCCCAACGACAAAGTTCCGTTGCAGTGCAGGAGGAGGATGAGGAGCTTCAGGTAGAGGAGGGGGAGGAGGAGGATTTTGATAAAGATGACCAGGAGGACGAGACACAGCTGGAGGATCTGGAGGATGACGATGACACTATCAGGGACACTGAAGTGTCTCAGAGAGAGGCTAAAATGGAAAGAACTGGCTCCTCGGGCACGCTGGCCAGGATGGCGAGCTGTATGCTCACATGCTTACGGAGTGACAGGCATATCCTAAAAATAAGGCAGACTGACGAATACTGGTTGGCGATGCTTATTGACCCGCGGTATCAATCCAACATGGGGGATTGTTTTCCTCCCCAGGAAAGGGAGGAGAAATTAGCATCATTCCAGGAGAAGCTATGTAGTAACCTGGCCACAGCTTTCAGCCAGCCCCAGCCTGCTGCCAGCATGTCTGAAAAGGAGGTCCGGAAGAGTCATCCACCTCCTGCCACAACCAGCAGCAGCCAGTTAAGCCTCATGATTATGATGCAACAATTTTTTTTAGCCTCCCAACAGCCGCAGCCAAGTGAGCAGGCCCAGTCCACCTGCCTCAATGAGCAGGTTCAGGCTTACCTGCAGTCTGGCTCACAAAGCCTCTTCTCAGACCCCCTGGACTTCTCGGCAGCCAGAATACAATAGTGGCCGGGACATTTCCACTATGCACTAGGGCTTCTTTCCTACCCATCCTCAAGTGTCATGTCAGAGAAGGTTTTTAGCACCGCTGTGTCATGGGCTGTGCGAACCCGAACTCCCCAAATCAAAACCCCTAAATTTTATTAAAATCCAAAAACTGTTGTCTACCTCTGCCTCTGTTAGCACTTACAGGTGAGCAGCTGTTGTTATACACCGTTCTAAGTTCTATTTAGTATTCTTAAATTTGTTTTGGAGCCTCTCCCCCCCAAAAAAATAAAAATATAAAAAAAATTAAAGTAATAATGGTATTAAAAAATAAAATTGTTACACTGTTGTTACCTCCGCCTCCAGTTACAAGTTACATTAGCAGTTTGTTGTATTTACTAATCACTCTCTGCTGATATACCCCATCCCCTACTACTACTGGCCGTGGCACCCATGAAAAGCCCATATATAATTTTCACTGCCTATCTTTACAAGGTAGAATATTTACAGGCTTGTTGTCCAAACAAGCCTAGCCTTTTTCTCTTACTGTAATCCGTGAACCGGAGTGTGCGTAATTTATTAATGCTTTGGCCTGCAGACACCCTGTGTTCATTAATCTGGGAAAATGGCCTTTGGATAATTTTTGGAGGCTCCTGCCTAAACAGACATCCCTGTCTTCTTCACACTAATGAGGGCTCTGGCCTATGCTCAATTTTTGGTGGCTTCGGCCTAAACAGACACCCCTGTCTTCTTCACACTATGTCAGGAAGGAGTTAAAGGTTTAAAAAAACACAGGTTTTACAAGGATAATTTTAGTAATAAATAATAACAACTTTGAACAAATAATAAATAATATAATAAACAAAAGAAAGGACAAAAAAATGTTATGCCGGCCTTTGCCGACATCTGGCCATCATATCCTGCATTTGCCTGAGCTCCAGCTGCAGGCCGCGAATAAGCCGGGAGGCAGCATGGAGACTGGTCTCAAAGCGGCGTAAGGCCGCCTCCACTCCAAAGTCAGTGGGGATATCTGTAGGGGTGGAAACAGTAATATAATTAGTATGATCCAGTTAAAGTGGTGGTCCCATGAAAAAAAATTTAAACTTTCAAACCAGCACCTGGATCAGAGAATACTTTAGCAATGGCATGTCATTAAATATTTAGTATATCTACTGGAACGAGTTATTCAGTGACATGTATCTGTATTGATCCTTTTTTTTTTCTTTGAACTTCTCACTGAGAAGGCCACACATGGTCAGTTTGGGGTTTGTACTTACTAGACACCCATACTGAGTGGTCTTCCCATGGTCCAGGGGAAAACTCATCCCTGCTGGTTGGAGCTACAAAAGATAAAACATAAATTTAGCTTATATTTTGAAGACATAAAGTCCACCGATTACACTTTTTATTTTACCTACCTTCTACCTCTGGAAGTTGGGCTGGTGGTGTTGGAGGGGCAGATGGGGTCCTCTCTCGCTGTTGAGGAGGGTGAGATGGGCTCCTCTGTAGTGCAGCAGCTGTCAAAAAACATTAAATAATGGCATTACATTCAACTCTAATGAACAGTTGTAACTTCAGATGTTGATACCTGTGAATTGTTTGTGGCTGGATCCCATTCCTAACCACTAGTGCTCTTATATCACTGCAGCTGCACTCCCACGTAGCCTGGATTAAAAATAAATTAAATATGTTTACACTTACTGGAAGCTGCAGGTACTGTAGGGGCCATCCGGGCATGACGCTGACGGCGACATTGGTGAAGGCGTCGTTGACGTTGCTCTGCAACATAAATCACACAATTGTTATGATGAATATTTTTAATACTAACACTGTATACTACTATGAAGATATTATGGGTGAGAGGAGGGCCATATCCATTTTTCTCTTCTAAATGGGTATTTAGCGCGATAGATATCGTTATCGCAATAAATTCCTTAATATCGTTAATACGGTGGGAATATTTTTGATATCGCCCACTCACATTAGTTGCAGCATGAGCACGTCTTTGAGTCTGTATGTAGGAGGAGGAAGCGCTAACTATGAAGGGGCATATATCTAAAGGTACTTTATTTCACACTAGCGCATTTGCCTGACACAAACGGGAGAACGGCCAGCCCCATTAACAATAGTGGGGGAGACGGCGCTGATCCAGCTGCTATCTGGCAAGAACGCCGGGAATTGGCAGGACAAATACTGCAGAACAGCCTGCAGGATCACCACCACATATGTGAAAGTAGCCTAAGGGAAATTACTGGGAAGGAACACGTATCTGAGAATACCTTCACTTGTTTGGGTGGAGTTAGAGATGCGGCCTAGCATGAAAAAAAATTGTCTGCAGCGCATTACGCACGTCCACGTTGTCCTTCTATACGGTTTTCATTATTGGCACTCACTGTTATATATACAATACAGTACACTAATTTTCTAACATGTTTTTACTTTTCAAATACAGTGCCTACAAGTAGTATTCAACCCCCTGCAGATTTAGCTGGTTTGATAAGATGCAAATAAGTTAGAGCCTTCAAACTTCAAACAAGAGCAGGATTTATTAACAGATGCATAAATCTTACAAACCAAAAAGTTATGTTGCTCAGTTAAATTTTAATACATTTTAAACATAAAAGTGTGGGTCAATTATTATTCAACCCCTCAAACCACCAGAATTCTGTTTGGTTCCCCTAAAGTATTAAGAAGTAGTTCAGGCACAAAGAACAATGAGCTTCACATGTTTGGATTAATTATCTGTTTTTCCAGCCTTTTCTGACTATTTAAGACCCTCCCCAAACTTGTGAACAGCACTCATACATGGTCAACATGGGAAAGACAAAGGAGCATTCCAAGGCCATCAGAGACAAGATCGTGGAGGGTCACAAGGCTGGCAAGGGGTACAAAACCCTTTCCAAGGAGTTGGGTCTACCTGTCTCCACTGTTGGGAGCATCATCCGGAAGTGGAAGGCTTATGGAACTACTGTTAGCCTTCCACGGCCTGGACAGCCTTTGAAAGTTTCCTCCCGTGCCGAGGCCAGGCTTGTCCGAAGAGTCAAGGCTAACCCGAGGACAACAAGGAAGGAGCTCCGGGAAGATCTCATGGCAGTGGGGACATTGGTTTCAGTCAATACCATAAGTAACGTACTCCACCGCAATGGTCTCCGTTCCAGACGAGCCCGTAAGGTACCTATACTTTCAAAGCGTCATGTCAAAGCTCGTTTACAGTTTTCTCATGATCACTTGGAGGACTCTGAGACAGACTGGTTCAAGGTTCTCTGGTCTGATGAGACCAAGATCGAGATCTTTGGTGCCAACCACACACGTGACGTTTGGAGACTGGATGGCACTGCATACGACCCCAAGAATACCATCCCTACAGTCAAGCATGGTGGTGGCAGCATCATGCTGTGGGGCTGCTTCTCAGCCAAGGGGCCTGGCCATCTGGTCCGCATCCATGGGAAGATGGATAGCACGGCCTACCTGGAGATTTTGGCCAAGAACCTCCGCTCCTCCATCAAGGATCTTAAGATGGGTCGTCATTTCATCTTCCAACAAGACAACGACCCAAAGCACACAGCCAAGAAAACCAAGGCCTGGTTTAAGAGGGAAAAAATCAAGGTGTTGCAGTGGCCTAGTCAGTCTCCTGACCTTAACCCAATTGAAAACTTGTGGAAGGAGCTCAAGATTAAAGTCCACATGAGACACCCAAAGAACCTAGATAACTTGGAGAAGATCTGCATGGAGGAGTGGGCCAAGATAACTCCAGAGACCTGTGCCGGCCTGATCAGGTCTTATAAAAGACGATTATTAGCTGTAATTGCAAACAAGGGTTATTCCACAAAATATTAAACCTAGGGGTTGAATAATAATTGACCCACACTTTTATGTTTAAAATTTATTAAAATTTAACTGAGCAACATAACTTTTTGGTTTGTAAGATTTATGCATCTGTTAATAAATCCTGCTCTTGTTTGAAGTTTGAAGGCTCTAACTTATTTGCATCTTATCAAACCAGCTAAATCTGCAGGGGGGTGAATACTACTTGTAGGCACTGTATGTTGTTACTCACCCTGCCTTATCTCTGCGTGGATCTCATTAAGCCGCTCTGGGCACTTAAACTTCAAATCGGACCATTTCCGCTGGATCTGACCTGCCTGTCAGTCAACTTCTGCTTTGTCAGGACTCTACAATCTAGAAGAACAACTTTTATCAAATGAGGAAGTAGAAAAATGCCCCAAGGGTCATTGAAAAGGGTTTAGGTAGAAACCCTTATGTCCTGTGTGGGGGGCCTGGTTTGATCCTTGCTATGGGCCCTTACTTTTCTAAGGATGTAATGCCAACAAACAATGGCTTTTGGTGTGTTAAAATGATGCTATCAGTAACAGGTTAATTTTAACCCACTAAAAGCCATTGAAAAATTCACGTTGAAGTTTTCTGTAGCAATGTATTCAGCATTTTAAATGTCAAGTTAACTAATGCTACATGTGCATTTATCTGAATGCTCATCTTAGTAAATTTAGTAAAGTACTATATGAGAGATATTACTAAGCAGCACAAATAATCTTGCATTCCTGCCTTTTCCATAATTTAGCTTTCTGTGGAGACTGCTTCCATTAGATAGAATTGCTGCAGCCATTTCTATGCATTATAGTTTATTTAGGTAGTAAATGTACACTTTATTAACCTTCAATTCTAGGCAGAACCAAAAATGTCGAAGTGGCACAAGATATCAACTAGATGTAAAAAAAAAAGTAAATAAAAATAACAAAGAACAAATAACAAAGAAAAAAATCCAATATTTTTTGCCGCCGATAAGGGGAAAAAACAAATAGCACTCTATATTTTCCCAGCCATCCATCAGCATAACAAGCTTCACCCGGAAAACCTTATCTTTTTTCCTCTCTTCTCTTGGTGACAAGATGAGGAGAGGAACCTGTTATCATCAGCTGGCGGACACACTTCATATTCTTGCAGAAAGTTAAGCCTCCTAATTCCATGATGCTTTTAGAAATGGCATTAGTGACATATCTTTAACATCCTGCTGTATTTAGAAAATCACATGTCCCTCACCTATTATGTGAGTTCTGGTTAGTTATGTTTTATTTAAAGGTTACTTGGACTAGTAGTATCCATATAGCCATGCAAGAGGATGCTCTGAGACCTGCCAAGCCTAATAGCCATCCATGTAATGAGCTGTACGTATCCCCAAGGACAGGTAGAATAAAATAACAATCACCAATGACACTAATTGCTACCACCTCTGCAGAGAGAGCTGGCATTTGCTATGACCACACATCCTGAGCACCACTTAGCTCCAGAGGGCTGATGCCTGTTTCTCATTCTATGAGTAATCGTGTTAAGGTTAGGTTGCCTGGGCGAAGAGGTTTAAATTCATGTCCCTTTGCTTACAGAATGTCCAAAATAAATTATCTCAATTTGGGGAGTTGAGGATTTTCTAGAGTCTGAAAATATCACCATGAATTATAAACAAACTTGCCATGACATGTATGTGTTTATCCACTATCCCAAAGTGCATTGTACTGTACAGTGCATTTGAAAAGTCTTTAGACCCTTTTATTTTTTTTCACATTTTCTTATGTTGAGGCCTTGTACAAAAATGAGAAAGTGAAAAGAGAATTTTAGAAATGTTTGCAATTTTTTCCAAAAATAAAAAACTAATTTTGCCAGCATTCGGTCCCATTACTATGACACTTGAAATTAAGCTGTGGGCATGATTCGACGTGATTTGGAAAGACAAACCACTGTCTATATAAGGTCCCACAGCTAGCAATGCATATCAAAGCAAAAATGAAGCCATTAGGAAAAAAGAACTACTTGTAGAGCTCAAAGACAGGATCGAGTGGAGGCACAAATCTGGAGGGTACAAGAAAATGCTGCCTTGAAAGTTCCCAAAAGCCCAGTGGTCTTCATATTTCTTGAATGAAAGAAGTCTCTCCTTAGTAAAAGACACATGAAAGTTTGCAAAAAAAAAAAAAACACCTAAACGACTGTGAAAAACAAGATTGAACTTTTTGGCTTCAATTCTTATCCTCATGTTTGGAGGAAACCAGACACTGCCCAATTCCAACCTGAAAGATGCATGATGATGGTATCATCAGTCTATGGCAGAGTTTTTTAGATTTGAGAGAAAGCTGAATTGAGCAAAGTACAGAGACATTCTAAATTAAATCCTCATACAGAGTGCTTTGGACCTCAGACTGGGCTGAAGGTTTACATTACAACAAGACAATAACCCTAAGCACACAGCTAGGACAACACAGGAGTGACTTATGGGCAACTCTATGGACATGCTTTAGTGGCCCAGCCAGAGACCTGATTTGAACCCAATTGAATATTTCTGGAACTTCCTGAAAAAGGCTGTCCACCGTCAGTCCCCATCCAACCTGACTGAGCTTGAGAGGATTTGTAAAGGAAAATGGCAGAAAACTCCCAAATTCAGATGTGCAAACCTTGTAGCATCATACCCAAAAAGACTGGAGTCTATAATCGATGCCAAAGGTATTTCAACTAAGTACTGGGAAAAGGCCCTGAATACTTATGCAAATGCAATATTTTAGTTTTTCCTTTTCAAGAAATTAGCACAGATTTCTAACATTCCATTTTCAGTTTGTCATTATGGGGTACGAAGTGTATAATGATGGGAAAATTTGGAACTTTTTTTTATTTTAGCACAAGGCCACAACATAGCAAAATTTGAAAAAAAAATGAAAGACTTTCTGAAGACTTTTCAGATGTATGTATCTGTATTTTCTATGCTGCATATGCTGGTTCTATGCTGGTTTGAGTTTTAAGTTTATCTGCAAGGAGTTTTTATGTTCTCCCCATGTTTGTGTGGACTGCCTCAGGTACTACCAGTTTCCGCCTACACTTTAAAGACATAGGAGTCATTTACTAACCAGAAATACTCCTATATTAGGCGTATTTATGGCGCAGTTTGCGGTGTACTGGTCGGAAAATGGGCAGAGGTCAATACACGGGCAGACAACATCTTTGCAAGGAACTAGCAAGCTAGGTACCTTATTGCTCAGGCACCTTCCAAATGGGAAAGGTGCCTTAAATCTCCATAGGTTGCCAGCCATTGGCTAGAGAAGATTGGGATATGCAGTCTGGCCCTTTAAGACTTGAGGTAGGCACATGCATGCATCCTAAGGCTCCAGAAGAGAGGCTGACTGACAGGCAGGCTGTGCCTAAATGTGGAGGCAATGCAAACCCAGTGGCTGGGCCTAGCCAGGGAAAGGAAACGAGATGTACGTCTACGTTAGAGGGCAAGTTTAACACGGCAACAGAGGCTACGAACCACCACTGCTGAAACATGTTCACTCAAATCTCTTCATATCTTAGGCTTAGGAGTCCAGTGGGTAGTCCTACACAGAGATTGGCTACTATCTATATGTACAGAGTCATCCAGGAAAGGTTGTTAATCATTAAGTGACACCACCCACTGGACTACTAAACAAGAAACTGCAGGGATTTAAATGAGGCCAAGTAATATTGAATTTATCACTTTAATACTATGTATATCAATCTGCCTAGCTTCACGTGTTCTTTAATATAATGCTGGTGGCTCAGGCTGCTTGCTGTATATGACAAGTTCCCTTAATGAAACCTGTAATCTTTCCTAAACGAAACGATAACATCAATAAAAATGTACAGTAAAGGAACAAATCCATTTGACTTCCTCAAACCACTGATTTTCTCTCTGTTGAGAACATGCAGGGAATCATCATTAAATGGATACTGAGAGGTACATTTATGGCAAGGCAGTACCTAGTTGCTTCTTTTTACACTAATTATAATAAAATTACATCCTACTACATCCTAATCACTTAAAGACTACTTCTGATTTACTGGTTATGTTGACCTTTCTAAAGTGATCCAACATTAAAATTTCCTACAGTTTGTCCCAAAAAACAAACAAAAAAAAAAAAACACTTGCCTTGGATTGAATTAAGAAATGTGTGTGTTGAAGTTTTACTATTTTGGCACGTTGTGATCTCCACGTGCCTTTTTGTCTGCATACACAAGCTGTGTGTGTCTTTCTGCATCTTCAGGAAGCAGAATAGGTGTGTACATAAGAGTGAAGTCATCATAAATGTCAGAGACAGGACAAGAAACCAACTTGCAGCCGCTGTGAGATATTATTTTTTGCACAAAACTGTTTTTTAATAGCTATTCACAGAAGAAAAACTGATGGACTTTGTAGAAAAAGACCGGTGATATTCAAACATTTTGGGGCAAATTTACTAATCCTGTCTAATATGTAAATTTAGACTAGAGATCTAAAGTCTATAGATTCACATTTATCAAAGTGGAAATTGATCAAAATGGCTGATGCAGGATGAGAAATGTGGTGCATCTTTAGACATGTTCATCTAACTTTACACCCACCAGCTATTAGGTTACTCTGAGGCCAAATTTTGTCTTGTGTTGGCCGAACTTCTTTCTCTAAAAGCTATGTAATTTCCCTATTGTCAAATAAATGTAGCACAAAACATGTATTTCAGATTTTGGCACAAATTAAGACAGAATTCTAGTGCATTTAGATTAGTTAACCTCCTTAATATGCATTATTTGCTAGATCTCAAAGATCTGCAGAGTATAAAGTATAAGCACCAGCTCCCGAGCTGTCTTATATTTAGACCTTTTTTTAAGCTGGTGTTGGTTCTGCCGAAATTATGAAGAGGCGCCTGCCTCTTCATAACTTCCCCAGTTCCTCTGCCAGTTCTAAGTGTAAGACAGCTTCCCAGCTGTGTTACATTTAGACCTTTTTCTATGCCTAAAACAGGTGTAGAAAATGATAAATGAGACAGGCCTGTCGGCCCTTCCCTGCCCACGTAATGCCCACGATTTTATCTAGCGTGAATGGGGAGAAGTCACAGATTGTGGTGCAACTAACCATTGCGCTGCAATCTACACCTGAAATACGCCTAATATAGGCATATTTTAGTTTAATAAATGACCCCACAAAGCCCTTTCTCTACAAAGGACCCTCCTACAAACATTAAACAGTGGGGTCCTTCATTTACACATAAACAGTGGCTTGTCCGTACATCCGACTGTGCATGGTATTGAAGCCTATTTCTTCTAATACAATTGTGACTGAGCTGCAGAGCCAAGCACAGTTGTTATGTGTTAATAAGCAAAGATTGTGGTGATTAGACCAACTACTCAAACATTAAAAGGGTTGTCCAACTTAGGAGCTAATAATCCTTATGATCCCAAGATGATTCCATTATAATGTAACTGCTGAGACTGTGAATGTTCACAGTGGTCATGAGATCAAACCGCTTCTCGGCCCTGCAGGCACCAGAAGTGGCTGGGAAAAAGGCACTAAGGGACCATAGACAAATAAATGTGGATTTTTTTTAATTTTTTTGAGGGTGCCACACATTAGTATCACAGTGGCTGTCAGCTCCTAGGTGAAACAGCCCTATTAACCCTTTGGCGCATTTGGACGTAACTGTACGTCCAAAGTGCAAGTAAGTTGCTGCATTTGGACGCACAGTTACGTCCAAACTGCTTACCGGGACTGTGACACTATAAAGTGTCACAGCCCCAGAGTCTCTGCTCTCCCGGAGAGCAGAGACATCGGGGAAGCCGGCAAGGGACCAATCAGAGTGGTCCCTTGCCAGCAAGCGCTCCGATTGGTTAGTCTCTGCAGACTAACCAATCGGAGCGCTTTAGTATTAAAATGCCGGTTTCAGGCTGCGATCTCCACTCTGGAGATCGCAGCCTGAAACCAGGTAAGTCCTCTGTGCCCCCACATAGCCCCCTTCTTGTAGTGCCCCCTTGTAGTGCCCCCCCTTGTAGGGCCCCCTCCTTGTAGTGCCCCCCTGGTGCCTCCGTTGCCCCCCCTCCTGCTTTGTATTGTATGATGGCAGCGGCTCAGGATCGGAGCCGCTGCCATCAGCAGAGAGTGTGAGCTGTAATTACAGCTCACACTCTGCTGCTAACAGCTGAAATCGGTGCTGGCACCGATTTCAGCTGTTTAACCCCATAGATGCTGCGGTCAGTAGCCGCCCGCAGCATCCATGGGGTTAAGAGGGAGGGAGCTCCCTCTCTATACCATCGGGCCGCCGCTGCTGCAATGGCAACGGCCCGATGGTTACCATGGCAACCAGACGCTTTACAAAAAGCGTCCTGGATGCCATGTAGCTAAGGCTGATTAGACCCTCAGGGTCTGATCAGCCTTAGTGTAGCACTGATACAGTGCATTGCAATAGATGGCTATTGCAATGCACTGTATAGCCATCAAGCCCACTGGATCTTCAAGATCCAAATGGGTCTTGATAAAGTTTAAAAAAATGTAAAAAGTAAAAAAGAAAAGTGTGAAAAGAAAGTAAAAAAAGTGTAAAAAAGTAAAAAAAAATAAAGTTTAAAAAAAGTTAAAAAAGCGCCCTTTTTCCCCAAATAAAGTAAAAAAAAAAGAAAAAGTACACATATTAGGTATCGCCGCGTCCGTATCGACGGGCTCTATAAAAGCGTCACATGGTCCACCCCGCCAGGTGTACGCAAAATTTAAAAAAAAAAAAAAACTATACCAAAACAGCCATTTTCTGTCACCTTGCCACACAAAAAGTGTAATAGCAGGCGATCAAAAAGGCGTATTTACCCCAATATGGTACCAATCAAACTGTCATCTCGTCCCGCAAAAAATGAGCCCCTACCTGAGACAATCGCCCAAAAAATAAAAAAACTACAGCTCTCTGACTATGGAGATACTAAAACATGATTTTTTTTGTTTCAAAAATGATATTATTGTGTAAAACTTAAATAAATAAAAATAAGTATACATGTTAGGTATCGACACGTCCGTAACAACCTGCTCTACAAAAATATCACATGATCTCTCCCCTCAGGTGAACACCGTAAAAAATAAAAAAATAAAAACTGTCTAAAAAAAGCCATTTTTATCACATTTCATCACAAAAAATTTAATACCAAGCAATCAAAAAAGCGTATGCCCCCAAAAATAGTACCAATCTAACCGTCATCTCGTCCCGCAAAAAATGAGCCCCTACCTGAGACAATCGCCCAAAAAATTAAAAAGCTACAGCTCTCTGACTATGGAGACATTAAAACATGATTTTTTTTTGTGCTTCAAAAATATTGTGTAAAACTTAAATAAATAAAAAAAGTATACATATTAGATATTGCCGCGTCCGTAACGACCTGCTCTATGAAAACATCACACGATCTAACCTGTCAGATGAATGTTGTAAATAACAAAAATAAAAACAATGCCAAAACTGCTAGTTTTTGTTACCTTGCCTCACAAAAAGTGTAATATAAAGCTACTAAAAATCGCATGTACCCTAGAATAGTACTAACAAAACTGCCAACTTATCCCGTAGTTTCCAAAATGGGGTCAGTTTTTTGGAGTTTCCTACTCTAGGGGTGCATCAAATGTGACATGGCAACTTAAAATTTTTCCAGTGAAATCTGCCCTGGCGTTCCTTTCCTTCTGCGCCCTGCCGTGTGCCTGTACAGCAGTTTATGATCACAAATTGGGCATTTCTGTAAACTACAGAATCAGGGTAATAATTATTGAGTTTTGTTTGGCAGTTAACCCTTGCTTTATTCTCGGAGTAAAATGATTTAAATGGAAAATCTGCCAAAAAAGTGAAATTTGGAAATTTTGGCTACATTTTTCTTTAATTCTTGTGGAACACCTAAAGGGTTAATAACGTTTGTAAAATCAGTTTTAAATACCTTGAGGGGTGTAGTTTCTAAAATGGGGTCATTTTTGGGTGGTTTCTATGATGAAAGCCTCACAAAGTGACTTCAGACCTGAACTGGTCCTTAAAAAGTGGGTTTTGGAAATTTTGTGAAAAATGTCAAGATTTGCTTCTAAATTTCTAAGCCTTCTAACGTCCCAAAAAAATAAAATGTAATTTTCAAAATGATCCAAACCTGAAGAAGACACATAGGGAATGTAAAGTAATAACTATTTTTGGAGGTATTACTATGTATTTTAAAAGTAGAGAAATTGACATTTGGAAATTTGGAAATTTTTCAAAATTTTTGGTAAATTTGGTATTTTTTTATAAATAAGAATGAAATATTTTGACTCAAATTTACCACTGTCATGAAGTACAATATGTGACGAGAAAACAATCTCAGAATGGCCCGGATAAGTAAAAGCGTTCTAAAGTTATCACCACATAAAGTGACACATGTCAGATTTGAAAAATGGGGCTCCGGCATTTGGTCCAAACTGGCTGTCGGTTGAAGGGGTTAATGGCCTATTCTATACGCTATTAATGTTTTGGTTCCACAAAAACTTTTTTGTACCTCAAACTCATACAAAAAATGTTACATCTATTGTTACAAAGATTTCAAATAGATATGATGGCATAAAATGAGGAGAGGCAAAAACAAAATACTGAAAGGTAAAATTGTATGCAAGAGGTTAATCAATAATATCTAAAGGCTATGTAAACCTTCGGGGACAATGCTTTTTTCTGATTGCACTTTACTCATTTTAGGCTTAAAATCATTTTTTCAATTGATCTTTATTATACTGAGTGTAGTTTTCAAAATTTGATTGGTCGCTTCAACAAATTTTCCCAAAAATGTGCTTCAAACCAAATCAATTTGTCACAAAGCACGTTAAATCAGGTCTATCCCGGCCTGCAGTATCCTGTTGTACATCACTATACAGTGCAGCAACATACATAGCTAGTCCTTTCTGGTAAGCAAAACAGTTACTGTGCGTCTCAATTACAGGTAGGTCACACATATGGATGTATGCATCATCATGCAGGCCACCAACATTTCTAGCTAACTCCTAGCTAAAAAACAAACAAACAAACAAAAAAGAACACAGTAAAAGGAAAATATAAAACAAAACACTGCATGCCCCTGCAAGTGTCCCAGTAAATCTTTAGTGGAAGAAAATAAGGATATGGAGGCAGCGCCAATAAAGTAGTGGAGAAAAAAAAGATACTTTTAATCCTTGGTATGACAATGCAAACAAATGCGTTTGAAGCCATTCTTTTAAATGGAAAATCACTGTGCGTCACTATTAGGCTTAGTTCATACTTCACTTATTTGGTCAGTTACTGTCAGCTTAAAGTAGGTGTCGGTCAAACCCACAGAGCAGGTGCATATTTATTCATGATACCTTATCCGAGAGAAGGTTTTGCCCCTGAATTTCGCTCACAGTAAGTGATGGAAATAACGGATGAAATAATAGAAGTGTGAACTCCAATTTACAGATTAACACTAGCGTCAAGTCGAATTTATCGGCATGGACTTAACCGTGCAGTGGCCCAAAATTAAAGTAGTGGTCCCATGACAGTGGGAAGGGTCAGCTGGCTATGTTCACATCACTGTTTATTTTTCTGTTCTTCTGCTCTGTCAGAAGAACAATTCCCAAAAAGTGGATCCTGTAGTTTTAGCATCCGCCTTTATGTCGTCAGTATTTGGTCAACATTTGATCAGTATTGGTAAGGCAAAAACAGGAGTGGGTCCAAAACGGAGAAAACATGTATTGGAAATATTTGGATCCACTCCTGCTTTTGGCTTCCAAATCATAATCAAATCCTGATGCAAAATACTGACCGTGTGATAGATGCCTTATAGAAGCTCAAATGACAAGACCCCTTTTTTGTTATTTTTCTAATCAGAAGAATGGTAAAATAAACAGTGATGTCAACAAAGCCAAAAAAGGACACTAGTGGCCCCGTAACATAGTGGGTATGGTGACAACAGCATGAAGAATAACAATAGAGGCCCCAGAACAGAGTGGTGAAGGTGGCAATAGCATGCAGAATAACAATGGTGGCACCGGAACAGAGTGTGGGGGGAAACAGCAGTGGCAGTAACAGCACAAGATGGTGGCAGATGGCAGTAGAGGCAGCAGGCGTGTGGAATCAGGCGGGTGACAGCATCAAAATAGTGACAGCAGCATGTGGGCAGAAGTAACGGGCCATTTGTCACAATGATCTGATATGGCAGCACACCACAGTTAGATAGTTCCTGCCAGAATGATCTAGTCTGTTGTATCAGGAGCCAGTGTCTGCAAATCCTGGTTGATCCAGGCCTGATTCATCTTTAAAAGATAAAGATTAGTCTCTTAACTTTTTGTGTTGAAAGGCGAGTTCTCTTTGAGATACCAATGCCACTCACAACACTAAACACCCGCTCTGATGCCACACTACTGACCAGGCAGGCTGGGAAACTTGCAGATGGCAAACTCGGGCAGTTGTGGCCACAATTTAAGCTTGGCTGGGGAATTTTGTATCTGAAGTGACAGGGTGCAGTCCAAGCATGCCACCACCTGCTGGTTCAGGTTTTGCTCCATGTGCTGATGCTGCTCAAAAGATGTAAAAAAGGCCCCCATTTTGGACCGGTAGTGAGGGTCTAACATTGTGGAAATCCGGTAGTCTTCCCTCTGCCGAATGGTGATAATGCAGCTGTCACTACACAAGCAACTCAGCATGCATCTGGCCATTTGCACAAGGGACTTGGAGGGACTCCCTGCCTCCATCTCCACTGCATACTGCCACAGTCTGTCGGGGTCATCTTCCTCATCAACCTCTAGCTTCTAATGCTAGAAGGTCTCATGCGCGGCCGCCCTCCATTCATTTGTATGGGGCCGCCGAAAATAGCCGAGCGCTGGCTCGGCTATTTCCGTCGGTTCTATACAAATAAATGGGAGCTGGGCCGCGCATGCGCGGTGCGCTCCCGTTCATTTCTATGGAGCCAACGGAAATAGCTGAGCCTGTACTCGGCTATTTTCAGCGGCCCCATACAAATGAATGGAGGGTGGCCGCGCATGCGCAGTGCGCCCTTCTTCACTTCTTCACTGCACCTATAGGACAGTGGGGGCATATCCTAGCGATATTCCCCCGTTGTCCAAGATGGGAATAACCCTTTAATGTGTTGCTCAATATGTTTCCTGGTATATGTAAATAAATTAAGTAATAAATAAATCTATAAAAAATAAAAGCTTATCCCAATTACTGCAATCTCACTAGTTTCTGCTAGCTACTCTAATGATACAATGATGGGTAATGATTACAATTAATTAATTATTGATCAATCACTCTGAAAATATAATAGTCAATGGTAGTCATTGTATTACTCTGATGTCAAATTCAGAGCCAGAGTCAGGGTATTAAAGCGGAATATCCAGAACATCTTTCTGCATAATTGGGCATAGGAAGGGTATTTTATTGGTTCCCCAAAATGCATTGAGCTTCATCATAATAAAGCACTGTGAATATTGTCCGCTGTTCCATCCTCTGTTCGGACGTGGTGTATAATATAATTAGACAACCCCAGTGACGTAGGTAAGGGTGGCAAGTGTCTTGAGTTTATCTTGCGTACCCACCTCCCTGGTGAAGTAAGTAACCCTTTTCACCTGGGCCACATGCTGTAGCATTTGCCTTTTACACTATTTTTAACACTGACCTTATTGACTTATGTATTTTTCGCTTTATAAGATGCACCGATGATAAGACGCACCCCAAATTTTAGAGTAGGAAAATAAGAAAAAAATATTTTTCATTGGACCTCATATCAGATCCTCATATCAGACCCCACATACATTTCAGGACATCACATTAGACCCCCATATCAGCCCTCCATGTCAAACCTCCATCAGACCTTTCAGACCTCAGATCAGCCCACTCAGCCCCCATCAGACCTCAGATCAGCCCACTCAGACCCCATAAGACCTCAGATCAGCCCACTTAGCCCCCATCAGACCTCATATCAGCTCAATCAGCCCACTCAGCCCTCAGATCAGCCCACTCAGCCCACTTAGCCACCATATCAGCCCACTCAGCTCCCAGATCAGCCCCCTCAGCCCCCATCAGACCTCAAATCAGCCCACTCAGCCTCCATATCAGCCCACTTAGCCCCCATAAAACCTCTGATCAGCCCACTCAGCCACATAACAAAAAAATAAAAAACCTCTCTTACCTCTCCTGCGCCACAGCTCCACTCCAGGTCCGGCGCTACTCTGTCTTCTCCTGCCAGCGCTGCACTGTCACCTGACTGCGTGCAGCATCAGGTCATAGTGCTCGCACTACGTCCTGCCGCTGTATGAGGTCAGAACAGTGCATTGCCGGCAGGAAAAGACAAGGGAGTGCAGACCCAGAGCGGAGCTGACGCGCAGGAGGGTGAGTATGTTTCTTCGCTGCCGGCACCTAATACATACTAGTGAGCGCTTCCATAATGGAAGCGCTCACTAGTATTCGCTTTATAAGACGCACTGCAATTGTTCCCTGCCAGGTAGGCTCCTGAGTAGCAGGAGTTGGTCTACTCTGGGCATGTTTGGCTACTGATCTCGCACTGCTTCCTACTAGCTCATCGGTACGCTGTCACCATGCTGCTGTCTCATGGGTCTGCTGCCACCCTGATGATGATTCCCCCTCTTCACCCGGATTCCACATGCGATTGGCTCATTATTATCATCATCCACTAATGTCTGTTTCTCACTTATGTCACCCTCACCAGTCTCATGGCTATGTCCCTTACTGCTCGCAACACGTGCTCCCACACAAGTGTCATCATTAGTGATGAACGAGCATGCTCGGCCAAACTCACTGTTTGGTCGAGCATGCCGGCGCTCGGGTATGCTCGGTGTTTGGCCGAACACCGGGTGTACTCAAGCGCCATACTCGAGTCCCCTCCCTGCACGTTAATTAATCACTGGCATTACACTGATTGGCTGGCCGGGAACGCGTCATCGGGTGCTTTATAGCACCCGGTGACACCTTCCCGGCCAGTGTTAGTCAGGGAGAGCTGCCGCAAGGAGGGACAGATAGTCTAGGGAGAGAGGCACGCTAGGTAGGGCTAGAGTTTATTTTACTAACAAATAAAAGCCCTTTTAAGGGCTATAGGAACTAGTGATGAGCGAATTGAAGCGGCAATATTAGTTATTCGCACGAATATTGCCCGCTTCGGCTCGGCTCGGCATCCCGAGGCAGTGCGGACTCGTGATTATTCGTGCGCCACTGCAAGTTTGAAATGCCCATTTTTTTCAGCCAATCAGCATCAAAGGGAAGCCTGTGGGAACGCCTGCTGTGATGTAACAGCCCCTATACCTCCCCAGCAGTGATTGGCTGGCAGTGACATGTGATCTAAATTTACATAAGGTAGGGACCTGCAGCATCAGCCTCATTGAGCTTTGTGAAGGAGAAGAGACAGACAGTGTTAGCTAGTGTAGTGTGTGCAGCAAGCAGTTAGTTAGGAGTTAGGTTAGGAAGCCCCAACAGTCCTTTTAAAGACTATACTCTGAAGAACAGTATACAGTATATACTGTAAGCCTGTATTCTGTGTAGGATAGGAAGCCCCAACAGTCTTTTTAAAGACTAATTGATTCTGTGAAGAAAACTATACAGTATATGCTGTAAGCCTGTATTCTGTGCAGGATAGGAAGCCCCAACAGTCTTTTAAAAACTAATTGATTCTGTGAGAAAAATTCAGTATATACTGTAAGCCTGTATTCTGTGCAGAGCTGTGCCTGGTACACCTTGTCCAGCCACATAGCTCAAACTATACATCTGTAAACAGATATATTCCTGTGCATGACTGTGCAGTGACTAGGGTATACATTTCATCAGCCTGCTATATACCTCACAGTCTATAGATACCGTATTGATCTGTAGATTCTAGTTTTATTTGCGCAAACTGCGTACATTTTTTTTTGGATAGGTCTGAAAATAATTTTACCTGCATATCTATATTGTCCATTGAATTTCACTGATCTGTAATACACGGTGCAGTGAGTTGGGAAAAAAATTTCATCAGCCTGCTATATACCTCATAGTCAATAGATACCATATTGATCTGTAGATTCCAGTTTTATTTGCGCAAACTGCGTAATTTTTTTTTTTTGGATAGGTGTGAAAAATAATATTACCTGCGTATCTATATTGTCCGTTGAATTTCACTGATCTGTAATACACGGTGCAGTGAGTTGGGGAAAAAATTTCATCAGCCTGCTATATACCTCACAGTCTGCAGATACCATATTAAATCTTTACAATTATAATAATATAATACTGCTACTGTGCACATGGAGAACCCCAGGGTCAGGGGGAGAGGGGGAAGAGCTGGGACAGGTGGAAGAGGTGGTCGTGGAGGGAGAGGTGGGAATCGTGGTGGTGCTGTGGTCAGCGGTGATGACCGTGGTGTGCGTGGTGACACAGTGCCGGCTGCTGTGGGTACAGTGGAAACACGTAAGGTCAGGGTGCCTGGTCAACTCCAGAAGTTGGTAGGGCAGCATCCTACAACTCTGACAGACCCCAAAAAACAACAGGAGGTGGTTCAGTGGATTGCAGAGAGCACGTCCAGCCACGTTTCGTCTGCCCCCTCATCCAGCCAGTCGACTTCTCTGAGTCAGGGTGTCTGTCCTCCAACTCTCCCTACTTCTCCCCAGCCAGAACCCTCTTGGGGTATGTCCCATGGACAAAATTTATCCATGGAACTCTTCATCCACCCCTTCCCTGATGTGCCACTGGACGAGCTGCTATGCCCTGATTCTCAGGACCTTTTGCTGTCTCTGGGTTATGAGAGTGGGGAGTTAGCAGTGGCATCTGAGGAGCTGGTGGAAGATGACGACGAGACACTGTTGTCGGAGGTAGTTGTCAGGGACGTCACTGTGGAGTCTGAGGAAGACCTGGGGGATGATGAGGGGACAGATCCTACTTGGGTGGATGAGGCAACTGGAGGCAGTGGTTCAGACTGTGAGACGACATCAGCACCACAAGCTGTTGAGAGAGCCAGAGGGCTGCGACGAGGGAGAAGCCAGGGCTGAGTCACTACTTCCCCAAGTGCTCCTAGAGGTCACGCTCCAGCCCAAACTATGCGCCACTCCTTAGTTTGGGAGTACTTTAAGGATGATGAGGCCGATCCTCGTTTGGCGGTGTGCAAGCTGTGCCACACGTCAATGAGCAGGGGTTCAAAACGCAACAACCTGACCACTAGTAGCCTGCACAAACATTTGGAGAGAAAACACCCCACCAAATGGTTTGCACTTCTGTCAGCTGGTGACGTTGACACAGTTAGTCCAGCAACTGTGTCTTGTCCAAGCCAGGATGTTGCAGCCTCCAGCCCCGAAAGGACCCCTCCAGCTCCATCTCCCTCCCTCTCCTCCACTCATGTGTCCCAGTGCGGCGTTTAACTGTCTCTACCGCAGACATTTGAACGCAAGCACAAGTATGCAGCCACCCACCCCCATGCGCAAGCTCTAAATGTGCACATCGCCAAGCTGATTAGTTTGGAAATGTTGCCGTACAGGCTTGTGGAGACAGAATCCTTCCGCAACCTTATGGAGGCGGCAGCCCCCCGTTACTCTGTCCCCAGCCGACACTATTTTGCCCGATGTGCCGTCCCTGCCCTGCACATCTCTGAGAACATCGCCCACGCTCTCAAAAACGCGGTTTGTGGTAAAGTCCACATGACCACAGATACGTGGACGAGTACCGGTGGCCAGGGACATTACATCTCCCTCACGGCACATTGGGTCAATCTGGTGGAGGCTGGGTCAGAGACCGATCGTGGGGCTGCACATGTGCTACCCTCACCACGAATTGTGGGACATAGTTCCGTCTGTGTGTCTCCGGCACATTATGCCTCCACCTCCTCCTCCACCTCCTCCTCCTCCAAAGTGGCAGTGATGCCCCAATCGTCAAGTCTCATTTCCTCGATGGCCAGCAGTTTCAGCACTGTGGTAGGGAAGCGGCAGCAGGCAGTCATTAAACTGCTGAGCCTGGGGGATAAGAGGCACACGGCTGAAGAGCTCTTACAGGGCATCAGGGGGCAGACCAATGTGTGGCTGGCGCCGCTGAACCTTCAGCCAGGAATGGTGGTCTGCGATAATGGGCGTAACCTGGTGGCGGCTCTGCATCTTGGTGGGCTGACCCACGTGCCATGCATGGCCCACGTGCTCAACTTGGTGGTCCAGCGGTTCCTCAAAACCTACCCCCAGTTGAGTGAGTTGCTCACCAAGGTGCGGCGCATATGCGCCCATTTTCACAAGTCCACCACCGATGCCACGACCCTCAGGACTGTGCAAGGGCGGCTACAACTCCCTGTTCACCGGCTGCTGTGTGACGTTCCCACGCGTTGGAATTCGACGTTACACATGCTAGCCAGGGTGTACCAACAACGCAGGGCAGTTGTAGACTGCCAGCTGATCACCCGAGGTGGTAGTCAGGTCAGTCAGCTTCCTCATGTCTATGCTGAGGAGTGGACGTGGATGGCTGGCATCTGCCAGGTCTTAGGTCCCTTTGAGGAGGCAACAGAGATGGTCAGTGGTGATGCACACATCATTAGTGTCACCATCCCTCTGTTGTGCCTCATCCAGAACTCCTTGCGGAACCTAAGATCTGAGGATTCAGCAGTGTCACAGGAGGTGGGGGAAGACATTGACATTGAGAGCACCCTGTTGTCAGTTTTGCAGCGCGAAACTGAGGAGGAGGAGGAGGCTGAGGAGGAGGAAGAAACTCTTGGGCACCATGCATCAGGGGGTGATTCCATGCTACCTGTTGAGCGGGTATGGGCTGAGGAGGATGAATTGGGGTCGGAGGAAGGGGGGGAGGAGGAGATGGAGAGTCCGCTAAGTGAGGAGGCTGAAGGCTTGCGTGTTGGCACAGTAGGGCACATGGCAGACTTTATGCTTGGCTGTCTTTGTCGTGATCCCCGGGTCAAGAGGATACTGTCCACCAATGACTATTGGGTGTACACCTTCCTTGACCCACGCTACAAGGACAACATGGCCAACTTATACCCGTGGAGGAAAGGAGCACCCGAGTCACTTTCTACCACAAGGCCCTGGTTCAGAAACTGCTACAGGCCTTTCCAGACCAGTCGAGCAACAGGGGGCGGACTGCAGTGGCTGAAATTGGAGAGGAGAGGAGGGGGAAAGTCAGTGTAGGCGCCAAGGGCAGGGGTACACTATTCCATGCTTTTGCCAAGTTTCTTAAACCCCAGCAAGAGAGTACGACACAGCCACAGGGCAGGCAGAGCAGGGCGGAACAGTACCACAAGATGGTGAGGGAGTATGTCGCGGACCAGACCAACGTCCTGACCGATAACTCCACACCATATAATTACTGGCTGGCCAAGCTGGACAGGTGGCCAGAACTTGCGCAGTACGCTCTTGAGGTGCTTGCCTGCCCTGCTGCAAGTGTGCTGTCTGAAAGGGTTTTTAGTGCCGCAGGGGGTATCATTACGGACAAACGGACGCGCCTGTCCACCGACAACGCTGACATCGTCACGTTCATCAAGATGAACAGGTCATGGATATCCCCCCAGTTCTCATCCCCACCTCAGGCTACCTCCTAAATTGCTTGCTTTCCTTTTCCTCCTCCTCCTCCTCTTCATCTGAGTTGCATATGCAACAATTTTTCAGGAAAGTCATCCGGCTTCCTACTAACAATTTTTCAGGAAAGTCATCCGTCTTTCTACTAACAATTTTTCAGGAAAGTCATCCGGCTTTCTAAAAACAATTTTTCAGGAATCATGCGGCTTTGTAACCAAATTTTTTATAAAAGGCCATGGGGTTCTATACACACAGTGCTGACGGAAGCCCATCAGCCTTTCTAAACACAATGCCCACTGCCTCTCCCAAGCGGTTGTGGTGCTGATGTTGCCTCACACTTAAAATTGATCTGTTCCGCTCTCTTCCTCGGGCTGTCTGCGGAGAAGGCGGACGCTCTGAACCGGTATCATGGCGGCTCTCCGGCCCCTCATTAAGCCCAAGATCGTCAAGAAGCGAACGAAGAAGTTCATCCGCCACCAATCAGACCGTTATGTAAAGATTAAGCATAACTGGCGTAAACCCAGAGATATTGACAACAGAGCCCGCAGGACGTTCAAGGGGCAGATCCTGATGCCCAACATTGGGTACGGTAGCAACAAGAAGACCAAACACATGCTGCCCACAGGGTTCTGCAAATTCCTGGTCCACAATGTCAAGGAGCTCGAGGTTCTGTTGATGAGCAACAAGTCCTTCTGTGCAGAAATCGCCTACAATGTCTCCTCAAAGAACCGAAAGACCATTGTGGAGAGAGCGGCACAGCTCGCCATCAAAGTGACGAACCCCAACACCAGACTGCGCAGCGAAGAGAACGAATAAATATCTCTGTGGTTATTTGTGCTAAATAAAAGTTAAATAAACACAAAAAAAAAAATTGATCTGTTCCTGTGCCTGATCCACCCAAGTTGAATCTGTCCCATCATGAGAAAGTCCCCCCAAGGAGTCCCCACTGTAACTTGCTTCACTTTCAACTACCTCACCCCCCGACACCTTTGTCTTGCCGTTGTCCACCACCTCCTCAGACAACACTGGTAAATCCCCACTGTCAGCACACTGAAACTGCAAAAGGTCTTGCGAATTGGGGCAGAGAATGTTCTGGGGTAGCACATCAGAGAAGGGGTGACTATGGGGTTCCAGGGAGTACGTGACCACATGCAATCTCCATCCAAAAAGTCATACTGAGGCTCACCACCATGCTTTACACTGCAATTTTATTGAAAGAAAGACAATCAGGGGTTCACCGCCAGGTTGTCAGGCAGCATTTTTAAGTGGGTCACAATTACCGTGTCCCTGAAAATTGCCTTGGGGTCATCACCAGGCTATTGGCCAGATTTAGAAAAAATGGTGCAATTAGGGAGCTTTAGAGGCATCCCTACATGCTGGCCCTGGTGTTTCCTATCCATTTCCAAGGTATTTCCATCTTTTTCTGAGGTTTTCACATGTTGGGGCAAACTTGACTGTGCAGAACCTTTGGCCCCTGCAAAAATATTCGGGTCTCCCATAGACTTTAATGGGATTCGTGATTTGGCTCGAACCCACGAATCCCGCAGAAAATTCGGGCCGAATTCCGAATCCCCGAATATTTTAGGATTCGATCAACTCTAATAGAAACATGTTAGGACAATTTTTATTAAATTTGGGGGACTTGTGTAAACAAGGCAACCCCCGCTCTTCCGAGCGGGGGGTGCCTGGTTTACTCCCATTGACTTACATTATGATCGGGTGCTCGGCCGAGTGCCTGAGTGCTCGGCCAGAACCACCGAGCATACGAGCACCCAGGTGCTCGCTCATCACTAGTCATCATCGCTATTTGCACGTCTAAAGGGAGGATGCAGCAGACCTTTCCTTCAAGTTTGTACTGGCCTATAGCTGCTGACTGTCCTGACTAAGCTCTTCCCCTCTGAGCACACATTACTTCCTGAGCAGAAGGAACAGCAAACGAAAGAGGCAGTTGCAGGACATGTTGGGCTATACCAAGTAGTTGTGTTGCCAGTGTAACCCACTGATTTCTGGCTGTGTATATTTGTTTTGATGTGAGATGATGTTGAAGAGTGAGTCGACCATTCCACTACATTCAAAACACGACTGCTAGATGACAGTGGCAGTTCTGGCCTGTTGCTGCGGCTGCTGTTTCCACCAACCTTGCTTCTGCTGCTTCTTGTGCTGGCTGCAGCAACATTTTTGCCAAGTCCCGTTCAAGGGCCAAGGCAACTGTTGGCCATAGTGTACAGTGACTGAATTAGTAGTGCAAGTATGAATGGTGCAGCAGAGAGAGAAAAAATGGGTCTGATGCACAGTACTTCTATGTATAACTGAACAGTTTAATTATTAATGGAGCAGTAGATTAAGGTCTCTTTCACACGACAGTATTTTTTGCGGGCTCCGATCGCATTTTTCACATGAAAAATGTGGACCCATTCATTTCTATGGGTCCGCAAAAATTATTGAGAACATACTGTGTGCTGTCTGCATCCGTTTGCCCGTTCCGTAGCCCCGCAAAAAAATAGAGCATGTCCTATTCTTGTCCGTATTATGGACAAGAATAGTACTGTTCTATTAGGGGCCAGCTGTTCCGTTCCGCAAAATACGGAATGCACACGGATGCCATCCATTGTTTTTGCGGATCCGCAATTTGAGGACCGCAAAACACAACGTTCGTGTGAAAGTAGCCTAACTAGGTACACTCACCTATATATTAGACTGGTTGTTGAGACTTAGGCCGTATAAAAACGGAACGGAAGACATACAGAATGTGAAATGCGGACCCATTCATTTCTATGGGCCCGCAAAAAATGCGGACAGCACACCGTGTGCTGTCCGCATCCGTTGCTCCGTTCCGTAGCCCGCAAAAAAATAGAGCATGTCCTATTCTTGTCCGTATTACGTTTACGATCACAAATGTGGCATTTCTGTAAACTACAGAATCAGGGTAATAACTATTGAGTTTTGTTTGGCCGTTTATTCTCGGAATAAAATGATTTATATGGAAAATCTACCAAAAAAGTGAAATTCGGAAATTTTGGCTACATTTTCCTTTAATTCTTGTGGAACACCTAAAGGGTTAATAACGTTTGTAAAATCAGTTTTGAATACCTTGAGGGGTGTAGTTTCTAAAATGTGGTCATTTTGGGGTGGTTTCTATGATGGAAGCCTCACAAAGTGACTTCAGACCTGAACTGGTCCTTAAAAAGTGGGTTTTGGAAATTTTGTGAAAAATTTCAAGATTTACTTCTAAATTTCTAAGCCTTCTAACGTCCCAAAAAAATAAAATGTAATTTTAAAAATGATCCAAACCTGAAGTAGACACACAGGGAATGTAAACTATTTTTGGAGGTATTACTATGTATTTTAAAAGTAGAGAAATTGACATTTGGAAATTTGCTATTTTTTCTAAATTTTTGGTATTTTTTATAAATAAGAATGAAATATTTTGACTCAAATTTTCCACTGTCATGAAGTACAATAAGTGACGAGAAAACAGTCTCAGAATGGCCTGGATAAGTAAAAGCGTTTTAAAGTTATCACCACATAAAGTGAGACATGTCAG
>ONZH01027050.1:82500-96339 GCA_900303285.1 Rhinella marina | reverse complement strand
TAGAACATGCTGCGATTTTCACGCAACGGCGAACTGCTGCGTGAAAAACATCGCCTCATGTGAAAAGCCCCATTGAAATGAATGGGTCAGGATTCAGTGCGGGTGCAATGCGTTCGCATCACGCATTGCACGCGCGCGGAAACATCGCCCGTGTGAAAGGGGCCTTAGGGCGTGAAATTAGAATGTGACTGGTGGCAGAAGGGACAGCACGTGGTCCACACAGACCCAAAAGAAATTGCCCAAAGTCCTCTCAGTACTCATTTTTTGCTGCTGCTGTACCGTGGCTTGCTGAGATCTGTAGTGCAGTCTAGGGAATACGTTTTTTTCTCTGAGTTTATATATATTACAGTCCAGTGAACAATTATGTCATGTGCTGTACAGTAGCGTCAGTCTAGGGTATACGTTTTTTCTCTCAGTTATATATCCTACAGTGCAGTACATAATTCTGTTGTGTGCTGCACACTAGCCGGAGTCTAGAAAATATACATTTTTTTTCTCTCATTCATATATCCTATAGTGTAGCGAAAAATTGTGTGGTGTGCGTTTTTTCTCTCAGATACATTTAATACAGTCCAGTGAAAAATTCTGTGGTGTGTGGTACACTATCCGCAGTCTAGAGAATACGTTTTTGGCCTCAGATATTAATTCGACAGTTTAGTGATTACACAAAATGTTGAACCCAAGGGCTAAGGGTCGAGGACGTGGGCGTCCAAGTGACGTAGGGGGGCAGAGGCCGTGGTCCTGGGCAGGGTGACACAGTGCCTACTGATGAGGGAGCAGTAAAACGCCGCAGAGTTTCGCTCCCTAGCTTCATCTCGCAACTTACAAGGTCACGTGGTACACCACTATTGAAACCACAACAGTGCGAACAGGTGATGACGTGGATAGCGGATAATGTGTCCAGTAATTTATCCACCACCCAGTCTTCCACACAGTCCACCCACTTTAGCCAAGGGAGTAGACCTCTGGCTCCTCCAGCTCAACCTCCTTCCCCCCAGCCTGCACCCCCCCATGGAAAATATGGATTCAGATCCGGCATACTCACAGGAAGTCTTTTCAGGACCCTACCCAGAGACACAAACCACTGCTCAACAGCAACCTGAGCAGTTGCTCTGTCCCGATGCCCAAAATTTAGAACTTTTGCAGTCTGTGGGTGATGAGAGTGTGGACTTAGTACAAGTAGTGCGTCAAGAGGTGTCGGATGATGATGAGACACGGTTGTCAGACATTCACGTTGTTGTCAGGGCAGTAAGTCCCAGGGGCCTGCAGAGTGAGGAATCGGAGGAAGAGCAGGTGGATGATGAGGTGACTGACCCGAGCTGGGTTGGTAAGCCTAGTCAAGACAGTGCTTCTGAGGGGAAGGCAAGTGCTGCACCAGAACAGGTTGGAAGAGGCAGTGGGGTGGCCAGAGGGAGAAGCAGGGCCAGAGCAAGTAGATCAGCAACTTTTTCACGGAGTGAAGCTCCTGTGCCGAGGCCTAGATGTTTGCAACTCTGGAGGTTCTTTAAAGAAAGTGAGGATGACAGACGGACTGTGGTGTGCAACCTGTGCCACACCAGGATCAGCAGAGGAGCCACTACTATCAGCCTAACCACTACCAGCATGCGTAGGCATATGAGTGCTAAACACATGACTCAATGGAACCAAGGCCGTTCACCTCCTGCGGATCACACCACTGCTCCTTCCCCTGTGTCACATGCTGGCTCGGCGAGTCAACCCCCCGCCCAGGACCCCGGCACGAGCGCCTCTTGCCCTACAACCACCCCTTCACCTCCACGATCCTCCACACCCTACATCCTACACCATCAGACATTGGAGCGCAAGCTAAAACGCAAATACAATTCCACCCACCCACATGCACAAGCCCTAAACGTCCACATTTTCAAACTGCTGAGCCTGAAGATGCTGCGATATAAACTGGTAGCTCTAGGCGCAGCAGCACTGCCATGGGTAAGCGCCAACAAGCGGCGCTGAAACTGCTGAGCTTAGGTGACAAGAGGCACACCACCCAAGAGCTTTTACAGGGCATCACGGCGCAGACCGATGTGTGGCTGGCACCGCTGAACCTCAAGCCAGGCATGGTTGTGTGTAACAACGGGCGTAACCTGGTGGCGGCTCTGCAACTCGGCAGGCTCACACATGTGCCATTATACACCAATACTATTTCCCAAAGTAACAACAACCCATATAAACATTGCATTGCCTAGCCCACGTGTTCAATCTTGTGGTTCAGCGGTTCCTCAAGACCTACCCCAATTTGTCTGATTTGCTCACCAAGGTGCGCAGCATCTGGGCACATTTCCGCAAGTCAACCACAGATGCTGCCACCCTCAGGGCAGTGCAACGGCGCTTACAACTGACTGCTCACCGACTGTTGTGCGACGTGCCCACACAATGGAATTCCACATTACCCAGGGTTTACCAGCAGTGCAGAGCAATTGTAGACTGCCAGATGACAACTTCCACAAGAACTGGTAGTCAGGTTAGTCAGCTTCTTCAAGTGTACAATGAGGAGTGGACGTGGATGTCTGATATCTGTCAGGTGTTAAGGAACTTTGAGGAGTCAACACAGATGGTCAGCAACGATGCCGCCATTATCATCATCACCATCCCGCTGCTCCAATAAATTTTTTAGGAGCGTCAACTACAGACACTCAAAAACAATTTTTCAGGAGGGTCAACTACAGACACTCAAAAATAATTTTACAGGAGGGTCAACTACAGCCATTTGACTGCAATGTCAGTCTGACCAAGGCATTGGTGGTGTCACCGCCATGCTGTGTCAGTGTAAAATTTTATGTGCTTCACCTGCTACCTGAGTGTAACTTGGTCACTCTGGGTTCACCGCCATGCTGTGTCAATGTAAAATTTTATGTAGCAAAAATGGAAATAAAGGTTGTGCACACTCTTATTTGGGAATCTTTTAAAGTATATTTGGTAAATAAAAGATCACAATTAATAAATCACAGTTAAGACAATACTAAAAATACTAAAAAGGGGATAAAGCAATAAGCTTACATGTGTTATAACCACAATGGATCTATATTTTGGAAAATGGAAGATGAAAAATGAAAAAATGAAAAAGAAGAAAAAGAAGGAGGGTAAAAAATTCAAATAAGTTCAGAAGAGGTCAAAAAGGTTTGTCCTGATACAAAGTCTTTGGTCCACTCAGTATAGTTCTTCTACTCCTGTTGATTATATTTACATGAACAAGGAGGCACTATGGTTTATAAGTAAGACAAGGTATTGATATATACGTTAGTTCAATAATTACTTTACCCCTTCCTTGTTAGATTACTTCCATAGGTCCTGTGGAGTGATGGATCTCTATTTCTCCCAGCAGGGTAATGCCTCCTTCCTCCCAAGGTGTAGACACGTCCGTTCGGGCAGCCCGAGATGCTGTTGGGCGCGCGCTTTTCTCGCGGCGATGCAGCGTCCCACGTGGCGTCCCACGTGGGGCCCGTTTGAACTAGATGCGCGCCAAAAGAAGATACTGTATCGCTCTCCGCTGCTAGTGGTTTCTCAACACTCGATATTTGTGTAGTGACCACTTTATGTTCTTGTGGTGTCCACTTTAGGGGTTAGTGGTTCTTAGATCTCAGAGCCGCACTGTATTTCCTTGGCGGCTATGCTTTTGGGTTTCCAAGTATCGGTTGTGCTCATCCAAAAGTATCCAGAATGCCATGCTGTGTCAGTGTAAAATTTTATGTGCTTCACCTGCTTCCTGAGTGTAACTTGGTCACTCTGGGTTCACCGCCATGCTGTGTCAGTGTAAAATTTTATGTGCTTCACCTGCTTCCTGAGTGTAACTTGGTCACTCTGGGTTCACCGCCATGCTGTATCAGTGTAAAATGTTATGTGCTTCACCTGCTACCTGAGTGTAACTTGGTCACTCTGGGTTCACTGCCATGCTGTGTCAGTGTAAAATTTTATGTGCTTCACCTGCTACCTGAGTGTAACTTGGTCACTCTGGGTTCACTGCCATGCTGTGTCAGTGTAAAATTTTATGTGCTTCACCTGCTTCCTGAGTGTAACTTGGTCACTCTGGGTTCACCGCCATGCTGTGTCAGTGTAAAATTTTATGTGCTTCACCTGCTTCCTGAGTGTAACTTGGTCACTCTGGGTTCACCGCCATGCTGTATCAGTGTAAAATGTTATGTGCTTCACCTGCTACCTGAGTGTAACTTGGTCACTCTGGGTTCACTGCCATGCTGTGTCAGTGTAAAATTTTATGTGCTTCACCTGCTACCTGAGTGTAACTTGGTCAATCTGGGTTCACCGCCATGCTGTGTCAGTGTAAAATTTTATGTGCTTCACCTGCTACCTCAACTAACTTGGTCACTTGTTGGTGTCAACACTAGAGTGCGGCTACTATACCGCACACGACAGAATTGTTCACTGCACTGTAGTATATATAACTGAGAAAAAACATAGTCTTTAAATGGCGGCTATTGTACCGCAAAACACTCCATTTTTCACTGGACTGTAGTACATATAACTGAGAGAAAATACATATTTTATAGACTGACGCTGCTGTGCAGCACACTAGAGAATTGTTCACTGGACTGTAGTACATATAACTGAGAAAAAAACATAGTATTTAAATGGGGGCTATTTTACCGCAAACCACTACATTTTTCACTGGACTGTAGTACATATAACTGAGAAAAAACGTAGTCTTTAAATGGCGGCTATTTTACCGCAAACCACTACATTTTTCACTGGATTGGAGTACATATAACTGAGAAATAACATATTTTATAGAGTGACGCTACTGTACAGCACACTACCGAATTCTTCACTGGACTGTAGTATATATAAATGAGAACAAAAATGTAGTCTTTAAATGGCGGCTATTTTACCGCAAAGCACTCCATTTTTCTCTGGACTGTAGTGCATATAACTGAGAAAAAACGTAGCCTTTAAATGGCGGTTATTTTACCGCAAACAACTCCATTTTTCACTGGACTGGAGTATATATAAGTGAGAAAAAACGTATTTTATAGAGTGACACTACTGTACAGCACACTACAGAATTGATCGCTGGACTGTAGTATATATAACTGAGAAAAAACGTAGTCTTTAAATGGCGGCTATTGTACCGCAAACAACTCCATTTTTCACTGGACTGGAGTATATATAAGTGAGAAAAAACGTATTTTATAGACTGACGCTACTGTACAGCACACCTCACAATTGTTCACTGCACTGTAGTATATATAACTGAGAGAAAAAACTTATTCCCTAGACTGACGCTACTGTACAGTACACTACATAATTGTTCACTGGACTGGAGTACATATAACTGAAAAAAACGTATTTTATAGACTGACGCTACTGTACAGCACACTACAGAATTGTTCACTGGACTGTAGTATATATAAATGAGAAAAAAACGTAGTCTTTAAACGGCGGCTATTTTACCGCAAACCACTACATTTTTCACTGGACTGTAGTACATATAACTAAGAAAAAATGTAGTTTTTAAATGGCGGCTATTTTAACGCAAACCACTACATTTTTCACTGGACTGTAGTACATATAACTAAGAAAAAACGTAGTCTTTAAATGGCGGCTATTTTACCGCAAACCACTACATTTTTCACTGGACTGTAGTATATATAACTGAGAAAAAACGTATTTCCTAGACTGACGCTACTGTACAGTACACTACATAATTGTTCACTGGACTGTAGTGTATAGAAATGATAAAAAAACGTATTCCCTAGACTGCACTACAGATTCCAGCAAGCCAAGGTACAGCAGCAGCACCAACAGCAGCAAAAATGAGTACTGAGAGGACTTTGGGCAATTTCATTTGGGTCTGTGTGGACCACGTGCTGTCTCTTCTACCACCAGTCGCTGTGCACAGTGTGCAGCCAAGATGGCGGTAGCTGCACTACAAGTCCCAGCCAGCAGCCAGGAGACAAAAAAAAGGTGCTTGTAGCCCTTAGAAGGGCTGTTGGGTTCTTTGTGGGTGATTCCTGCCTAACCAACATCTAAATTGAGGCCCTAACACTCTCCCTGACAGACATCAGCTCTATTCCTAATCTCATGCAGGCAGCGTATGACGAGAGCAGCGCGGGACCAGATTCTTATATTCCCAGGTCATCTGATCTGGCCAGCCAATCCCTGCTATCGACTTGTAGGGGCCCCACGTGATGCTAGGAGGTACCAAAGACTCTCCTGCATGTTGATTGGCTGAAAAAAGGCGCCTAACATGCCGGAAGAGGAAGATGGCATTTCCTCAAGGATCGCGATTTGCTCGTCCAAGTAGCGAGCATCTGCGAATACCCTAATGCTCGAACGAGCACCAAGCTCGGATGAGCATGTTCGCTCATCTCTAATAACTATCCTAAGAGAATTAAGTAATGTCATCGCCAGAACCTTATTTCTGATATTTAAGAACTCTATACTGACAGGAAGTGTTCCACAGGATTGGCGCATAGTAAATGTGGTGCCAATATTCAAAAACAGTCCAAAAACAGAGCCTACAGGCCTAGGGAACTATAGGCCGGTAAGTTTAACTTCTGTTGTGGGTAAACTGTTTGAGGGTTTTCTAAGAGATGCTATCTTGGAGTACCTCAATGAAAAACCAATTTAATCCGTTTCTATGAGGAGGTAAGTTCTAGACTTGACCGCGGGGAATCAATGGATGTCGTATATCTGGACTTCTCCAAAGCATTTGACACTGTACCACATAAAAGGTTAGTATATAAAATGAGAATGCTTGGCCTGGGAGAAAATGTCTGTATGTGGGTAAGTAACTGGCTCAGTGATAGAAGGGTGGTTATTAACGGCACATACTCAGATTGGGTCACTGTCACTAGTGGGGTACCACAGGGGTCTGTATTGGGCCCTATTCTCTTCAATATATTTATTAATGATCTTGTAGAAAGCTTGCACAGTAAAATATCAATTTTTGCAGATGACACTAAACTGTGTAAAGTAATTAACACAGAAGAGGACAGTGCACTGCTACAGAGGGATCTGGATAGACTGGAGGCTTGGGCAGAGAAGTGGCAGATGAGGTTTAACACTGACAAATGTAAGGTTATGCATATGGGAAAGAATAATGCAAGTCACCAGTACATACTAAATGGTAAAATATTGGGTAACTCTGACATGGAAAAGGACCTAGGAATTTTAGTGAAAAGCAAACTAAGCTGTAGAAACCAGTGTCAGACAGCTGCTGCCAAGGCTAATAAGATAATGGGTTGCATCAAAAGAGGCATAGATGCCCGTGATGAGAACATAGTCCTGCCACTTTACAAATCACTAGTCAGACCACATATGGAGTACTGTGTACAGTTCTGGGCTCCTGTGAACAAGGCAGACATAGCAGAACTGCCTTCTTTTAAGTTTTTTTCCAAAAATGTAACCCTTGAGCAGGATTTATAGTTCAGCCCTCCAATATTGATTTTTTAATCATCCCGTCTAAAAAAAAAAAAATCTTGCGTTGGCTCCCTGTAGTCAGTGTAATGACCTCTATTAGTAGTACTCACCCAGCTTCTGCTACCTTTGTACTAGGGTACACAAATAAAAACATAAATGGGGCTTAATTTGGTCATTTTTGGATATTTTGGTCATTTTTGGATATTTTGGATATTTTTTTATGTTAACTACTATAATACTGCTCCTATGTACAAGAGTATAACTACTATAATACTACCTCCTATGTACAAGAATATAACTACTATAATACTGCTCCTATGTACAAGAATATAACTACTATAATACTGCTCCTATGTACAAGAATATAACTACTATAATACTGCTCCTATGTACAAGAATATAACTACTATAATACTGCTCCTATGTACAAGACTATAACTACTATAATACTGCTCCTATGTACAAGAATATAACTACTATAATACTGCTCCTATGTACAAGAATATATGTACTATAATACTGCTCCTATGTACAAGAATATAACTACTATAATACTGCCTCCTATGTACAAGAATATAACTACTATAATACTGCTCCTATGTACAAGAATATAACTACTATAATACTGCTCCTATGTACAAGAATATAACTACTATAATACTGCTCCTATGTACAGGAATAATAACTACTATAATACTGCTTCTATGTACAAGAATATAACTACTATAATACTGCTTCTATGTACAAGAATATAACTACTATAATACTGCCTCCTATGTACAAAGAATATAACTACTATAATACTGCCTCCTATGTACAAGAATATAACTACTATAGTACTGATCCTATGTACAAGACTATAACTACTATAACACTGCCTCCTATGTACAAGAATATAACTACTATAATACTGCTCCTATGTACAAGAATATAACTACTATAATACTGCTCCTATATACAAGAATATAACTACTATAATACTGCTCCTATGTACAAGAATATAACTACTATAATACTGCTCCTATGTACAAGACTATAACTACTATAATACTGCTCCTATGTACAAGAATATATGTACTATAATACTGCTCCTATGTACAAGAATATAACTACTATAATACTGCCTCCTATGTACAAGAATATAACTACTATAATACTGCTCCTATGTACAAGAATATAACTACTATAATACTGCTCCTATGTACAGGAATATAACTACTATAATACTGCTTCTATGTACAAGAATATAACTACTATAATACTGCTTCTATGTACAAGAATATAACTACTATAATACTGCCTCCTATGTACAAGAATATAACTACTATAATACTGCCTCCTATGTACAAGAATATAACTACTATAGTACTGATCCTATGTACAAGACTATAACTACTATAACACTGCCTCCTATGTACAAGAATATAACTACTATAATACTGCTCCTATGTACAAGAATATAACTACTATAATACTGCTCCTATATACAAGAATATAACTACTATAATACTGCTCCTATGTACAAGAATATAACTACTATAATACTGCTCCTATGTACAAGATTATAACTACTATAATACTGCTCCTATGTACAAGAATATAACTACTATAATACTGCTCCTATGTACAAGAATATAACTACTATAATACTGCCTCCTATGTACAAGAATATAACTACTATAATACTGCTCCTATGTACAAGAATATAACTACTATAATACTGCTCCTATGTACAAGAATATAACTACTATAATACTGCTCCTATGTACAAGAATATAACTACTATAATACTGCTCCTATGTACAAGACTATAACTACTATAATACTGCTCCTATGTACAAGAATATAACTACTATAATACTACCTCCTATGTACAAGAATATAACTACTATAATACTGCTCCTATGTACAAGAATATAACTACTATAATACTGCTCCTATGTACAAGAATATGTACAAGAATATAACTACTATAATACTGCTCATATGTACAAGACTATAACTACTATAATACTGCTCCTATGTACAAGAATATAACTACTATAATGCTGCTCCTATGTACAAGAATATATGTACTATAATACTGCTCCTATGTACAGAATATAACTACTATAATACTGCTCCTATGTACAAGAATATAACTACTATAATACTGCTCCTATGTACAAGAATATAACTACTATAATAACTGCTCCTATGTACAAGATATAACTACTATAATCTGCTCCTATGTACAGGAATATAACTACTATAATACTGCTCTATGTACAAGAATATAACTACTATAATACTGCTTCTATGTACAAGAATATAACTACTATAATACTGCCTCTATGTACAAGAATATAACACTATAAACTGCCTCCTATGTACAAGAATATAACTACTATAATACTGCTCCTATGTACAAGATATAACTATATAGTACTGATCCTATGTACAAGATATAACTACTATAATACTGCTCCTATATACAAGAATAATAACTACTATAATACTGCTCCTATGTACAAGAATATAACTACTATAATACTGCTCCTATGTACAAGAATTATAACTACTATAATATAACTACTATAATACTGCCTCCTATGTACAAGAATATAACTACTATAATACTGCTCCTATGTACAAGAATATAATACTATAATACTGCTCCTATGTACAAAATATAAACTACTATAATACTGCTCCTATGTACAAGAATATAACTACTATAATACTGCTCCTATGTACAAGAATATTTAACTACTATAATACTCCTCATATATACAAGAATATAACTACTATAATACTGTCCCTATGTACAAGAATATAACTACTATACATACTACCTCCTATGTACAAGAATTATAACTACTATAATACTGTCCTATGTACAAGAATATAACTACTATAATACTGTCCTATGTACAAGAATATAACTACTATAATACTGTCCCTATGTACAAGAATATAACTACTATAATACTACCTCCTATGTACAAGAATATAACTACTATAATACTTCCCTATGTACAAGATTATAACTACTATAATACTGCTCCTATGTACAGATTATAACTACTATAATACTGCTCTATGTACAAGAATATAACTACTATAATACTGCTCCTATGACAAGAATATAACTACTATAATACTGCTCTATGTACAAGAATATAAGTACTATAATACTGCTCCTATGTACAAGAATATAACTACTATAATACTGTTCTACCTATGTACAGAATATATAACTTACTATGTAAATACTACTTACTCCTATGTACAGAATATAACTACTATAATACTCCTCATATATACAAGAATATAACTACTATAATACTGTCCCTATGTACAAGAATATAACTACTATAATACTACCTCCTATGTACAAGAATATAACTACTATAATACTGTCCCTATGTACAAGAATATAACTACTATAATACTGCCTCCTATGTACAAGAATATAACTACTATAATACTGCTCCTATGTACAAGAATATAACTACTATAATACTGCTCCTATGTACAAGAATATAACTACTATAATACCTCACCCTTTGTGTAGGAATACATTATGTATGTCTTTATGGGGCAGGTTTTTCAGCATTCCGCTTCCAGTATATTGCGGTTTTCCTGATACTTCACACCATACATGTCTGGAATCTTAGATAATATCACAATTTTGTAAACTGGAATTGATCAGAATGAAAATCTGGGTATAACGATGTACGGCAGCCGCGTTCTCTAGCACTCAATAATCAGCGTATAAAAGTCAGTGAGGCTGAAAACCCGTCCATACTCCTTCCATATTTCAGCGGCAGGTTGGATGTTATATGAGGCCGCTCTCGTTTTGTCTGGCACGCGTTTCGTGGTTTGTAAACATCTGCAGATTAATATTTTGACGTTTGGAGTTTTTCTTTTCGGAGAACACAATGATATCTGCAGCGCTAGGCTCACCAGCACTCAAAATTGAAACAAAACTGGCTCAGCACTTGTCCCATTTTCCAGCCGAGCAGAAATCATTTAACACAATTAGCGTCCTCCGCCTTCTTTTCAGTTTTTTTCCAAAAATTTAACCCTTGAGCAGGATTTATAGTTCAGCCCTCCAATATTGATTTTTTAATCACCCCGTCTAAAAAAAAAAATCTTGCGTTGGCTCCCTATAGTCAGTGTAATGACCTCTATTAGTAGTACTCACCCAGCTTCTGCTACCTTCTTACTAGGGTACACAAGTAGAAACATAAATGGGGCTTCATTTGGTCATTTTTGGGTATTTTTTATGTTAAGGGCAGATACATAAGTAGAAGCTCACGGAAAGCTCAAAATTTGCATCAGGATCCAAAAAGCCATCTCCTAATAATAATAATTCATCCCCAATCCACTGAACAGTGGTCCTGTGTCCCTGCGTGGAGCCTTGGTTGGCCATGCACACTGATACTCCATTCCTCATTTATGGGATTCAAAGATGTCTCTACCCAGGACAGAGAACCATTTCACTAGCGCCACCCTGTGGTAGTGGTTCCCTATGAGTCAAAATGCAACTTTTTAACAAGTCTTGAAATATGACAATGGAAGATGCCAAGCAAGATACATTATCAATCCATAGACGGTTGTTTTTGGGTGCTTTCCCCTCATCAGTATGGATTAGTACTTCATACTAATGAGAGGCTAGCACCCCAAAACAGTTGTCTATGGACGAATATCTGGCTTGGAATCTTTCCTTGTCATTCTCACATTTGGTAGGGAACAGTGTAGCCCTGTATTACATCCACATCACCTTCCCTCTCTACTTGCACAATCTGCCCTAAACTGAGGACCACAACTTGGCGACGGCCCCTGACTTGGCTAAGTGCAGGAACCTAACCTAGAAGGGTAAAGAGTAGGCACACAGAAAGAGGTCAGACCCAGATGGGCAAAACCAGGACTGTATCTGAATTCAAAAGCTAGATCGAAAACAGCAAAGAGTCCAAACCAGACAGACACACAAGATACAAACAAAGAGTCAAATAACCGGCAGAGTCAATAACAAGAGGTAACGTCAGAAACAAGACAAAGAGACAAAATCAAAGTTCGAACAGAACTCAAGTTCCAGGAGATCAAAAATGTACAAATTCTTGTGTGGTGAAGAAGACCAATCACGGGCACCTGTTGCTATCAGTTACCTGTTTAAATCTCCCACCAACAGGAAGCATGTGATGCCTGAACTGGGTCTGATTGGCCTGGCACCCTTGCTTCCTGACCAGCCTTACTGTCAGCGAGGCTCGTTGGAACACCTCTGGCTGCTCTGCCTCAGAGAAGCTGGGCTCACTGTCGGAGCATGGACAGGTAAGTACACAACAGTGATATTGCAAGGCTGGTTAAAAAGTTGGATTTTGACTGACAAGGTGGCGCTAGTGAGATGGTTCTCCGTCCTCGGGAGAAATCACTTTGCATATTATTTTCCCATGGAGCCATGTCACTCAGTCTCTATAGCATGGAACACTTTCAGTAAGTCTCCACATAGGGCTGATTTCTTTTTTAAATATTACTTCATTATAAATATATTCCCAAATACCTTTCATTACTTAAAATGGCTCATTTTGTCTGGGGAGCAATCATCAGGGGAAACAAAATGGCCACCGTCCTATTAGTACACACAAAACCTGTCCTAATCACACAGAAGGACAAGTTACTTCACATAACTGAGGTAAAGAGCTGCCTCATCCTCCTCTCTGATTTACTTGTCAGGGGTTATGTTCCTGAATACAGATGATAAGATCTTCAGCTGAATCTCTGCAGGAATGGAGTTCATGAGTGGATGTGGCTGATGAGCAGCAGCACTTGTATGCAGTCTCCATTACCACAGTCTGTACTGTCCATCCTCTCTGTACTTCATGTCTCCTCATGAACTCCGTTCCTACAGAGATTCACCTGAAGATCTTATCATCTGCATTCAGGATCATAATGCCTGACAAGCAGAGCAGAGAGGAGGATGAGGCAGCTCTTTACCTCAGTGATGTGAAGTAACTTGTCCTCCTGTGTGATTAGGACAGGTTCTGTGTGTACTAATAGGATGGCGGCCATTTTGTTTTTCCTAATGATTTCTCCCCAGACAAAACGAGCCATTATAACTAATGTAAGGTATTTGGGAATATATTTATAATAAAGTAATATTTAGGTATTTATATTTTCTTAATTCCCGGAGAACCCCTTTAAACTGACAGTGACGGCTCTAAAACATGTCTACTGGCATCTGCTGTGGTTATATCTCTGAGGAATGAGTAGGCTGTGTGATGGCTCTTCTGCATTGCTCATTCATAATGATTCCCTAAGGTTGTGCTGGATTGATTGTCCTTCCACTATTTTGGTTGTAGTGTAGCTACGGGTTTCCACTGAGGGTACTCTGTTGTTTCTTGTTGGCTTCTGCTTGGGTCTAACTTTACAAAGCTCACAGTGAATAACAGATTTGGACTA
>ONZH01027050.1:0-77500 GCA_900303285.1 Rhinella marina | reverse complement strand
GTCTATACAACTCTTATTTTACCCAATATTCTTAAAATGTATAATAATGGGAACAACAATCACTTCTTGGCACGTGGTAGGGATGTCCATTGGTTCAAGATTTCTGGATAAAGATAAACAATAGCTCATATAAACTGTATCCAAGGCATCTCACTCAGCCAGCCATAATCCTACTCCCTACTGATGAGGACCGTTGGATATATAAGTAATTTTTCCTTGTTATGTTCCAAGGCTTGTTTTAAAGTCAACTCATAGGGAACCATTTGCAATAGCTGGCCCTAGCGAGCTGGCTCTCCTTGTGTGGGAGACACCTCTTTGTATATTAGAAATATTTTGTATTAGATCTCAGTTATATTTTCAGAGTTTTTGTGAGAGGTTCTTATTAGGTGACACCATGAATAAATGTTATCTTAGTTAGTCATCCATCTCCTCCAGCCTGTTATCTTGCGACGTTGATCTACTGGACGGTAAAAGACCACATAAGGTATAAGGCAATGTTCCTCATCCTATGGATAAAAATCATACTCAACTCTGGTAATCAGGATAACATTCTGGATCAGTGACCATTCTCCAGAAATATAATAATTATGACTTCTAATATTACTATACTGTAGAAATACATCTACTGTAGACCCCTCTCGAACATCAGCCTCAAAGTCTTACTGCCCTTTCAGTAAAGAATCCCTTTCTTTGTCGGGGCAGAAACATACAACTAGACATAGTGCAGGGCTGCTGAACCTTGTGGCCCTCCAGCTGTTGTAAAACTACAACTCCCACCATGCCCTGCTGTAGGCTGATTGCTGTAGGCTGTCCGGGCATGCTGGGAGTTGTAGTTTTGCAACAACTGGATGGCCGCAGGTTGGGCATCCCTGATATAGAGGATACTCCCTTGTTTTAGAAAATATCTCTGCATTGACTTCTTATGAACACGAGTCTACCCCTCAATCTTTTTCTATACTAAATAAAGAAATGTTATGGGCAGTGGGTGTGGATCCATTGCACCAACTAACAGGTTTGGCGATGTGCTAAACCTAAGGGTGTTGTCCTGGCGGTCCCCTGGTGTTCATCCTTTAACTCTTATATTGGGAACTGGCCTTAAAGATGCTACCTACTGAACTTGTCCCGGTGTAGTTGGCAGCTGACCCATGGGGATCAAAGACACCAGTGCAAGGCATCAAGGTGTAAGGAAAGATATGTAGTCAGGAGACAAGCCTCGGTCACAGCAGCCAATGTTCTAGTGTATTTATGCAACAAGTCTGAGGTCAGCGCTAGTGGCAGTAGTAGTCTGAGAAACAGGCTAAGGTCTGGGCAGGCGGATAGAAGTCAGAGTCGGTAGGCAGGCTGGAGTACAGTACACGGGTAGTCAGACTAGGAAAATTAAAGGTCAGACAAATTCTCACTGGGGAAGGTGTCTTAACTATTCAGGGACTGCTTGTTAGGCCAAGGAGCCCTTTTTAAATAAAGAAGTGACTCTGCCCTGAGACAGAGCCACCGGGGATCACTGGACTCAGATCCTGAGTCACCCGAGCAGGGCAACCTAGGAACCAAGCAGCCGGAAAGGCAAGCTCCCGAAGGAGGACAGGGGATGAGCCCCAATGCCCGAAGGGCACGTGTGCACTAGCACTCAATAAATAGCTCCCGAAGGAGGATAGGGGATGAGCCCCAATGCCCGGAAGGCAACTGCGCACAAGCACTCAATGCGCTCAGTCTGGGACCAGCACAGGATACCCAGCTCTCAATCGGACCACGTGTGCCGAGTTCCGCGCCTCCCGGAGGAGGTTGCAGCCCAACACACAATGTGGCCTCCAAACACACACACTGGCGCACACTAGGGTTCCGCGCCTCCCGAAGGAGGTTGCAGCCCAACAAACACAACTCCTGCCTAGACCACAGACTACACCTAGTGTGCAACCAAGGTCCTAGTCACAAAGCAGAGCGACCGGGTCTCTCGCTTAGCAAAGCAACAACAAGGCACCGGCGCCTGCTGCCAATACTGAGGGGTTTTTATAGTGAAGCAACCAATTAACAGGGCGGTGCTTCCTGTGCAGGACTGGTGGATGTGACATCATCTGTAGCCTCGAAGTATGGGCACATGATCACCTCCTGGCGGAAGTGACATCACAGGCAGGGTCAAGGTCGGAGCTTATGACCACTTCCTGTGTCTGAACCAAAACAAAGTGTCTTAAAGCGACAGTGTCGTAATTAGACTAGAAGCGCGCGCGTGCACGGCGTCGGTGCCCGCGCCTTACACTGCTAGCCATTGGCTGGGGGTGAAATTGGACTTTAAGAAACAGACTGTGGGGCCTTAACAACAGGATGCAGGCCACGGCCTGCAGCACTCAGAGAAGTTGCTGGTGGACAGGACCACCAGCAAGAAGAAGACGGAGAATGGACCGGAATCGGAAGCTGGCAACCCGTGGCTTCCCATAGTAGTGGGGCAGCAGTAGGCATGGAATGCCATTGAAGCACCAGATTTTTTTTTTTATCAGGATCCCTAATCCCATACATCCTGGTACATTGATCCATAAACAGACTTCCACCATCTTTCTCTATTCACGTGAATGTAGTGCAGAGTCAGACTGGTGTGCATAGTGCTACCAGGAGAATTGACTCTGGTGACACTCCCTAAACACAGTACATCCAAATATTACAGTACACAACTTTCACCGTATATCTTGGCTGGTGGCTTGTTGGTGTCCCGGCAGGTATCTGCACTAAGAATGACTGTCCTGATCACCCCATCTTCGAGTTATGCCAGTTATATTATCATACCTGTTCATTTTAGGCTTTCAATATTGCTAGCTTTGCTGGCCTTATGCTAGTTTGTTGCATTGTGAGCTAACGGCCTAGGGTCACCAGTAATGTCTATAATCTATAAAGAGGCATTATCAAGTCTACACAGAGAGAGCTCTAGGTCCATACAATTAATTTTATCATAAACAGAATACAGTCTAAAGTGTGTGCTAGTAAACCTTCTTTAGAACTGTAGGACAACCCTTAACTTCTACTGGACCTATTTGGTCACATATGGAACAAACATGTTTCACATACAAAGTCCAGCGAATATATAATATACTCTGTCTCCCATGAAGCCACCTCAGCAACACCAACAACCGGCAATTATCCACTTCTCCTGCTTTGCACATGCTATAATTTTGTCCTGAAAGCTACAAACTCATATATGATGGTCACGTGGCTCAGAAATGTAAATCCGCTTGTTTTTGGAGGTTTTTCTATAATCTTTCATAATGTTGACAAATTACCTTTATCTTCTTCTGAACTGGCCACCGCCTCCCACTCATGTTCAAATAAAACCATACTGGAAAAATCACCGGCTGGTCATGGACCAACTAGAACCATTTGCCAAGCAAGATGAAATCCAAGTCATAGCTGTATTGAATTTATCATATATGTCCTTTTACATTCCTTATTTTCGTACCTTTGAGTCTGGGCTTTTTGACAAAATCGTATTTACCGCACAAGCTACAAATCCCTATTCCCTGCAGCCTATACCGGCCAGATAGACTTACACCGCGCCTGCACTGTCTCCACATCCCATTTCTGTCAGATTCACATAGAAATTACTTCTCTCCAAGCAGATCCTGAGAATACAATCCCCTCTTCTTCTGGGAAGCTGAGTACAAGTAAAATACTATCCAAGACTAGTTTTTTTTTTGTAGATTTAGATTTTTGCTTTTTTTGTTTTTTTGTGCAATTAATTCAAAAGGATGTGATGACTGATAAAAAAAATACCTTTTCCTCAGGTAGTACCCGTTTTTCAATCAGTTTTTTTTTATCTAGTACTGTTTTTGTAGAACTCAAAGACAGATAGAATACATTTTTTTTAATTAGGTCATTAAATAGATAAAGGACTATGTAATCCCAGACATAGTTTAGCCATGTCTTTGAGCCTGTGAGCATTGACAATCAGATGCAGATGAAGAAGGTCTTTATGTGTGAGAGTCCAAAAAGCACCATTATGACTGGAGGTTGATTCTGTAATTCGAACATTTACCCTACACGACCATCTAAATACAGAAGAGAACACGCGAGTCTATAAAATGGCAGGTTACAGTTTAATGTTCAAAGACAACTACATTTTTGGCAAATTGATTTTCAGTAATTGGTGAATTTAAAGTTGTTATCTCCCAGTTAAAAATAAAATTCTTGCAATGGTGAGAAATAATGAAATAAGTCATGCTCATGATACCGACCCTCGGCAACTCCCATTCTGGTGCTTCTGAGTTTCTTGTTCGTCTCTACTTCCTGGTCCCTCTCAACACACAGGAAATGATCATTCGGCCAATCACTAGCTGAGGCGGGTCCCCACTACAGCCAGTGATTGGCTGGACAGTCCTTTCCTTCATGTTAAGAGAGACCAGGAAGTAGAGATAGACAGTGGACCTGGAGCATCAGAATGAGAGCTACAAGGGATCCGTAAGGTAAGTATGAATTATGTTATTTTTATTACACCACTATGGGAATATTTTCTAGCAATAAAAAGTATTCACCCCATATAAATGTAGAATATGAGATTGTACTAAAGTTCCTGAAAGACTGAAGACTTAAAAGGTTAAGGAACAAGAAAAAACCAATGTGGATAAATAGAGCTGTAAAGAAAGCAATAAATGACAAACAGAAAGCATTTAAATCACTAAAACAGGAGGGGAGTGAGGAAGCATTGAAAAACTATAAGAAAAAAATAGAATATGTAAAAGACAAATAAAAAACAGCCAAACTAGAGACCGAGAGATTAATCACCAAAGAGAGTAAAACTAACCCTAAAATGTTCTTTAATTATATAAATGGTAAAAAGTATAAACCTGAAGGTGTCGGCCCCTTACAGAGTAATGAGGGGGGAGTTGCAGAGAGCGATGAGGAGAAAGCAAAGCTACTAAATATCTTTTTCTCCACTGTATTCACTGAGGAAAATAAACTGTCAGATGAAATGCAGAATATAAAAGTAAATTCCCTTTTAAAAATGCCGTCTGACCCAGGAAAAAGTAGAGCTGCGTCTTAAAAAGATTAAAATGGACAAATCGCCAGGACCGGATGGCATACACCCCCGTATCCTAAGAGAATTAAGTAATGTCATCGCCAGACCCTTATTTCTGATATTTAAGGACTCTTAGACCATCTAAATACAGAAGAGAACACGCGGGTTTTGATTGGATCGCAACAAATTGTTTTTGAACGATGTTCATATTTGGAAATCAATGCCGAGTAGCATGGAGGTGATCAGCCTGTGACACTTCTGAGGTGTTATCGAAGCCCAGATAGCAGCTTTCAACTTGTTTGCATTGTTGGGTCTGGTGTCTCTCATAGATTCTTTATGGGGTTAAGGTCAGGGGAATTTGCTGGCCAATCAAGCACAGTGATACTGTGGTTACTAAACCAGGTACTGGTACTTTTGACAGTGTGGACAGGTGCCAAGTCCTGCTGGAAAATGAAATCAGCATCTACATAAAGCTTGTCAGAAGAGGGAAGCATGAAGTACGCAAAAATGTTCTGGTAGACGCTGCACTGACTTTGAACTTATAAGAAAGTGGACCTACACCAGCAGATGACATGGCTTCCCAGACCTTCACTGATTGTGGAAACCTCACACTAGACCTCAAGCAGCTTGGATTGAGGACTCTCCACTCTTCCTCCAGACTCTGGGACCTGGATTTCCAAATGAAATGCAAAATTTACTTTTATCTAAAAAAAAGGGACTTAGGACCACTGAGAAATAGTCCAGTTCTTTTTCTCCTTGGCCCACATAAGACGCTTCTGGCGTTGTCTATTGGTCACGAGTGGCTTGACACATGGAATGCGACACTTGTAGCCCATGTCCTGGATACGTCTGTGTGTGGTGGCTCTTGAAGCACTGACTCCAGCCACAGTCTGCTCCTTGTGATTCTCCCCCAAATTCTTGAATTACCCTTTCTTGACAATCCTTTCAAGACTGTCTTTATCCCTGCTGCTTGTGCACCTTTTTCTACCACACTTTTGAACTCCACTCAACATTCCATTCCAACATTCCTGTGGAGGGTTTAAGTGACTGTCCTCTGGACAATTTAAGTGTCAAGTTAGCAGTCTTCCCCATGATTGTGTAGCCTCCTGAACCAGACTGAGGGACCATTTAAAGGCTTTGCAGGTGTTTTGTGTGATTAGCTAATTAGAGTGTGACACCATCAGTCTACAATATTGAACTTTTTAGCAATATTCTAATTTTTTGAGATTCTATTTTGTTTTTGTTTTCATTAGCTGTAAGCCATAACCAACATGAAAAGAAATAAATGCTTGAAATAGATCAGTCTGTGTGTAATGAATATATAACATATATCAGTTTCACTTTTTGAATTGAATTACTGAAATAAATTAACTTTTTAATTAAAAAAAGATTAATTAGATAATGTTCTAATTTCTTAAGATGCTTTTGTAAGGCATTAAATTAATCCATTTAAAAAACAACTAGTGCCACAAATAAAAAAAAAAAAAGTTAAGGCCTATTGAAAGTGGAGAGGGAAGAACAAAAACATTTTTTTTAGATTTGTCCAAAATTATCCAATATTATATCGGACCTCACAGAGTGGCTAATCATACTCTCCTAGTATGATACTCTGTCACTCTGTTCAGTCTCTTTCACTCCAAGGTCAACTCTTCATCTCCCTGTTGCGATGATATCAACATCCCGTTGACAGGATACACGCAACATCTGCAGTCAATCGCTGCCCGCAACGGTGACCAGCTTCTCTTGCATTACGTGAACATTGCGGGCAGTGATTGGCTGCAGTGTCACATGCCCCCCGTCAAAAAAATGTTGATATCAGCGCACCAGGAAGATAAATAACCAGCCACGGAACGATAGAGACTGAACCCTGTGGCAGATACCAGGTAAGTATGATCATCACCATGGGTCGTCCACTCTGTGAGGTCTGATATAACGTTGGATAATCCCTTTAAGGGGTTAATTGGACATTGATGATTTATTTTTTCCAAAAAGACCAAATCCAGTAAGTTGTGTAAGGTGGGCCTCAATAATTGGAGAGGTTAGCAAAAGGCAGCGGTATTTCTAATGAGCATTTCTTGGAGAGATTACACTCATAGTGGAATGTAAATCCAGGCAGATTCAATTTCTTTGAATTCATATAATGCCTACAAGGTAGTTCATGGACTTCCGACCTTGTGTTCACGAGTATTTGTTTCCCTGTAGAAATTATAGGATCGCAACATTCACTGCGGAGGAGCAGTGCTGAGGAATCCCAGTAGTCAGCAGAACATCGGATTTCAAGTCTCTGCAGATAATTGCCTGGAACGCACGGCAGTTGTAGAATTTCCAGCTCTGAAAATAAAATAAAATCATTAAGCATGGTCAGCGGCATCTGAAAAATATTAACAACTGCGAGAATAACAGCAGTTCAGCCAGTCAAGAAACCAAAAATGTTCATTTCATATAACATTCATTGGAAATTTCATCTTGATTTTCTTGTCTGTAACTTCAGATGTAATTACATTTTCATCATAGCTACATTTTTAGTTTTTGCTTTTTTATGTAGTTTTTTGTATTTTATGGTTATGAATTTTTGGATTTTATACAACGTACATGAAGTTGTACCTCTTTTGAAAAGTTTGCATTCATTTTCAATCCAGTAACTTTTCTTATTTTTAATGCTAGGACCTGAGTCTCTGTAGCACACTCAACTCTTTTCTCCTTTTGTTTCTTACTTCATCTTCTCTTTTCCATACTCCTTTTTTAAAGGGCATCTGTTAGCCGTTTTGTACATGCCTATGAAACTGGCTGACTTGTTCCAAGTACACTTGGCAGCCAAAGGCATGAGTGACCAGTAGAAAAGACGCTGGGATGGGGACGCTGAGCCACAGAGGGTGACTAGCCATGGGACAAAGGAGCCACTCGGACTACTTAGCTACTGACTGTGGGCCGGGGTACCAGCCTTCTGGGAGATAGGGAAAGCTAGCTCAGGCCTTTCCTCAGCATCAAAGGCTTCTTCTGCCAGGTAGGAGACTGGAGAAGCCAGCCAAATGCCTCGATTGTATTGTTTTGGACCTGAATTTCTCCAGTAAGAAGCACCCTGGTTACTGCAGACCCTGACTCTCTGGACTTATTTCCCATTGGGGTGCACCACACCTTACCATCCCTTCCGGAGAGCAGCAATATGTGGTGACACCTTGATGGTGTCCAGGGGACTCAGCGTAGTGTTAGTGCCACCCAAAACCTGACCACTGCATAATGGTAACGCCCCCATTGTTCATAGAGGCTCATTTGCAAATATTAAAATATATTTTTTTCTCAGCAACACGGGCACGTATGAACATGGGACCAACACAGATGTCTTCAGCCGCCAAGCGCATGTGCAACTCATCAGCCAGTTTCATGGGTACAAACCTGCTGACAGATGCCTTTTAAGTTCTTCTATTATTGACTACCAATCCACAGCCTACCATCAGAGAGTGCTATGGTGTCCATTCAACTATTATTAGGTTAGTATAAAACTGTTTTGGACAGAGGCTCTTCAAACTTGTGCTTCCCATGAGGCACACTCAATTTTGAGTCATGGTTGAAACCCAGTCAATTCCCAATTGGAGGAGAAATTTTAAAGCCATTTTCGAGCTCCCTGAAATATTTTACAAACATTGCAAGCTGTTTGTAATACTAGAAAATAACCTACAATTCCCCTATCACTCCTTTGCCAGAGCTTCTCTAATTGTATTGACACCAATGAGTGGCTGCAGCGTTCACATCAGCTCCTTCAACAGAATATTGATTCCAGACAGACCTACACAGATGATCATGGAGCGATGGAGCCAGAACCCAGAGGGGGGGGGGGACCAGGTAAGTATGATCTCTAATACCGGTCTGGACACTCTGTTAAATCTGTTAAAAAAGTTGTACAATCCCTTTAAATATGTAGAAACAAGAAATCATGGATCCGCAAATATTTTAGGGTAAAATTTGACACTTGGTATTATGTGGTTAAATCTGGAATTGTTTGGTGACTAGAATGTGTCTGCAATGGTGTCAATTGCCAGTGCATTTGGTCTTAGCCCAGGATTAGTGATGAGCAAATTTCTTGAAATTCTATTTGATTTTGTTTCGGCCAAATTGGTTCGGCAATTCTATTTGGGTACAAATAAATTCAACCCAAATCAAGTGTTCCAATGGAACTAAAAAGTTGTGAATGACTCTGGGGTCTCCTAGGAATATATGTAACTCATTTCAAGCTCTTTACCACCAAGCCAGCATTACTAATCTTAGTAACAGGACATATACTGTATGGCTATGAGTAAACACATGGTTGCTACTTTTTTATGTTTAAAAAATAAATGTTCTGAAATATTTTTCACATTTTGGTGGCAAATGCCTGTGTGTATACATACACTGCCTGGGGTATGTATTCCTCCTCCATCTTTTCTGCTACTGAAATGAAAAATGTCTGACGCCATTTTGAGAAATTCATCGGAATTCAATTTCCAAAAATTGGATTTTGATCTCAATTTTTGGAATCTGTGGTCCGAAATCAATTAGTTTAGAATGAATTTGCTCATCTCCTGTGGTGAGCCACACAGCTTGCTGGGGTCCATTTGGCACAATTGATTCCCTAACTATCTGTGGCTCCCAAGTCACTGGTTGAGGACCACAGGTCAGATATCTACATTTAGTTTTCTTTTATACGAGTAATATTTTGGATACGTTTACCCACTTTCAAATTTCTCAGGTTTTTCATAAGCCAAGAAAGGAAAGGAAATGATTCATCAATAGCATTTCAAAATGTATTTGCTATCAATTATTTTTTTTTTTTAGTATGCCTTTCAGTATCTCAATCCTTTTATTTTTCCTCTTATGCTGGCTGAAGATTTTGCCAAATAATAACAGTGGTTGGAACTGTTGACTTGTTTTTTTAATTATTCCATGGTTTGACAGCCAAATAGTTCCCAGAAGTTTTCATCCCTGTGATGTACCCAAGATGGTTGCCTTTCTGTTCACAATTCTAAAATGTAAAAAATGTTACTTTAAATTAGTACTTAAAAAATTGTTGAAAATATTGTTAAAATGATCTCTATAAAACATTACAGTTGAATGAATTTGTGATCACACTGGAAAATAAAAAATCTATTACTATCGCATAGTATCTAAGATGATAGTGCCCTTACTCCTAAAGAAGGCTGAGGTCGGGAAAGATGCAGTTTGTACGAATCCGAGAAACAGCCCAATGGTCAGGGCAGGCAGGACAGGGTCAGGAAGGTGATCAGGCACGGGTCGGGTCAGATGGCAAAAGGTCTAAATGTGGGAGTCAGGCAGAAGTCAGTATACCAGCAGAAAAGAAGATTATTGCAATATCTAACAAACTGGTAAAACTAATGCTCAGGCAGACAGTGGGACAAACAGCATAGCATATATAGCAGTAGGTCATCGTTATCAGATCGGTGGGGGTCCAACACTATGTACCATCACTGATCAGCTGCTTTGGGTATCCACCTGTGCCTGAAACTGTACAGTGGAGAGAAGTAGAAGCACATCTATCTCCCAGCAAACCCCTTTAACTTAATGCAGTATGATAACCCGGACACAGCTTAAAACCTCTTAGGGTCAACTTCACTTTGATAATTAGATATAAATATCTTCTCATCCAGATGTGATGCCTGTAAGTAGGGACAGACAAGGACAGTGATCCCTAACCTAGAACCCAGCCCGCTTTTCCTACATTCTTGCAGTGCAAGTCGTAGGTAGCAAGGCCGCAACTGGTCGACAGTCCCTATGCTACTAAGGTGCAAAGACAAACACCTAGAAACACACAACACAAAGACAGAGTCATACGTAAATGGGTCAGAACCAGGAGGACAATGCAGTACAAAACGAGAGACAGAGATTGGTCAAAAGACGAGCCAAGGTCAGAACCAGGCAGGATGCGCAGTAACACAAGAGACAGAGAGTGGTCAAAGGACGAGTAGAGGTGAAAAACACAAGCAATCCAAATCGGCACAGGAGCAAGATCGAGGAACCTAGCTAGTGTGCTCAAACATGACTATCACTGGCCCTGGTGTATGGCCAAGAAGGGGTTTAAATACAGCACCGAGTCTCTGCATCAGCACATGATAGGCGCTCCATTAGTCAGAGACACTAGAACAGGAACAGAGCAGCTGAGCAATCCTCTGCTAATCTCACACAGCACACGCCCGCTGCAGGGAGAAACAAATCATTGCATCCTGTTACTGAGGATGCTGTTGTGTCACCACGGGGGGTCTCTCCTGGTGTGGCTGTGCCGAGGCTGAGGATCGCACCGGTGGAGCTCAGACAGGTAAGTTTATGACACCAGATAATTAGGATTTGAATTCTTCCATCTTGTAAATGTTCCTGGGGATCAGCATGGTCTAGAAATCTTATCAGAAAGTGAGGGGCTTTCCTTTGGCAGGAGAATTTTTTGGGCAGATATCCAAAATATGTTCTCCTCCAGATTCTTTGTAACTATTCCTTTTACCCCTGTACAATATCGTAATTGCCCATAACCCCGATTCGTGCCATATGTTTTCAGGCCATGTAACTAGTTCCTGGTAGACACATTTGGTTCAAAAGAACAAACAAAAGATCGAAAAATAAAGCATTAAACAGCAGTAACTTTAAGGCCATTTCCTTGATGTACGTTCTGCACTTTTATATATAAAAAGTCTGGAAATATGAAGAATTCATCCAGCTACATTATGCAATGCAACAACACCCAGCCAAGCTTTCCTTCTAGATGGACCCTTCAATAAACATGATTTAAAATGTGAGATCTTAACATGTCCAGCTGATGGCTCCAGTTATTCTCGTGGCAGGAGATCAGCAACACTTGTTTAATGCGCTCTATCTGAATCTGATGTATAAATCCTGGGGATAATTGGGATTTACCTGCCCATATTTTTTCAACACACATATAAGACTGAAGGTTCCAGCTCTTCATTATGGAAGGTTTCTAATGTATAGATGTAGCAAGGCTGAAGATGGTATTTAACGCTTTTTATCGGATTCCTACATTCTATGATATTAGCAATAATCAGGTCCCATTTCGAAATATATATTCACAAAGGACAAACTCTTCTTTACTGGATCCAACCCTACAGTACATCATGGACATGAACATATTCCCATATTATACAAAGAACGTCTCCATAGAGCATTAATTAATTAACCAGACAGTGAGAATCTCCATAAAACATATAGGAACTTTCAGCTACATATGCACAATGTCTTGTCCTACTCTTGGCATGGTTCATGCAACCAATAGCCACCATACAGGACACTCATATTGATTCCTCCAGTCTTCTTTGGTGGAGTTCATGTTGGAGAAATGAAAAACTAAGAAAAAATGAATAATAGTAATAATAATAATAATAATAATAATAATAATAATAATAATAATAATAATAATAATAATCATGATATTTATACTATGAGAAACCTAATCCTCTACCCTCCACAGTGTCAATAATCCCACCAAACCCCATATCTTGAGTGATGGATGTTCCTTACTTCATCATCTCTTGCACCTGCGCCATATATCTGGAACAGCGCCTGCGCAGTAGCTTTCCCTAATTTCACTAAAGCTGCTACCCACAACAGGGAAAGTTACTTCTCATGAGTGGCACCAGGAATGTATGGTGCAACCGTTGAACTTCAGTGCAAGAAATTATGACTTCTTCCAAAACGAATCACGCAAAATTCTCATTCTATAAAATCTGAATTTTTAAAAAATGTACAGAACCTATAAAATTAATTAGGTAATCTCTAATTATGCTGTAAGGGAACCGGGGGAGCACTGGACCTAACCTATCACTCAGGATGAAAGCAGAAGGGTTCAGATCATTGACAAAAAAGCCAGGACCCTGGCCTGGAAACACCCACCGGACACTAGCCAGAACGGTGCAAGATGAGATTAAAGTTGGTTTTCTACACTATTCTACCTCGATAAACAGCCACATACTGTAGGTACGTTTTTGCTTGTTTTCACCTACCCAACAGTGTTAGTACCATAATTGGGTAGGCTACAATCTTCTGACAGAATCTCTTTAATACAGATTCGTAAAATTCTTTTGCCTTTTCCAGGATGTCCTGCTTTGAGCAGGGTGCAGTGGCAGCCAACAATCGGTTTTCCCTAATATGTTAGAGAAAAAGTTGACCAGTGGTAACTTTTTTTTTTCTTATATGGCTGCATTAAAAATAAAAAATAAAACCTTCTCACCCTCACAAGTCCTTTGCCATTGAATATTCTGCTGCTCTGGTCTCCACTGTTCTCCACTTGGTTGACACTCAGGTAAATGCCTCTTACTGGCCATAGTAGTGACCTGGCCCCGTCTATGTTTGAGTGGACATTTCCTGGCATTTCCTGTTAGTTAAGCCTGGACCAAGAAGTATAGATCATCAGAGACAGGAACAGCACCAAAACAGCTGTAGTGGTGGATCTTTGAGGATGAGTGTGGCTTTGAGTGATTGTATAAGATTGGACTTCCTCAAAGGTGCCACAACCGGGGTGCAAGGACAGCTAATGAGTGGTTTTCACTAATGCATTAGTGGGGTTGTCTAGTAGTAGAATTTTTTGTTTCAGATATGGCCCCTACTGCATTAAAAATAAAAAGTAAAACATGCACACTCTCACCAGTCGTCTGCCACCTACCATTATGTTGCTCTGATCTCCAGTGCTACTTTTCCAGTTGACACATAGGTAAATGCCTGCTCAGCCAATCACTGGCCAGAGTGGTGACCTGGGTCACCCAGTGATTCACCAGGTGTGCCTTTCCTGTCATTTCCAGTTAATTACTCCTAGGTGTAGAGAGCATCAAGGACAAGAACAGTGCAGAAAGAGCTGTGGTGGTGGAAGGGGAAGGGGGGGGGGTTGAAGAGTTGATGAGTTTTTAAGAGACAGGTAACCAAAGGGGCTCAGAAAGCGGATGGAAAAGTTTTTTTTTATTTCTACACAATTTAGAAGACTAAATAAACATAGAGCTACCAGATCGGTAGTCACGGGTTTCTATCCCTTGCCAAGTTGACTTAATATGTCTTTAACACTAGTGCAGGCCTCAAGTCTGGACACTTCAGTCTAGATCAATTACACTTTCCACCAGAACAGTCTGTCCTATTCTAATCTTGCAAGTTCTTCCTGAACCAATATTCCTTCAAGTCCTTCACCCTCACAGAAGATGAAAACTCTGGTATTTCCTCAATGTTGAGGCCAAGACATATATATGTAGAAAAAAAAAAGTTATGAGACCTGAGATTCTTAAATGAAATTTTAATTTATTGTTTAATGTTATAAAGGAAGTAAAATGTCTACCGTACCCTACACCGTTGAAGGACAACCATGTTGGAAGCCGTGAGTCATCTGTAATTTTCATTAACATTCCCAGCCTGTAAATTTCCCAACAATATGACTTCAAGCTTTGTTTGTTGGATGAAATGGGAGCAATTTTGATGTTAAATTTAGATCATGGTTTTGTTGGATTCTCTTATTTTTCACATACAATGTCACATAGTCTCTTTACAGATCTCTGGCCAACCCACTTCAATGCTTTCTGCTATTCCATTCCCCACTAATGTATTTAATTAACTGTTCTGTATTAGCTGAGCTGTAGTTAAACTTGGAACTACCTGAGAACTTGTCTAACCCGATTATAACTAACTAGCCAGAAATCTAAATTAACCGTGTGATTTGCAGCAGAATTGTCAGGAAACCCTTCCCATCTCTTACCAAACATGTCAAAGACAACAGTCATGTGTAACGAACTGAGAATGCTAACATAATTAAAATCTATATATTGAAATAGAGAAATTATGAAGAAATGATTCACTTCTTTGGGTAGATATTTCATCTGTAATCATAGATAATTTGTAGACATAGAACATGGGTGAGTTGATGTCTTCTAGCGCTGTTGGCTGTTGTATTTCACTGAGGTCCTGGGTTGGGTTCAGATCTGACCAAAGGTAACATCTGCAATGAGTTTGTATGTTCGCCATGTGTTTTTGTGGGTTTCCTCTAGAAACCCTTTTTTTTTCCACTTGGAGACAGGTGAGTAACATAGTAACATAGTAACATAGTTTATAAGGCCAAAAAAAAGACATCTGTCCATCCAGTTCGACCTGTTTTCCTACAAGTTGATCCAGAGGAAGGCAAAAAACCCCTGTGCGGTAGAAACCAATTTTCCTCACTTTAGGGGAAAAAATTCCTTCCCGACTCCAATCAGGCAATCAGAATAACTCCCTGGATCAACGACCCCTCTCTAGTAACTATAACCTGTAATATTATTACCTCCAGAAATACATCCAGGCCCCTCTTGAACTCTCTTAGTGAACTTACCATCACCACCTCCTCAGGCAGAGAGTTCCATAGTCTCACTGCTCTTACCGTAAAGAATCCTCTTCTATGTTTGTGTACAAACCTTCTTTCCTCCAGACGCAGAGGATGTCCCCTCGTCACAGTCACAGTCCTGGGGATAAATAGATGATGGGAGAGATCTCTGTACTGACCTCTGATATATTTATACATAGTTATTACATCTCCCCGCAGTCGTCTTTTTTCTAAAGTGAATAACCCTAATTTTGATAATCTTTCTGGGTACTGTAGTACACCCATTCCAGCTATGACTTTAGTTGCCCTCCTCTGAACCCTCTCCAGCTCTGCTATGTCTGCCTTGTTCACAGGAGCCCAGAACTGTACACAGTACTCCATGTGCGGTCTGACTAGTGATTTGTAAAGTGGCAGGACTATGTTCTCATCACGGGCATCTATGCCCCTTTTGATGCAACCCATTATCTTATTGGCCTTGGCAGCAGCTGTCTGACACTGGTTTCTGCAGCGTAGTTTGCTGTTCACTAAAATTCCTAGGTCCTTTTCCATGTCAGAGTTACCCAATGTTTTACCATTTAGTATGTACTGTTGACTTGCATTATTCCTTCCCATATGCATAACTTTACATTTGTCAGTGTTAAACCTCATCTGCCACTTCTCTGACCAAGCCTCCAGTCTATCCAGATCCATCTGTAGCAGTGCACTGTCCTCCTCTGTGTTAATTACTTTACACAGTTTAGTGTCATCTGCAAAAATTGATATTTTACTGTGCCAGCCTTCTACAAGATCATTAATAAATATATTGAAGAGAATAGGGCCCAATACTGACCCCTGTGGTACCCCACTAGTGACAGTGACCCAATCTGAGTATGTACCATTAATAACCACCCTCTGTTTTCTATCACTGAGCCATTTACTTACCCACATACAGACATTTTCTCCCAGGCCAAGCATTCTCATCTTATATACTAACCTTTTATGTGGTACCGTGTCAAATGCTTTGGAGAAGTCCAGATATACGACGTCCATTGATTCGCTGCGGTCAAGTCTAGAACTTACCTCCTCATAGAAACTGATTAAATCGGTTTGACATGACCGATCCCTCATGAAGCCATGCTGATATGGAGTTATTTGCTTATTTTCATTGAGGTACTCCAAGATAGCATCTCTTAGAAAACCCTCAAACAGTTTACCCACTACAGATGTTAAACTTACCGGCCTATAGTTCCCGGGCTCTGTTTTTGGACCCTTTTTGAATATTGGCACCACATTTGCTATGCGCCAATCCTGTGGAACACTCCCTGTCAGTATAGAGTCCTAAAATATTAAGTATAAGGGTCTGGCAATGACATTACTTAATTCTCTTAGGATACGGGGGTGTATGCCATCCGGTCCTGGCGATTTGTCTATTTTAATCTTTTTAAGACGCCCTAGTACTTCTTCCTGGGTCAGACAGGACACTTTTAAAGGGGAATTCACTTTTATATTCTGCATTTCATCTGACAGTTTATTTTCCTCAGTGAATACAGTGGAGAAAAAAATATTTAAGAGTTTTGCTTTCTCCTCATCGCTCTCTGCTACTCCCCCCTCATTACTCTGTAAGGGGCCGACACCTTCAGATTTATACTTTTTAGTATTTATATAATTGAAGAACATTTTAGGGTTAGTTTGACTCTCTTTAGCAATTAGTCTTTCAGTCTCTAGTTTAGCTGCTTTTATTTGTCTTTTACAAATTCTATTTTTTTCCTTGTAGTTTTTCAATGCTTCCTCGCTCCCCTCCTGTTTTAGTGATTTAAATGCTTTCTTTTTGTCATTTATTGCTTTTTTTACAGTTCTATTTATCCACATTGTTTTTTTCTTGTTTCTTATCATTTTATTCCTATACGGTATGTACCTCTCACAATTAGATATTAGGATGCTTTTAAAAATATCCCATTTTGTGGCTGTATTTTTATTTTCGAGGATTTTGTTCCAGTTAGTTAGACCTATGGCCTCTCTTAGTTGGCTAAATTTTGCATTTTTGAAGTTTGGTATTTTTGTTCCTCCCTGAAGAAATGCTTTTTTTAATGACAATTTAAAGGTTATTATATTATGGTCACTATTTCCCAGGAGTCCCCCGACCTGCACATCTGTTGTTCTGTCAGGTCTATTGGTTAATACTAAGTCCAGTATGGCCGTCCCTCTAGTCGGGTCCTGAACCAGTTGGGAAAGGTAATTGTCTTTGGTTATTGCCAAGAACCTGTTTCCTTTATGAGATATACAGGTCTCAGTTTCCAGTCTATATCTGGGTAGTTGAAATCCCCCATAATAACGACCTCATTATGATTTGCCGCTTCGTCTATTTCATTTAGAAGTAGATTTTCTGTGGTCTCTGATATATTGGGTGGTTTATAATAAACTCCTATTAGTATTTTATTATTGTTTTTGGCTCCATTTATTTCTACCCACAGTGACTCCACATCTTCATGTCCCTCACTTATATCTTCCCGGAGTGATGATCTATATACAAGTAACATCAATATATATAAACATGCACCAATAGAATTTGTGAAAAGCCAGGAACAGGATCCCCATTTATGTCCAAAGTGGTGGATTTCAATATGGCAGGAATAGGATCCTCCATTGGCTCAGATGGTTTCAGTTTTTGCCGACAACCTCAAGTTATTAAGGCTCAATAAATTTTTTTATGCTCACGCATGATGGCCTGTCTTTAGGTCATCAAAATCACATTACGTTTGAGAGGTCTGACTCTCAGCACCCCATCCCTCCTCCCCAGTCATTTGATTAAAGGGGTCTTTTTGTGCAAGTGAGTGCTGCATCCCCACAGACTTTTAGTAGCGGTTGTGTCTGGTACTGAAGCTACTCTACATTGTAATACCAGACAAGCCACCACAAAAAGCATGGCACCCCGCCTTGTAAACACTGAAAAGGAAACAACTCTCTCCGGAACATTGTAGTTCTGATACTGATGACATATCCCAAGAAGAAGCCATCTATTTTCTAATCTTTTAAAACCCCAATAACCCATTCCTCATATGCGGGTGTCTTTGAAGAATCTGAATTGCCAGCACCAGGGGTAATGTGGCATTGGTGGAGGCATGCAAAGCACAATCCGTATTTTCTGTCCAGGTGACCAATTCTGTACGTCACGTAATTAAAAAAGGTCTTTTGCTCTCACTTATACAGCTACATTACAAAAATCTCTGTGCGACATTTGTCTGGGTTGCAATTAAGCAGACCAAGTCTGCCTAATCTAATAGTTTCAGTGTAATTGCTCCATATTGCACGGTACGTAATAACATACGTAATTTAGCTCTAACTTATCCACCTATATATTTTCTTGTTCAGATTGAACAAGTTTGTGGGTTTCAGTACAGCAGGCCCATTTATTTTATTTTTTTTATATAATACACTTATATACAGAAAATGTTGAACCCCAGGGCTAAGGGACGAGGGCGAGGGCGTGGGCATTCAATTACTGCAGTGGGCAGAGGCCGTGGTCCTGGGCAGGGTGAGAAGTACCTGCTGATGAGGGAGCAGGGGAACGCCCTGCTTTTATTAAAAAAAAATAAAAAAATTAAAAATTTATTTAAAAAAATAGTTTTTTTGTTGTTTTAGCTCAGTGATACAAATCCATTTCACACAGCAGTGTGGAACCATTCTGTGTGTCACAGTTCAGCACACTCACTACAATCCGTATTTTCTGTCCAGGTGACACTTTCTGTACGTCACTTAATAAAACCAGGTCTTTTGCTCTCACGTATATAGCTTGATCCCAAAAATCTCTGTGCGACATTTGTCTGGGTCGCAGTCAAAATAGCCACCGTCAGCAGGGTGTCAGTTAGCTCTACGATAGTTTCTGCACGTCACGTTCCCAAAAAAACAAAACTAAAAAAAAATATATATAAAAAAAATATATAAAAAAAATCATTTTTTTGTTGTTTTAGCTCAGTGATACAAATCCATTTCACACAGCAGTGTGGAACCATTCTGTGTGTCACAGTTCAGTACACTCACTCCAATCCGTATTTTCTGTCCAGGTGACACTTTCTGTACGTCACTTAATTCAACCAGACTGAACAAGTTTGTGGGTTTCAGTACAGCAGGCCCATTTATTTTTTATTTTTTATATAATACACTTATATACAGAAAATGTTGAACCCCAGGGCTAAGGGTCGAGGACGAGGGCGTGGGCGTGGGCATTCAATTACTGCAGGGGGCAGAGGCCGTGGTCCTGGGCAGGGTGAGACAGTACCTGCTGATGAGGGAGCAGGGGAACACCGCAGAGCTACACTCCCTAGCTTCATGTCTCAACTTACAGGGACACGTGGTAGAGGACTGTTGAAACCACAACAGTGCGAACAGCTGATGTCGTGGATTGCGGACAATGCTTCAAGTAATTTGTCCACCAGTCAGTCTTCCACGCAGTCCACCCACGTTACCCAAGGGAGCACTCCTCTGGCTTCTTCACCTCAACCTCCTTCCCCCCAGTCTGCCCCCTCCCAGGAAAATATGGAATGCGATCCGGCATACTCTGAGGAACTGTTTTCTGGACCCTTCCCAGAGTCACAAACCACTTCTCCGGTTGCTGCTGACCTCGTTCCCCATGCCCAAGTTTTCCAACTGTCGCAGTCTGTGGGTGATGATGATGATGACAATGTTGAGTTAGTGGAAGAAGTGTGTAAAGAGGTGTCGGACGATGAGGAGACACGGTTGTCAGACAGTGGTGAAGTTGTTGTCAGGGCAGGAAGTCCGAGGGGGGAGCAGATTGAGGAATCGGAGGATGACGAGGTGACTGACCCAAGCTGAGTTGATAAGCCGAGTGAAGACAGTGCTTCTGAGGCGGAGGCGAGTGCTGTACCAGAACAGGTTGGAAGAGGCAGTGGTGTGGCCAGAGGGAGAAGTAGGGCCAGAGCTGGTGCATCAGCAGCAACTGTTCCACGTAGTGAAGCTCCCGTGGCGAGGCCTAGATGTTCGCAAGTCTGGAGGTTCTTTAAAGAAAGTGAGGATGACCGACGGACTGTGGTGTGCAACCTGTGCCACACCAGGATCAGCAGGGGTGCCACCACTACTAGCCTAACCACCACCAGCATGCGCAGGCATATGAGTGCTAAACACCCCCCTCAATGGAACCAAGGCCGTTCACCTCCTGCGGGAAACACCACTGCTCCTTCCCCTGTGTCACTCGCTGCCTCTGCTAGTCAACCCCCTGCCCAGGACCCCGGCACGAGCGCCTCCACGATCCTCCACAGCGTCCACCAATGTGTCCCAGCGCAGCGTTCAGCTGTCTTTACAGCAGACGCTGGAGCGCAAGAGGAAATACAGTTCCACCCACCCACATGCCCAAGCCCTCAACGTCCACATCTCCAAATTGCTGAGCCTGGAGATGCTGCCCTATAGGCTGGTAGAGACTGAGGCCTTTCTCAATCTCATGGAGGTGGCTGCCCCTCGGTATTCGGTCCCCAGCCGCCACTATTTTTCCCGATGTGCCGTCCCAGCCCTACACCAGCACGTGTCACAGAACATCATCCGTGCCCTGACCAACGCTGTTTCTGAGAAGGTCCACCTAACCACGGACACGTGGACAAGTGCTGCCGGGCAGGGACACTATATCTCACTGACGGCACATTGGGTTAACTTGGTGGAGGCTGGGACCGAGACTGACCCTGGGGCCGCTCATGTACTGCCCACACCGAGGATTGCGGGACCTATGTCGGTCATGGTCTCTCAGACATACTATGCCTCCTCCTACAACCCCTCCTCCTCCTCCACCTCCTCCTCCGAATTACCATCCGTGGGCACGGCGCCTTTAGTCGGTAGCTCTAGGCGCAGCAGCAGTGCCGTGGGTAAGCGCCAGCAGGCGGTGCTCAAACTGCTGAGCTTAGGTGACAAAAGGCACACCGCCCAAGAGCTGTTACAGGGCATCACGGCGCAGACCGATCTGTGGCTGGCACCGCTGAACCTCAAGCCAGGCATGGTTGTGTGTGACAACGGGCGTAACCTGGTGGCGGCTCTGCAACTCGGCAGACTGACACATGTGCCATGCCTGGCCCACGTGTTCAATCTAATAGTTCAGCGGTTCCTCAAAACATACCCCAATCTGTTTGATTTGCATCTGTGCGCATTTCCGCAAGTCGACCACAGATCCTGCCACTCTCAGGGCAGCGCAGCGCCGCGTACAACTGCCCGCTCACCAACTGTTGTGCGACGTGCCCACAAGATGGAATTCGACATTAAACATGTTATCCAGAGTTTACCAGCAGCACAGAGCGATTGTAGACTGCCAGATGTCAACTTCCACCAGAACTGGTAGTCAGGTCACTCAGATTCCTCAAGTCTACAATGAGGAGTGGACGTGGATGTCTGATATCTGCCAGGTGTTGAGCAACTTTGAGGAGTCAACACAGATGGTCAGCGGCGATGCCGCCATTATCAGCCTCACCATCCCGCTGCTTTTCCTGTTGAAAAACTCACTGCTCAGCATCAAGTCGGATGCTTTGCGTTTGTCACAAGAGATGGTGGAGGAAGATACGTCGCTTGATAGCCAGAGCACCCTCCGGTCTGTTTCTCAGTGCGTATCGGAGGAGAGGGATGAGGATGAGGAGGAAAAGGAGGAGAATGTCGGCGAGACAGAAGAGGGTACCAGTGCTCAGTCCTTCTTAACTCTTGAGCGTGTATGGGCTGAAGAGGAGGAGGAGGAGGACTTGGAGGAGGAGGAGGAAGAGGAAATGGAGAGTCAGGCCAGTGAGGAGAGGAAATTCTTGTGTGTTGGGACTCTGGCGCACATGGCAGTCTTTATGTTAGGCTGCCTATCCCGTGACCCTCGCCTTAGAAGCATTTTTTCAAACACCGATTACTGGGTGTTCACTCTCCTGGACCCACGGTACAAGCAGAACCTTTCCACTCTCATCCCTGTAGAGGAAAGGAGTATGAGAGTGAATCAATATCAACAGGCCCTGGTGCACAAGCTGAAACAGTTCTTCCCATCTGATGCCGCTAGCGGCAGAGGGCATGGTTCTGTGGGCCAAGTAACGGGGGAGAGGAGGCCAGCAGGCAGCTTGTCCAGCACTGGCAGGGGAACGCTCTCCAAGGCCTTTGCCAGTTTTATGTCACCCCAGCAAGACACTGTCACCTGTCCCCAGTCTAGGCAGAGTAGGGGGGAGCTGTACAGAAAGATGGTGAGGGAGTACCTATCTGACCATACCAACGTCCATAGCGATCACTCTGCTCCATACAACTACTGGGTTTCAAAGCTGAACACGTGGCCTGAACTGGCGCTGTACGCCTTGGAGGTGCTGGCCTGCCCTGCCGCTAGCGTGTTGTCAGAGCGGATATTCAGTGCAGCTGGTGGCGTCATCACCGATAAGCGTACACGCCTGTCAACTGACAGCGCTGACAGGCTGACGCTTATTAAAATGAACAAAGCCTGGATTTCACCGGAATTCAAATCTCCTCCGGGGGAAAGCAGCTAAAGATTTACATTACTTATGTATCCGATTCCTCTTCTCTACTCCTCCTCCTCCTTCTTGTCATCTTTGCCTAACGCTGACCGAAAAAACACAATTTTTTTAGAGGTCCAACTGGCACTCTTTTACCACAATTTTTCATAGGGCCACCTACAGGCCCTCTCTCTAAACAATTTTTCCGGAGGTCCACCTACAGGCCCTCTCTCCAAACAGTTTTTCTGGAGGTCCACCTACAGGCCCTCTCTCTAAACAATTTTTCCGGAGGGCCCCCTACAGGCCCTCTCTCTAAACAATTTTTCCGGAGGTCCACCTACAGGCCCACTCTCTAAACAATTTTTCTGGAGGTCCACCTACAGGCCCTCTCTCCAAACAATTTTTCCGAAGGTCCACCTACAGGCCCTCTCTCTAAACATTTTTTCCGGAGGTCCACCTACAGGCCCTCTAAACATTTGTTCCGGAGTTCCACCTACAGACCCTCTCTCTAAACAATTTTTCTGGAGGTCCACCTACAGGCCCTCTCTCCAAACAATTTATCCGGAGGTCCACCTACAGGCCCTCTCTCCAAACAATTTTTCCGGAGGTCCACCTACAGGCCCTCTCTCTAAACAATTTTTCTGGAGGGCCACCTACAGGCCCTCTCTCCAAACAATTTTTCCGCAGTGTCAACTACAGACACTGTAAAACAATGTTTCAGGAGCGTCAAACAGACAGTCCAAAACAATTTTTCAGGAGGCGCAAGTACCGACATTTAAAAAAAAAATTTTTTTGCTGAGGGTCGAAAAAAAATTTTGGAGGCTCAACAAAAGCCATTTCACTGCATTCTCAGTCGGACAAAGTCATTGGTGGTGTAACCGCCATGCTGTGTCAGGCTAAATTTTTGGGTGCTTCACCAGCTACCTCATCTAACTTGGTCACTTGTTGGTGTCACCGCCATGCTGTGTCAGGCTTATGCCTGCATCGTGTGACTGGGGATAGAAGAGCAGTGCCAGCATGGGCATGGGTGATGGACCTTCGTTGCACCTAGTTGGGTGCTTCCCTAACATGTGATGGGCATGTGCCTCGCCTTTCTTGGTCTGGGTGAGCACAATTGCCATGAGGGTAACCACCAGACTGTTGCAGGAGAATTTGGGGTAATGGTGGGATTAGGCAGCCTCAGAGGCATCCATGCATGCTGCCCCTGCTGTTTCCTGTCCATTTCCATGGTGTTTCCATCATTTTCTGATGTTTCCAGGTTTTCACCCAGCCTTCCCTAGGCAGAGCCTTGGTCCCCTGCAAAAACGCTCGAGTCTCCCATTGACTTCAATGGGGTTCGTTACTCGAAACGAGCACCCAAGCATCCGGAAAAGTTCGTCTCGAATAACGAGCACCCGAGCATTTTAGTACTCACTCATCTCTAGTTACATCAAAAGAGACATAGATGGCGGTGATGAGAACATAGTCCTGCCACTTTACACATCACTAGTCAGACCACACATGGAGGACTGTGTACAGTTCTGGGCTCCTGTGAACAAGGCAGACATAGCAGAGCTGGAGAGGGTTCAGAGGAGGGCAACTAAAGTCATAACTGGAATGGGTGGACTACAGTACCCAGAAAGATGATCAAAATTAGGGTTATTCACTTTAGAAAAAAGACGACTGAGGGGAGATGTAATAACTATGTATAAATATATCAGGGGTCAGTACAGAGATCTCTCCCATCATCTATTTACCCCCAGGACTGTGACTGTGACGAGGGGACATCCTTTGCGTCTGGAGGAAAGAAGGTTTGTACACAAACATAGAAGAGGATTCTTTACGGTAAGAGCAGTGAGACTATGGAACTCTCTGCCTGAGGAGGTGGTGATGGTAAGTTCACTATAAGAGATCAGGAGGGGCCGGGATGTATTTCTGGAGGTAATAAAATTACAGGTTATAGTTACTAGAGAGGGGTCGTTGATCCAGGGAGTTATTCTGATTGCCTGATTGGAGTCGGGAAGGAATTTTTTCCCCTAAAGTGGGGAATATTGGCTTCTACCTCACAGGGTTTTTTTGCCATCCTCTGGATCAACTTGCAGGATAACAGGAGAACTGGATGGACAGAGGGCTTTTTTCAGCCTTATAAACTATGTTACTATGTTACCATGTTACTTAGCACAGTCATGTGAAGCCCAACATGTCACAGAACCTTGCACTGCCCGATGCAGCTTGGCAATGGGGCGCATCGGAGCAAAGAAATGTAGTCAAAGACTAAAGAACAACATATATGCAGGTTCAGCCCTGAACCTGGAGAATCCCTTAAAGGTCTCACTCTCTATCGAGTCGCAATAAATCTCAATGAAATGGTAGTCACCTAGACAAGACGACGAGTGGTTGCTAGGCCACCTGAAATGATACACCTCATGGTATAGAGAGATAAAGATTCATTCTGGAGTGTGATACTAACTGGACTATGTGTACGTAGCTACTGCACTGCAGATATAACTACTCCTAATCTGATCTAAATTGGTGGTAATTTGGAAATATGTAAGAAAGAATCTGATTCCTAGAAAAAAAATTCTTCTCCTTCTCTTGGATGCCATTCGGCACAGGTAGCTGATGGATGAAGTTTCTATTTTGGCTCTATCCAGACCCCAATCATGAAAATACTGAGGAAATTGAATGATACAACAAGTCTCCATAAATCACAAGATGTCAGAATCCCACCAGAAAAGGAACAGTCTCAAACTGTGTGTGTAGAAATGTGTGTTTTCCTGCCTCGTTCTGCTCCATGAGACATCTTGGCGGAGAGACAAATTTCCCTGCAGCCAGAGAGCAAAATCAAAAACAGAGAAACCTCTAAACCAGAGCAACATGTAAAACACACGATCCCTTCAGGCCCAGATCAAGGTGAAAGGTCACGTATGCCAGGCTCCTGTAACAGAAAGCCTAACAGACTTACTGTGTCAGTGACCCATACGCAATATGAACTGTGTCTGTAGAAGACCATACAGTTATAATAAGCTAAGTGCAATGGAGTGAAGCTCTCCTTGGGGTGAGAGAACCTGAAGTATCCAGTTCTTAGCTCGTCATTGTATTATTAACATGCAGTTTATTGCAGTTGCATAAATTCGAGAGATAAGCAAAGTTACCGTTTCTGGTCCAATTCAGTGGAATCGGCCATCAGATTTGATCCAAATAAATTCGACTCAAATTGAAAGTTTTCCAATTGTCCTGAAAAGTCATGTAGGACAGTCTGAGGTCTCCTTGGACAGTATCCAAACCCTTTCAAGGTCTTTAACACAAAAACAGTATACACAGCCAGTCACATGGTCAGTATTTACTGGCACTGTGATTGGCTGTTGATTCAGTGTATATGGAGCACCAGTGATGTTATTATTAATACCTTCACTAATCTAGACCACCAGGGATGTTATTATCAACTTGTTCACTGCCTTAGTCCACCAGGGGATATTGTCAATAAACCTTTGACTTCCTTAACCTTCAAGGAATGATATTACAAACCCTCCACTGCCCTAGACCACCAGGTAAGTTATTAATAATCCCTCTTTTGGCCTACAACACCAAGGATGTTATTATTGAATTGTTCACTGCCATAATCTACTAGGGATATTATCATCAACCTCATCATTCGTCTGGCTCAGAAATAATGGTATTACAAAGCCTTTACTAACCTAGACATCCAGAGGTGTTACAATTAATCATTTTATTGATCTAGACCACTAAGGATGTAATCATTGACTTGTTCACTGCCCTAGTCTACCAGGGACATTAATCATTAAACTCTTCATTTCCCTGGCTCTGAAAGGATGATATTACAAATTCTTTACTGACCTAGACCACCAGGGATGTTATTATTAATCCTTGCATTGATCTAGACCACCAAGGATGTTATCATTGACTTGTTCACTTCCCTAGTCTACCAGGGATATATTCATTACACTCTTCATTTCCCTGGTTAAACAATGATGGCATTATTAACTGTTCCCTATCCCAGACCACCAGGGATGTCATCTTCATTTACCCCTTTACTGTCCAAGTCCACCAGGGATATTCCACTAACCCTTTTACTGCCATGAACTGATTCACTACATTGATTACGAGGGATTGTACCCATCACTGTAGGTAAAAATAAAGATGATCTGACTAACAATAGACATTCATTAATTATCTTTAAGAATATGCACTTTGCAAGTATGTTGGTAGAAGTGGGCCCACAAGCGTTTTTTTGGTGCAGGGGCTCTCAGTATCTCTACTGTTGTGTTCATTTAGGGCTCATGCACACGGCCGGTGCCGGCCCGTGCCCGTATTGCGGCCCGCATACACCGGGTCCGCAATACACGGACACCGTCCATGTGCAGCCCGCATCACGGATTGCGGACCCATTCACTTCAATGGGTCCACAATCCAGGAGATGGGGAGGAACGGACTGGAACATCACGGAAGCACTACGGTGTGCTTGCGTGGTGTTTCTGGCCGTGCCTTCACACCTCAAAAAAGTAGCGCAAGCGTCGGATGCGGATCGTGGACCGCGGACCCCATTCAAATGAATGGGTCCGCGATCCGAATCCGGCGGCCCCACTGTCAGTGCCCGTGCATTGTGGACTGTAAATTATGGTCCACAGCACGGGCACTGGCTGCACACACCTGTGTGCATGAGTCCTTAAAGTGATAAACATGTCTTTTTTATAGGAAGGAATAAAAGGGCAATTGCTCCAGAAGCTCCAGCATCTAAGGAACTCCATCTACACCACAAATGGTAATTGCCTTGATGATTCCCAGCACCTGAAGCTGACAAAGAAAGGAATCACCCTCAGACCAAGTTTCAGCTATTTCTAAGACTACTGGTTTTGCTATATTTTCACAGCACCACCCTTCAGAGCACAGCGATGTTATTAGTCCTAGTCTCATGAGCCAGGACGTTGGGCAACCACCAGACTGCAGATATATTAGCCTGGTCAGTGATGGAGAGCACTGATAGGTTTCTGGAACTCAGCTAATGTATATAACATCTCACAGATGCACAGCCCCTAATAGTAGGAACAGTACAAGAAGTCCAGTCAACTGTGCACACAGATAAACACCTGCAATAACTAGTTTACCACTAGATGGCAGGGGTTTATGTTCTTGAAAACAAGTCTTGGATTTTTTGAATCTTACAACTAGATCTGAGTTTCTAAGTCAATGGAAATGAGATATGCAGATAATCATGCCACAGATAAAGAGTCATGTGCCTGAGCATGGTGCCAATGCATAGTGATTTTATTGTATAGATTTGGGTGGTGGAAATGGGATCAAATTTCCTACAGATTACTGGCAAACACCATGCCTACTGACACCAGGGCAGGTTATAATGGCAGATGCCAGCATGATACAAACAAGGCTCAATGGTATATGAAGGAGGTCAACCAAGTGCAAATAATGATGAACATCCGTCCACCTATCACCCATGAGGCAAGTGTAAGCTTGGTATTATAAGTGCACACACAGAGAAGGGTTCTAAACACACGGCTACATGTGGTGCACCATGCGTCTAACAATCTATTGGTCACTCTATTATATCAGATATGCTATCCTCCACCTTCTTGGTACATCCATTCATAGATGATAGGTGTGTGAGGGGATATCTATCTTCACATGCCACCTCCCTCATAGTGGCTTTCCTACATCCTGCCCTTGCATTACTAATGCCATGTGCACACATTAAAGTTGTATTCCCATCTCACACATGTAGTTTGTATAGTTAGATATAACCATACCAATATTATTACTAATAGAATGTATTTATATAAAATGTACCGTTTAGAAGATTTTCCTATTTGTATATCCATTGTCCCACACACATCAGTCAGGCCGTTGCCCCTGGTTACGACCACAGCGGCCATGTAGTAGTGGAGGCCGGCTTGCTCCTGTTCAAGCCCGCTCTGAGGTAACTGCTGTATTGTGAACGCACATTGTATGAACATGAGGAGACACATCTTAGGGTTGTAGCATTTTTGTCTGCGCTTCCAAAACGCAGAGAAACTGATCCTGTTCCAAGATCAATTCATCTCTATGGAGCAGGATCCGTTTATAAAGTCTGCGTTTTGGACGGATCCTGACCATAGTGTTTTGGACTGGTAGCGTCCAGAATGCAGATGTGAAAGTCCCCTAAGATGTGTCTCCACATGCTCATACAATGTGCGTTCACAATACAGCAGTTACCTCAGAGCGTGTTTGAACAAGAGCAAGCCGGCCTCCACTACTACATGGGCGCGGTGGCCATAACTAGGGGCAACGACCTGACTGATGTGTGTGGGACAATGGATATACAAATAGGGAAATCTTCTAAACGGTACATTTTATATAAATACATTCCTTTAGTAATAATATTGGTATGGCTACATCTAACTATACAAACTACATTTGTGAGATGGGAATACCCCTTTAAAGCCATTTTTTGGAGGGATACATCAGCAAGATTTTCCAAATTATATCTCCAGGGGAAAGCCACACAATAGCATACCCTGATCTACTGGCCACAATCAAGGTTGCTACTATTCCCAACACTAAATACTAACCAAGTTTACACAGGTAAAAAAGGGAGCGTGTGATGTTTATTGATATCTGACACAATTGTTTCTTCCATTTTTAAACTATTTTTTACCTATAATTTTTCAAATAAAATTTAACTTACTTCTTACTATATTTTATGCAGTTTTACATTATACTGTGTGCCCCAATGTAATGCTCCCTTATGTGCCCCCATACAGTGTAATGACCCTTTATGTCCCCCAAATAGTATAATTACCCTTATGTTCCCATACACAGTATAATGCCATGGAATATGCCCCCACAGAGTATAATACCCTCTTATGTGCCCCCAAACAGTATAATGCCCCTTATGTGCCCATACACATTATAATACCATGGTATATTCCCCCACACAGTATAATACCCTCTTATGTGCCCCCAAACAGTATAATGCCCCTTATGTGCCCATACACATTATAATACCATGGTATATTCCCCCACACAGTATAATACCCTCTTATGTGCCCCCAAACAGTATAATGCCCCTTATGTGCCCATACACAGTATAATGCCCCCTTATATGTCTTTACAGAGTAGAATGCCCCTTATGTTCCCACACACAGTATAATACACCCTTATGTCCCCCGATACAGTATAATGTCCCTTTATGAGCCCCCACACAGTATAATGCCAACTTATGTGCCCTCACACAGTATAGCGCCCTTTATGTGCCCCCATACTGTATAATGCCTCTATATGTGCCCCCACACACTGTATAATGCCACTTTATGTGTTCCCACTGCAGTATAATGCCAAATACCCACCATATTCGTCCTATACTTTCCCGTTCCACCGTACTGTAAAAATGCCTATTCTTGTCCATAAAGTGGACAAGAACAGGACATATTCTACCTTTTTTGAGGGACGGACATATTTCTACATGGATGCGGACAGATGACATGCTTGTGCTGTCTGCATTTTTTGCGTCTCCATAGAAATGAATATGGCCAATACCTTTATGAGGCCTTTTGTACACACTAGGCTTTTTGGTACATGGAGCAGTCTGGCAATATTCATAAATATTATGAATACCAACACAAATGCTATACTGCAACCGTATATCAAACTGGGCTTGCGCTGGACTTAGTTAGAATTTATATTAATGGTCCACAAGCCATGAATGTATGATTGGAGATTTAACATCTTTCCTGAGCTAACAGCTCATCTCGCCCTTCTTTACAATTGTCCCAGCATGCTGCACGTTGTGGTTCGACTTCCTCCTAGTTGGTAGATGCTGATGACTTAGCTCCGGAGTACTTGTCGGTCTAGAACTCTGTCTACAACGTTTGGAATCAATTATTTTCCTCCTGATATATGCAATATACCAATATAGGTCAGGAGGATATAATAGTTGTTGGGAGGATGCTGTCTTAGTCCCTTTTGGCCGCACAAATGTAATGAATGAATGAAAACGTTGCAGAGCAACCCACCATGGCATCGTCCCATATGGCCCCAAATCAAGACACACACACTGTGGTACACAGTACAGTACCTTATGAAAGTATTCGGCCCCCTGGAACTTCTCAACCTTTTGCCACATTTCAGGCTTCAAACAAAAAGATAGAACATTTTACATTTTTGGTGAAGAATCAACAACAAGTGGTCACAATTGTGAAGTGGAACGAAATTTATTGGATCATTTAAACTTTTTTGTAATAATAAAACTGAAAAGTGGGGCGTGCAAAATTATTCGGCCCCCTTGCATTAATACTTTGTTGCACCACCTTTTGCAGCGATTACAGCTGCGGTCTCTTGGGGGATGTCTCTATCAGTTTTGCACATATAGAGACTGAAATTATTGCCCATTCTTCCTTGCAAAACAGCTGGAGCTCTTTGAGGTTGGATGGAGACGTTTGTGAACAGCAGTTTTCAGCTCTTTCCACATATTCTCAATTGGATTCAGGTCTGGACTGTGACTCGGCCATTCTAAGACCTGGAGACCTTTATTTTTGAACCATTCCCTTGTAGATTTTGCTTTATGTTTGGGATCATTGTCTTGTTGGAAGATAAATCTCCGTCCTAGTCTCAGGTCTTTTCATCCAGAATGGTCCTGTATTTGGCTCCATCCATCTTCCCATCAATTTTAACCATCTTCCCTGTCCCTGCTGATGAAAAGTAGGCCCAAACCATGATGCTGCCACCACCATGTCTGACAGTGGGGATGGTGTGTTCAGGGTGATGAGCTGTGTTGCTTTTACACCAAACATATCGTTTTGCATTGATTCCAAAAAGTTGTATTTTGGTTTCATCTGAGCAGAGCACCTTCTTCCACATGTTTGGTGTCTTTCTTCTTGCCACTCTTCCATAAAGGGCAGATTTGTGAAGTGTTGGACTGATTGTTGTCCTATGGACAGACTCTCTCACCTCAGCTGTAGATCTCTGCAGTTCATCCAGAGTGATCATGGGCCTCTTGGCTGCATCTCTGATCAGTCTTCTCCTTGTTTGAGATGAAAGTTTAGAGGGACGGCCGGGTCTTGGAAGATTTGCAGTGGTCTGATACTCCTTCCATTTCAATATGACGCTTGCACAGTGCTCCTTGAGATGTTTAAAGCTTGGGAAATCTTTTGGTCTCCAAATCCGGCTTTAAACTTCTCCACAACAGTATCAGGGACCTGCCTGGTGTGTTCCTTGGTCTTTATGATGCAGAACCCTGAGACTATCACAGAGCAGGTGCATTTATACCGAGACTTGATTACACACAGGTGGATTCTATGTATCTTCATCAGTCATTTAGGACAACATTGGATCATTCAGAGATCCTCAATCAACTTCTGGAGTGAGTTTTTTGAACTGAAAGTAAATGGGCCGAATAATTTTGCACGCCCCACTTCTCAGTTTTATTATTACAAAAAAAGTTTAAATGATCCAATAAATTTCGTTCCACTTCACAATTGTGACCCACTTGTTGTTGATTCTTCACCAAAAATGTAAAATGTTATATCTTTTTGTTTGAAGCCTGAAATGTGGCAAAAGGTTGAAAAGTTCCAGGGGGCCGAATACTTTCGCAAGGCACTGTACATGCCAAGATGATACTAAGTTATTGCAGCAGCCCTTCCTTAATAGAAATCCTCGTAAGAACCGTCCAGGTAATTTGGTGGACCAGGAATTTTAATTGGCTAAATGTTTTTCCCAGGTCACAAGCTCACAGAGTTCATCCCCAAGGTCATTGTTAATTTGTATTTTTAAGCAAAGGAGCAAGGGGCCCCAGATATATGAGAGGAAGTGCCCCGGGACACAGGCAGGTAATCATGTGGAGTGAAGGGGTCTCATGCCGAGGTAACTTATAGATACGATGAAGGTTAAAGTCCCCTACTGCTCGCTGATGGACAGCTCACTAATTGGAATGCTTGGCCTCAATTAGGAGGAACAGAGTACGATCAAAGCAGCTGCCAAAATGAATTGTGTCTGAGAAGAACATATAGCAGGTGACTGGTGCTCTGGAGGACATTTTCTCCTGTGTAGATGTGTATAGCAGGCACCATAATGTGCGCTGCCACAAGTTATCTGATTCTTCGCAGCCGCATGCAGACCACAAGCTTAAAGCGGACCTAAGCTTTCAGAAAACATTTCAGAATAACCTGCCAGAGGTGGATACATACATTATAGCCCTAGAGCTGACTATTTTATTACTTATATCTCCCTTTGTAGCAGATTTCCCCTTTGCATACTGCATCTCTAGTTCTCAATTGTCTCTGAGCTGGCACTGCTATCCATAGACAAGACATGGAGCCAGCATATTCTGCTTCCAGCTCCATATAAACCATTATAGAGAAGTACTGTACTGACCAGTATAGATGTGAATAAAGCACTTTGATATTACAGATGAGTGAATTGATTCTAAATGGATCAGATTTGATACAAATTTCACAAAAAATTATCTGCCAAACAAATCTGGAGTTTTGGCGAATTGCTTTTAGCGCCTAGCATTATTTTACTGTGAAAATTGGCAGAGAAAATGACAGGAAGGAAGAAGATAGAGGATAACATGACCCTGGGAGGAGGCTGGCAGACTAAATTCTGGCAGACCCTTCAGCTGAGAATGCCATTACACACCATTCTGTTCTCAGCTTGCATTCTGATAGCAATGCATTTGTTGTGGCTGCATCTGCTGAAAAGACACAAGCCAGTAATAAAGCTGTACTAGATCCACTATAGGGAAAGAATAGGTAGATATAACTGGGTAGATTGTAGCATTTTATCAGGGAAAGTATAGCATAGAGAGTGAGTGAGGTACTGTTCACTCTCAGTTGTGTGTTGTTGTGTGCAAGTTCTTTCCTGCAACAAACTCATTTTTTTCTGTATATAGATGACCATATATTAAACTCCCAAGTTTCAACAGTTCATAGGCTTATTGCCAGCACCCCAATAGCATACATTTTGCTATAAAAACTCAGCAATTGCCCCCTACCCCATTTTTTTAAAATAAAAACCTCACTTTACTATTTGTAATTAACCATTTTCAGCGCACTGAAGTACATCAATATACACTACCATTCAAAACGTTAGGGTCACTTAGAAATGTCCTTATTTTTGAAAGAAAAGCACAGTTTTTTCAATGAAGATAACATTAAATTAATCAGAAATACACTCTATAAATTGTTAATGTGGTAAATGACTATTCTAGCTGCAAACGTCTGGTTTTTAATGCAATATCTACATAGGTGTATAGAGGCCCATTTCCAGCAACCATCACTCCCGTGTTCTAATGGTACATTGTGTTTGATAACTGTAAGAAGGCTAATGGATGTTTAGAAAACCCTTGTGCAAGTATGTTAGCCCAGCTGAAAACAGTTTTGTTGGTTAGAGAAGCTAGAAAACTGACCTTCCTTTGAGCTAGTTGAGAATCTGGAGCATTACATTTGTGGGTTCGATTAAACTCTCAAAATGGCCAGAAAAAGAAAACTTTCATGTGAAATTTGACAGTCTATTCTTGTTCTTAGAAATGAAGGCTATTCCATGCGAGAAATTGCCAAGAAACTGAAGATTTCCTACAACGGTGTGTACTACTCCCTTCAGAGGACAGCACAAACAGGCTCTAACCAGAGTAGAAAGAGAAGTGGGAGGCCCCGCCGCACAACTGAGCAACAAGACAAGTACATTAGAGTCTCTAACCTCACAGGTCCTCAGCTGGCAATGTCATTAAATAGTATACGCAAAACGCCAGTGTCAACGTCTACAGTGAAGAGGCGACTCAGGGATGCTGACCTTCAGGGCAGAGTGGCCAAGAAAAAGCCATATTTGAGACTGGCTAATAAAAGAAAGATTAATATGGGCAAAAGAACACAGACATTGGACAGAGGAATCTTGGAAAAAAGTGTTATGGACAGATGAATCGAAGTGTGAGGTGTTTGGATCACACAGAAGAACATTTGTGAGACGCAGAACAACTGAAAAGATGCTGGAAGAGTACCTGATGCCATCTGTCAAGCATGGTGCAGGTAATGTGATGGTCTGGGGTTGCTTTGGTAATGGTAAAGTGGGAGATTTGTACAAGTTAAAAGGGATTTTGAATAAGGAAGGCTATCACTCCATTTTGCAACGCCATGCCATACCCTGTGGACAGCGCTTGCTTGGAGCCAATTTCCTTCTAAAACAGGACAATGACCCAAAGCACACCTCCAAAATATGCAAGAACTATTCAGGGAAGAAGCCGGCATCTGTAATGGAGTGGCCAGCGCAGTCACCAGATCTCAACCCCATTGAGCTGTTGTGGGAGCAGCTTGACCGTATGGTACGCAAAAAGTGCCCATCAAGCCAATCCAACTTGTGGGAGGAGCTTCTGGAAGCATGGGGTGAAATTTCTCCAGATTACCTCAGCAAATTAACAGCTAGAATGCCAAAGGTCTGCAATGCTGTAATTGCTGCAAATGGAACATTCTTTGGTGAAAGCAAAGTTTGAAGGAGAAAATTATTATTTCAAATAAAAATCATTATTTATAACATTGTCAATGTCTTGACTATATTTTCTATTAATTTTGCAACTCATTTGATAAATAAAAGTGTGAGTTTTCATGGAAAACACAAAATTGTCTGGGTGACCCCAAACTTTTGAACGGTAGTGTACCTGTGTTAGTGAACATGTATTATTACTTCCAGATACCCTTCGCCAAGGAAGCAAGGAAAATAACTGCACTGATATGAATGTCCCCTAAGAGAATGTGTTTTAACTCAAAACTGCATTACTATACACGTTAGTGAACATATTGTATTACTTCAAGATACCATTCAGTTACAGCAAAAACATTTGCAATTGGGTGAACTTAGCGACCATTCAGTGCTGACACACTGGCCAATCCCATGCAGTGGGAAGGTGTTATCAAGGTGGCTCCATCAAACCAGGAAGAGGAGGGACAACCTCTTATTGATAGCGCAGTTTGGTGGTTAGCCCTGCTTTACGAGTTGAGGCACCACCATGTTGCGCAACATGATTAGTTTATTATCATCAACAGTTGTATCGAAAAACATCCAGATTTCAGTGCACTAACCACTGGACCAGTTGTGCCAAATTTATCTTTGATACAATAAATTGTCGGAGGTGTTGTGCAGTGTCAAAGGCCTCTCATTACACCTTCTTAGCACTTTCTTTTTTCTTCACTGTCAGCCATTGTGCTAAATACTTGTAAAATAAAAAGAAATAATAATGAAAAATATAAATTCCATAACACAATGACTAATGTACTGTAGACGTTCTTTGGCCTACCCTGGGTAAAGATGTATAGCAAAAAAAAAAAAAAAACCCCACCATCCACATAAAGAATACAACCTACAGGAAGGGAAGAGAAAAGTAGAGTAGAATGTTGTGCTACTCCCCTGAGTATTCTTTCTTGCTCCCCTATTCCTGAGATACAAGCCCCCTCACTTCTTACTCCATGCCCCTAGTCTATTTGAAGATGAGGTGAATTTGGCATATTTAGGGCCTCAAGCAAAGTAATAACTGGGGGCCACTGTTGCACCCAGAGGCGTAGCTATAGGGGGTACAGAGGTAGCAGTGGCTACCGGGCCCAGGAGCCTGAGGAGGCCCAAAGACCCTTGTGCCACATAAGAAGACACTGGTATTATAGAAAGTACATGCAGGTCAAGTTACACCTCTGGCTGGAGGGAAGGGGTTAGGTCAAGAATTTGGCATGGGGGGGTGCCATTTAAATTTTTGCCTCATGCAGCAGGAAGGCTATGTGCTCCCCTGCCCCGGCCACAAAGCACTGAGGGAAGGGGAGCCCAAGCTGAACTCTTGCACCAGGGCCCATGAGCCTTTAGCTACGCCTCTAGTTGCACCTATAAGCTCTGCCCATGTCACACTACTAAGCTCTACCCTTTCAAAATATGGTGACCCCTTATGAGCCTCCAACACAGTATAATGACCCTTAGGTGCCTCCAACACAGTATAATGTCCCCTTATGTGTCCCTCACACAATATGATGCCCCTTTATGTGCCTCCATCACAGTATAATGCACCCTTATGTACCCCCTATACACTATGGTGCCCCCTTATGTGCCCTCAACACAATATGGTGCCCCATTAATGTCATCATAATGAATACTCACCCAGCCCATGTTCTCACTACATGCAGATATGCACTAGTCTGGCAGCTAGTCATAGCAGGCATGATGACAACTTTTCATTGCATCTGCCGGCACCAAACCATCAATTGTAGGATGAATGGTGGAGCAGGAAGCTGACTGCTCCTTGCTTCACCACTGCATCCTCAGGATTCCAACTTTTGTGTGGTCCACTCCTGTCCATTTGTTGTTATTAGGAGCATTACATTTATGAGTTCACAGACACAAATGGGATATGTCCTCTTCGTGTCCTAGGCAGGGCATTTAGATTCTGTTCGCCTTCCTAATTCCAGGAATTTTAGAATGATGTCTAATGAGTGATGTTCATGCTTAGCTTCAGCAAAGCAACAATGGCCATAGATTCAGATCTCCATTTTTTGTAAATATCTGAATGCATCATCCACATTCTCTGCAAATGTGGAAGGTGTGCAAAATGGTACGACATGACGTAAACTCATTGGATTACCGGCCATCTATATAGATTCCGTTCATGGTCATGACGATGGAAGACAAGTCAAGACTTTATTTTCGAAACGAGCACTGTACCGCTCGGCTCCCCTGCGTCCTGAGGAGGACGGAAGCGGCTGCCCGCGCCCATACGAGCGCAGGGGAGCCGAGCAGTACAGTGCTCGTTTCGAGCACGTTCGCTCATCTCTAGTCCTAACAAAACATTTATTTTTCACAGTTTATGATGATGTTTAGACTTGTTGGAACACAACAGTAAGTTGCAGAATTGGATATAATAATCTTTCTTTGCAATGTGTTCCTAAACTAGAATTGGGGATAATGACCCTGAATCAAGGTCTCCTTACTTTTGAGCTCTGAAATGCTGACTTATCTGCTGCTGGCCTTGTAACTTGCTATATTCAGTAATGAAGTTGCAGGACTGGCAGAGTAGAATGATTTAGAAAATCCAATGAAAATATTTCTTACAGAATACTTAGTGTGTTACTCTCAGTGTTACTGTAATCTCAGGTCTATACCGTAAAACCCTGCTTGATCGTTCGCGGTCTCTACTATTGTCCTGTGAAGTAGAGGAAGAAGCCATGTTTAATCCATCCACCATATTCGGCAATAACCCTAATATTTTTAAAAACAAAATACCACTAGGTTTATAGTAGGGAGGAATACTGGACCTTATGGAGAGATTTACATGGGCTTATGGTCATCCCTGTTGTGGATCCCTCAATGTTATTGCTTTGAGGAAGATTTACCCGCTTCAATGCTGTGTACAATCTCTGGTACCATCACACAGGAGGACATGGGCTGCTGCATGCACTCTCCGGCTCCCCTGATCCCCACAAGCAGGAGCTAGAGCACACCGGGATGAGCGTGGCAGCTGAAGGGTCAAAAAACCATGACCAGTGGTAATTCCAGACATTAGTGCTGGGTGTCTGCTCTTTAAAACAGCAGACACCTGGTGGCCATGCAGTGGGCGCCACTTTTAAAGGCCCGGCTGCCAACGTAAATTTACGTCTGCGGCCGAGAAAGGGTTAATTTCCAAGCCTTCCCACTGAGATTGGGCCACCAAGCGGGAAGAATATGATTAGGCAGAGTGGCCTGGGTATACCTGATTTATAGCGATTTGTGACAAATTAATTAGAAACCAATCAAATTTCTTGTCGTGCTTTGGCGAATCGGCTGAATCTAATTTTTCAAAATTTCACTATTCTGTAGTAAGAACCATAGATGCACCCCTTGTTCATCAGTAACTCATCATAGAGTACTCCTCATTTTCACCTATGAATGTGGTAAGAAATTAATTACTCTAGTCTCTTACATGCAAAATGATAGAACATTGGAAGTTGCTTTAAGGGGTTGTATGAACTACTGGGTGATGTGGATCTAGTATGTCTGCCCCTAGTGGTATATCTATAAGGGTTGCAGCCGTTGCAGTTGTAACTGAGCCCAGTAGTCCAGGGGTCCCATAGACCCTCATACCACATCAGGCCCTTTAAGACCCAACACACAAGGCCCTGACATTCATACATAACCATGCCAAGTAGCTTCTGGACCTTGTGTGTAGGCCATGAAGAGCAATTTACAGAATATTACTAATGGGAAAGAGTGAAGCGTTTTGACTGGAAAGACCAATGCTTTTTTGTCACCTAAGCATCTTGTCAGGAGGCAAGTCTCCTACTCCATCTCATGCTCAGCTGGCTAAAAAAAAATCTCCTAAGAACTAGGAGCTCCCAACCACAATGTCAGTTCCAATGCTAGAGTCCCAAGTTGGAAAGAAACAGTAGGTTGCTTAGCTTCTTCTCCAGACTTGAGGGAAACTTGAAGTAACAGTTTAGGTTGTGAAGTAAGGATAGCTACAAAATCCCTACAATTGGGGTGGCAGGGCACTTGGGCTACAAATTAATAGCAGCTGGAGCAGAAAATGTGGTAGGAAGGACAATTAAGAAACACAGCCACAGAATGGCAGTGACCTGAAAGTGGCACCTCAAAAAACATAATGTACCCTGAGGAATTTTTAGTGTCATACAACCACTATTTTCTTTCTTGTAACTGTGGAATGGGTATACTCAGAAACATTCACTTTGATTTCCATGAATCATTTTCAAAGGAGAAATAGTTCCTATCAAGGAGAACCTCAATGTTAGAAGGACCAATTCAAATATTTGTTATGGGGCCCAGTACTTTCTAGCTATGTCCCTATTCAACCCTGAAGCTGACATTTACAGTTGTCAGCTTTGCCGTGTAGACTGGGACGGGATCAGTAGAGTCATTTCATTTTCATTACAGAGTAAAGTCAGCAGTCATCTTATTATCATTAGAGGACAATGTCAACAGTCATCCTATAATTATTGGAGGACATATTCAGCATTCATTATAATTAGATGAAGATGACTTACTTACATATGACAGCTTTCTTGTACTGGTGGAAGTCTAGATAAGGAAGAACAAAAACACAATACAAATAAATAATGCTTTAAATTTAGTGTCCTTGCCACTTCTTGATATCTGGGAAAGGGTTGTTATCCATCTCTTCCTGGAGCCCATAGATGTATAGCCAATATTCTGTCCAATATCTCCCATTCATTGAAGCAGTCAGAAAGCTATCACACTGCTGCACCGTGTATACAGGTTGTGCAGGAAGGAAGTCTCTTTCCAATATGGCCGACCCACAGAAGGTGCTAGTAAAAAAAAAACAAAAAAAAAAACAAAAAAAAACACAAAACTCAAAAAATAACAAACACATTATGTCTCCTCTTCATGCTTCTAATCAATGAAGCCAAAATGAAATACATGAGACATTCCATTAAAGGAAGTCACCTGATGCCTTACTCGACCATTGAACCATATAGAATATATATACTATATATGATTGTGCTTTATAACAATGTATGTGATTTGTCTTTGTTGGTTCTGTATAAATTGATGTTTTCTTGATGCATTTAATTGGGAAAAATGTTTATTTGACTTAAAATAGATAGGACTTCTGGAAAAAAACACAGCTCCTAACCCCAAAGCTGCACGTAAACCAGTAGCATATTTTGTGTTTTAGTAATTCTCTGTATCCTGGCCCAAGCGAGACCAGGGAGTCACATAGAAAAAGACAGTTGTTCCCTAAGAGACTTTATACTGTATGGAAAATACTTGTCAGGGAGGGAAATCTTCAATTTCTCATGAAGACGGCATTTGTGAATGTTGTCAATTGTAATAGGAAACTTAAAAGACTTCATGTCGCTGCATGGGCTTATCTCAGAGGGCTTTACTTGGGAGACTTTAGTCAGTTCTGTTCACATGAAAAAAGCATATAGTACAAATTACACCTTTAATGCCCCCTTAAAAATATGAATAAAATAAAATAAAAAATCACCCTCTTCCAAAAATGTAACATTACAATCTACCATGTTCTAACAGAAAATGTACCTGCACTTTAATAATAATGTATATGCCAGGTTGGAACAGAGGATCCTTGCCCCAACAAGAAAAAATAGTTCAGAGGGTCACCCTCTGAATTATTAATTAAAGATTTTTCAAAATCATTTTGGGTCTGGTTCAAATGAATAAGTCCAAAATTCGATTCAGGTCCAATTTGATTCTCCCCAAATTAAGTGCTCCAACTGGCCTGAAAATTGGTATATGAGGTCACCTGGGATTCAGATTATTCTCTCTTGTCTTTCTCTCTCTTTTCTCTTTTTATTTTTTAGAATTTTTTTCTCTCCCCCCTGTTTAAGGCCCTCCTGACAGAGTCATTTTTGCAAAACTGACATGCGTTGATATATGTAGTAATAACTTTGGAATGCTTTTAGTTATCTAACCGATTCTGAGAAAGTTTTCTCATAGTACATTGTACTTCATGTTAGTGGTAAATGTAGGTCGATATTTTACCTTTATTTCTAAAAGAAATCTAAAATTTATAGAAACTTTGCTATTTTCTAAATTCCAATATCTCTGCTTTTAAGACGGCTAGTGATAACTTTTAAAATAGTTATTAATAATAGGGTTATCCGGGTTCAGGGCTGAACCCAGACATACCCAGGATTTCACCCAGGCAGCCTGCCAGACAACAGCATTGGAGCATTTCGTGCTCCGATGTGCTCCCTTGCGCTGCGCTTAATCGCGCAGGGCAAGGGCTCCTTTATTTACAAACACACACTGCCGGACGGAGGCTACTGCCCGGTAGTGTGTTCAGTGATGTCACCGATTTACTGGCTAGGCCAGCGCTAAAGCCCGCCTATCAGTGACGTCACTGGGCTCACTGCTGGGCGGGAGCCTCTGCCTGGCAGAACCCGGTTCGTCATGAAATGCTCCGATGCTGCCTGGGTGAAATTCTGGATATGTCCGAGTTCAGCTCTGAACCCAACCAACCCCTTTAACATTCAGTATATGTCTACTTTATGTTGACATCATTTTGTAAATGGCATTTTGGGGAAGATTTATCAAGACAGACACAGGCCTCGTCATAAATTAGGTGCATCCTCCAGCAGTCCATGCACCTAAACAGAAATCTATGACAGCTTAGAGCTGCTGTAGATTTCTATCTTCATTTGCATCAGAAAATTGGCGAAATGATAAATTTGTCTTCAAAAAGTCGCATTTAAATAGTCACAATCTCACAGCTTGTGACTTTTTAAAGCCACTTTTCTGGCACAAGAGAGATGATAAATTTTCCCCTTTATGTTTTTAGGATGTTAGAAGGATTAGAATTTTTGAACCAATTTTTAAAATTTTCAAGAAAATAATCACAGCGACTTTTTTAAGGACAACTTCTGTTCTGAAGGAGTATACATAAGAGAAACCACCCCAAAACTACCTAATTTTAGAAACTACACCGCCAAATTATTCAAGTGATTTTCCCAACTTTGTTAACCCTTTAGGTAAACTGCTGGATGTGCACACTGCAGGGCTCTGAAGCAAAGGAGCACCAAGTGGTTTTTGGAGGGCAGATTTTGCTGGAATGGTATTTCAGTGCCATGTCACATTTGAAGAGACCCTGAGGTACCAAAATCATTTGTAACACGGGGGAACATGGATATGTTTGTAGAAAGAGATGTTGGAGCAGATGTAGGGAAGCACTGTGGCCTCCTCAAACAGCTGATCAGAGGGGATGCTGGAAGTCAGACCACCACCCATCTCATATTGATAACCTATCCTGAGTATAGGTCATCAATATGTAACTCTTGAATAACCCCTTTAAATTAGAGATGAGCGAATCATTCAAAAAATGATTCGCCGAACTTTTCCTAAAATTCGTATATTCGACTAATAGATTTGTTGTATTTGCGTACAAAATATACGTTATTATGTGCTATTAGCGAACATTCGCTCACTAATAACGATCGTTCATTTACAAAATGTACGCGACTTCTTAGAAGACGTACACATGAGCGTACAAATACCTTACAAATCTCAGCGTACTATTGTCTAAGCGATTACGTAATACGCAGGCACGTACGAGGAGAGGCCGCGGCGTGCACTCCTCAGAGGCAGAGCGAATATTCGAGACATATATATGGTAAAGTGCAAATACATTATTATAGGTATAATATAAACATTTTAAATATCACCTACCTAGTCTGCTCACGGATACGTTTAAGTCTCTTTTCTTCTGACGCTTGTCATAGAACTGGAGCAGAGTCCCAAACTCAGTCGCAATTTGTAATCCACATAGGTAAAATTGTAATCCAAATGGGTAAAAAAATAGCAGCAAAGGTTCCTTAAAAACCCTCTTTCAAGGGGCTCCCCAAATAACCTGAAAAGGGGGAAAAAGGGATGAGGCGCACGAATGTGCAACTTAATTTCCTGAGTTGCCTCGTCATCCTCCCGCGCTGGAGAAAGGGGCGGAACTACCAGGGAGGAGTCTGCATCGCTGAATTGAATTCGTACGCAACAGCGTATAGAGTAACTACCAGGGAAAAGTCTGCATCGCTGAATTGAATTCGTACGCAACAGCGTATAGAGTAACTACCAGGGAGGAGTCTGCATCGCTGAATTGAATTTGTACGCAACAGCGTCTAGAGTAACTACATTATACGTAGAATAGCGTATAATTTATAGGACACACTACATAGCGAATGCGTACAAAAGTGAAGCGAATCACCTAATATTCGGATTCGCTTCGCAGCTGAAAAATCCCAAGATTCGATACGAATCTACGAAGCGGCGAATAGATTCGCTCATCTCTACTTTAAATGTATTACTTTGCAGGGGATTTCAAACTTTAGAGGTAGACATTCAGTTTAAAGGGATTATCCCAGCAGCAACTGAGACTCGTGAATGGGATGCTATAACCCAGGAATAGCAGCTGCTTAAAATGAATTCCACCTGCCATGTTGTCCCAGCATGAAGCAGTGCCCATTGAAGTCTCCTGTGGTGTCTCTTTAGCTTTAGTAGGTATAAGGAGAGGGCATATAAGAAACCCCCTTTAAGGTCCCATATGCTGTATGTTTTGGCTCACAGGGTAAATAGTATTAAACTTACTTGTAATGTTATTTATCCAATTCCCATAAAAGCGAGGACGAGGTGTGTTATCTCTCAAATCCTAATCTGAACCGTCTTTTGAAAACCAAAACATGTGAAGGAGAATTTCTGATTATTACATTATAGAATACGGGAGATAGAGACTTTTCCAGCTGGTTTGGGTAGAAAGCTCGGATATTTAATAAACCATTAGTCGAATATTAAGCATGTCTAATGGAAGATAGAAGGAAAAAAACAGAAGACCACATTTCCTAGAGAGAAGCTGGAATAAATGTATTTCATTAAAATTCCTGTCTTCTGAACTGACCACAATTCTTCCCCCCGGGAATATTTGAGTTGGGAGGAATGAAGAATGATTCATATGTTTTTTACTTTTTTAGGTCTCTGCAGAATTATCTCAATATTATGATGACTTTTGGCATAGATTTATTATACTGAAAATATCCCTACTAATGACATCAATGTGACCTTGAGTTCCAGGCTAGACCATGGAAGGAATGAGAGTTATGGGGCAATGGCAAGTGTCAGAAGGTTAGAAGTAGATTCAGGAAAAAATATTCATATTAAATTCTATTGATTAGGAGTTGAGCGATGTTCATGATTAACAAGCTTTGTCATGCCCTGAATCAAAATGAATTGGCCCCATGGATTCCACTGCTGGCTAGTTGTCAACTGTGCCTAATTTTTTTTAAGCCATATTATTCCCTGCTTCATCTGCACAGCTAGATGCATTTCACTTAGAAGCAGAGGGCATCTCCCTTCAGCCAGTACTGTACTGCTGTGACATCCTTTCCCTTACTTCCCACTGTGTTTGTTTTCAGCTCTGGCGCTCACAGAACAGACAAGGATGGATAAATGATCAATTGAAAATAGGTGATTGTCAAAGCTTATCTACTCCCTCCCTGTAAAATGACTTCTGCTCAGGTCACGAGGCATGCCTAGAAAACTCTCCTATTGAAGTAACTGAGGTTTCCATCATCACCATTGTGTCTATGGCCCATGTAGCTGCTGTCAAGCAATTTTCCTAATGCTTTCTTAATGGTGTTTAAGATGGTCGCTCCCATAATCATGTTCAGGAAATAGAAAAATTAAATCTGCAATCAGAAAATAAAAACAGATTAGAAAAAACTGTGTGTCACTATCTGGTTTTAACTGGCAGAAAAAAAAATTGGTGACACATTTCCTTTAAGCAGACTATCTTTTTTTGCAAATTTTGGGTGATCGTTTCAAAAAATGTTTCATTGTAGTTGAGATTTCTATTCATTATTAAGATATCTAATGCTTCCACGGTTTCTAGATTACTCATAATCACAGCCATGTTCATGCTGAATCTTGTACCCATGATCTGACATACAAAGGTTCATTTCCAATTCCCAACACTGATTGTTCATCCCTGACCTTTTCTGAAGAACGCCCAGTGTGGCTAGACTCATGGTGGGAATAATACTTACCTGATCCCCGCCACTGGGTTACGGCTTTATAGCTTCCCCTTGGAAGCCACAGGTCTAAGGCTCCCTGCTTTCTGTTTAAAATGGGTCACATGACTGGCTACATCGGTCACATGACACTGGGTGATGTGAGGGGTCATGTCACTGCTACAGCTAGTCATTGGCTGCAGTGGGCACTTGACCCATATGAATCCAGACGTTGATGCAATGAGACCCGTGGCTCCCAACGTGGAGCGATTGAGCCAGAACTCTAGTGGTGGGGATCAGGTAAGTATAATTCCCTTGATGGATCTGCAGAAAAGGTCCCTAGTGGAGAACAACTCCTTTAATTAATATATTGAAGGATGTGACTTTATTTGTCTATGGCTGGAAAATAAACTTGAAGGAGATGTTTCCAATCATTAAATGCCATGTAATATTGGACAAAGTGAACCTAAATAATCAGATATTTAGCTTTTGAACTTGGATGCCTTTAAAGGGGTTCACTGAGATCCTACCTATGATATGCCATCATGGCTGAGCAGCTTGACAGATTTGGTCACCAATATGTTGTATATGCAGGTACTGCAGTGTGGTGTGAAGCTGTCTTTGATGGTATTAAGAATGAAAACTTACAAAAGATTACACAATGTAACCCTTAAAGGGGTTCTTCTAGTGTGGTCAGGTCTGCTCTACAATAATCCTGCCTACGATATGGCTGAGTAGCCTGACAAGAATGGTCACCAATATAAAGTATATGCAAATGCTAGAGCGTAGTGTGTAGTAAGTCAAAGTTTCCTTACCACCCCAGGAAGCTCTGCAAATGAAGGCAACCAGTCCTTGTCACATTTTAGGACAGGATGTAGGAGAACCCAGAGAACCCCTTTAAAGACTTTATACTGTGAACGTTTGGTTGGTAAAATTGTAGCATTCACTTATTCACTACATGCAATAGATGATCTTAGAATACAGATTTTGGTTTTATAAATTCCTTTAGAGAAGGTCAATGTTTTATTGTCCCGGTGACGTAACGGGCCAGTATTGCCATTTACTCTGTCGAAATGTGAGAGAATTTGGACTATGGGCTCGAAGTGAAATTCTGGTTTCCATATTTGCTAAAAAAAGAAAAAGGACAATAAAGTCAGAGCTCAAGACAGGAAATTACTTGTCTTTTTAATGCAGTCTTTAAGCAGCTTGGATTGAAGTTGAAAAGCAGAAGGATAAAATTTCTATTTTTCAGCCATTACGCAAGGGAGTGGCGAGGGAGACAGTGACGGGAAGACAAATGTGATATTGTGGTAGGATGTCCTGTCTGATAATTTATGTCTTAGCTCCCGTAGATTAATTCCGCTTTATGTGCAGCTGACAAGGGGTTGTGTAACTACAGCGGGGGAGTCAGACATGAGGTTCACAGTCAGCTTACTTTGGACTTTAGGTTCTCATAATTAATATTTTAATAACAGAATTGAATATATATTTTTTCAAGAATTACCACCTTTGGCTTAGTGTATTTTGGAATTAGCGAACGATGAACTTAAAAAAAAAAAATCCCAGAAAAGTCATGTAAAACTGTAAAAATGTCTGCGGTTTGAAAGAAAAACTGGATGTGCAAAAATTAATAGAGATCTGAAAATATAAAAAGTGCTGTTTCTTAATTTTTCATAAAATGTTGGAAAAGTATGAATAACTGAGTGATGGCACAGTAATAACAACTGTATATGATGACAAATGTATGACTCTCACATTAATAATGAAAAGGTTTTTTATTTTTTATATTCAGATGTCTACATCTACACCAGTACAAAAGGGTCATGTATTTGAGAGTGAAAGAAAGAAAAACACCTTGAGGGTCTGCATTGTCCTGAAGATGAATGTCTGCCTGTTCACACTATGCTGTATTTAGGGCCATTTACTCATTATATAGGGTTGAAACTTCATTTTTTTCATTTATAGAGCTCCAAATCCCCATATATGTGTCACGTCAGGGGGTAAGTGCAGCCCTGACTTGAACCCCACCTCTGACCCTGCCTACTTGCACGATCCGTCCTAGGCAACGGCATACAACTGGGCGACAATCCCTAGCCTAGATACATGCATTGGCGTACAGGGAAAGGGAATAACAGGAGAAAACAATAAACTAAAACAGAACCACAATACAGAAATGCAGAGTCGTAAAACCAAAGTCAAACCTGGAGGACACGTCAAACTACGGGGAAATCCAAAAGCCAAATCCGATAACAAGCCGAGGTCAAACCGAGAGATAACGAAGTACCAGGGGAGAGATGAGGGGGTAGTCGAGCACACAAGCCGAGTTCACAGGTAGCAATCACAGTGGTAACAAGCTCTGGATGAAAGACTAATCACAGGCAACCTGTGGCTGGCAGGTTGCCTGTTTAAATAGGGATCCAAGTAGGTCTTGTGATGAGGCGGCGTCACATGACCTTATTCCAAAACTGAAACAGGAAGTGCTGGCTTCCCTGCCAGTACTCAGAGGTAGGTCACGTGACGTGGCCAGCATCACGTGAACTATAGCACACATATTCATAGCTGAGCACTGGCCCTCCTGCCAGCACTCAGAGGCTCCTCCTGCTGGTTGTCAAGGGGATGGGGAGGACGCCGGCCGCAGTGAGACTGAACGTGTGTTGTTGTTATGGAGACAAGGACGCACATCTCGTCCTCGCTCCTGAACAACAGTGCGCCGCCGGCTCCCCGTGACAATATGGTATAGTGAAAGAGTCTGTTGCTTTATTAGAATTTAGTTTAATGCATAAAAAAGTATTCTGAAGGGAAGAGAAGATCAATGGCTTTTCTATAACGTTTGAGGTTGGCATATTAAGGTCCCCCATCCCCCTTGATTGACGATGCCAGATTTCTCCCACCTATGTCAATCTCATGCTTGCTTCGTTGTTCCGAGTAGCAGCACAAGTGCAGGGGCTCTGCTGCCACCACAGGAGCAGTGATGGTGCTAGGCTAAAATTATGCCCCACTGACACTAAGATGTTTGAAGACCTAGCATCGACGAAGTTCCACTAATTAGGTCATGCTACATATCAAGATAAATGTTAGACATTAATGGACACAAATAGAAATTCAGTATTTTGTTTTATGGTTCTTAGTTTAAATGCTAAAAAAAATTTTGTCATAGTCTTAAAAACCCAATAATTTTTAAAAATCCCATGTGTGTAAAAATGCTAAATAAACCTGTATGTGATACCAAAGAAGCAGATTCAAAAAATGTGTTTAATAGTATAAAAATTGCTAAAAAATTAGCTGCCCATTAAAGGGGTTTTCCAGCAGTAGTTCATTTTTTACTTCTGCTCTGTAGCCTGGATTTTTCCCCTCCAGTCGGGTCATGGATATGGTCACCTTTGCTGGTTTCAGCTGTGACGTGCTGCTTGGGGACATGTCACCTCTGAAGCCAGTCAGTGGCTGCTGCAGCGCACATGAATATGTCCATACTGAGCCAAAAGAAAACAAGACAAGACTCCATTATTACCAGAAAACACCTTTAATGCTCAAGACATCTGCAGTATTGAGGGGTTAACAAATTATAATAAAGTTAATTTATGTTTTTGTTGCTTTTTTTTTTTACATGGTTTGGATGGAAGACATCAAAGACTTTACTTGGGGAGTCTTTACCTTTTCACTCAACTTTATCTGTTTCATTTCTTGCTATAACTTTGGCGATGATTGGGGAAATGTGATCCCAACCTTTGTAGATTTGTATGTATTATTTGGAGAAACGAGTGGCACCTAGAGGTAATGTATTCTGTTACATATCCAATAAAAAATCTATAGTAGGCTGAAGTGTTTTCCCTACATCTGAACTGGCCTCTGTTTTGTCACAGTAACACTTGTAATAAAATACGACACCAACTAATCTATAAAGTGTAATATTTCTTCCATACTCCATTCTCCTCGACACCAGCACCAGAATTGCATGATACAATTTCATGTGAGGTTCCACACTTACCTGAGCTACAGATGGCCTTGATTTCAGAAAAGCAAAAAGAAAAAAACATCAGGACAAAGGTCCGATATCCAAATGGGGTTCACAGAACACATTGAAACACTTGAGCCAGGGAATCTTTGATATTTCGTAGGCTGCACACTTGAAAAGTTATCCATCCAGTTACCAAAAGACAGATTTTCTTCATTTCAGATCATTTCCTGTAGAGAAACATTTTATTAAATCCAAATCTTTTTTTTTTCTTTTTTCGTAGTTTATAAAACATCAAGTATGTGCTGTAAAAGTGTCAGTGAACACACCGACTTCACACCGAGTCATAACTTTACAGACCAAAGTCTCGGTGTGAAGACAAAAGGTTCATTCACAAAGGACGACAAAAGAAATCAGCAGCATTGCCCAAGACAAGGTTTCCACATGAAGGACTCTGTAAGTCTTGGAGGTCACTATTAACATTAAGATTGATAGATTCACAGAGCAGAGGTCTTCCACATGGTGCTCTCCAAATGTTGTGAAATTGCAAATCCCAGCATTTTAGGATAATCTATATATGAAACTATGTATGAAAAATCACACAGAATGGATCAAAAATTAAAAGGAAGTCATACCCACATCATTGATACCTCACCATTCCCATGCCAATTTTTCCCAGTCTCTACGTCCCTCACAACACATGAAATATGACTGCTTAGCCAATCATTGGCTACAAGAGGGATCTAGTAAGCAGTTACAGGCTGAAAAGTTATATTTCCATGTCAAAGGGGATCAAAAGGTAGAGACCGATGGGCAATCAAGAAGCATCACAATGGTGGAGGAGGACAAGTGAAATGTATGAGTATGATCTAAGCAATATTTTCTAAATCTAACAAAAACTTGACTTTATTGTCTGTTGGTTATCAATTATTGGATTTTGTCACCATCCAAGCAGCGTTGGACTGTAACTTCATGTATAGATGTGTCCTTCATTACCTCTTGGCTCAATATATCCTGAGTTGGGTATGTTGGGATTTTTCTTTATTCTTTTGGAGGATGTTTACACTATAGGGGTTTCCATGTGGTAAACCCGGTGATTGTGATTTGAGTTGTTTGAGGATTTTGGTAGCATTGATTGTATCACAAAAAAGGGTGTCACCAATGATATTTCTAAAGTGGACACATCTGTAATCATACTGATTTGGAAAGTATGATTGCTAAAAGGACAAAACCAAACATCCCAGATTGGTGGAAACTAGCAGTACAGGAAAGTAGAGGTTCTGGCAATCACATGAAAAAAACAACAAAAAAAAAACCAAAGAGTTCTTTTTAATGGAATGAAAATAAAATGCTGATTTTTTTAAAAAATTCCCACGCGATTGCTGGAACCTCATCTTTTCTTCCACAAGATTTCTCATAGCCAATATGGTGTCTTTTTCGGAGCACAGTGGATTATATGATGCTGGGGGTGGATCTATCAATGGTGAGCTGAATACTCTTTTTATATTTGAAGCTACCAGTAGATCCTCGACCAGGACTGTCAGTAGAAGACTAAGCATCTCACAGAAAGTCGTGTCATAGTATAAGGAAAGACGATGTTACTACCCCTTGCGTGGATTTTCCATTACCTGCCAGTGTTGAAATTGTATAGCTAGAAGTGAAGTCACTTGCAAATATTTGAATATATGTCCACATTTTAGAAGATAATATTGGGTTAGTATGGCTTTAGGAAAATTTGGGTAAAATTTGCGTAGAATTGATTTGCTCACCTCTACTTATTACTTATGTTCAATGGAAGAAATTACCATTGAAGAACCAAAAAATGGTAGCAGGATGGTAACACCAGAGACAAGGTCCAGACAACCTCAATAACACATGGACAAGACCCATGAAACACTTGCAACTCTGCTTTTGGGGCCTATGTGGAGTTCATAGATTATCATGGTGAGCTATGCTTGACCATAAAGTGCTAGTTGTCGTATCTACTCCTAAAGCAATTAAGACTCTAAAGTCAGAAGGAAAGGGATTGATCCTTGATACAAAAATAGAAAACTCAACAAGCCATAAAGACTTAAAAATGAGTCCGGACAAGCTAATCCCTCAAAGGGTTGCATTTGGCAGCCACAAGCCCCACTGAGGATGACTTTGGCAGCCTTCGCTGTTGCTTGAGAAGGTCAGGAATCTGATCACACGGAAGCTTCCAATGTGTGGAGAGAATTCCGGAGAGACCTTGTCCAAACATTTTGTATATAGCTGCATCAATAGTTTTTCATCCTCCCACTCGAAAGGTCACTAGTTTGATTGTTACTGTCCTAATGGTTGATATATGATTGTACGCTCAACCGGTTGTGTTATTCTTGGCACTGGAGGGAACATTTTTTCCAACAATATGTCAAATACTTAGCAGAAAGCTCCTCTGAAATTGGTTTTGGTTCCTTTTCAAGAAACAAAACAATATTTCAGATTTCGAAAATGTTATAACAAATCAACTGGGACTGACTATTTTTTTTTACTGCCACCCACTGCTTCAGTTTTCCTTGGAGGACAGCTAATGAAGCCCAGAAGGTCATGAACCTTTTGGGACATCACTGTTAGCTGTATACAGGTATGTATGCAGAGTAACTACTGTACATGGGATAGTCAAGACATATGTTACAATCAGTGGTAGGGAACCACTGTGTCAACCAATTGGGCATTATCCTAGCAGTCCCCTGGTATTCCTTTAACCACTACACAGGGATCTGTTCTTTGCTGCAGAGAAGTCACCAGGCCACTACTTCTTGGAGTAATCCCGATGTGGTTGACAGCTGACCCACAGGGTCAGAGACACTAGTGTGGGGTACTGAGAGATCAGGCTAAACTTGTAGTCAGTAACAGGCTGAGGTCAGGGTAGGCAGAGAACATGCAGGTATGGCAGGAAGCAAAATGTCAAACTGGTAATCATCCTTTTGCATTATGATAACTTATCAAGTCAAAGGGAATCTATCTTAAGGCAATTCACTGATAAACCAGGTAGTATGTCTCCCAGGGCTGGCTCCACTGAATGTAATGATATCTTTCACATAGCAATCCTCTACTTTATTCTGGAGGAAAAGTACTTTTAATCCATATGCAAGACACTTTGTGCACCCTACTCCTCCTACTTTTTCTTCCATTGTTAATGACAAGTGCACTGGTGTAAAATGTGCCAATATTTCTTAAAATGCTCCTCTTCTGGCAATCTGTACACCCACAAAGCAAATCTATGGCAGCTATAATCTACACCAGTTACAGGCAAAGAAACTACGAAGGTTAAACTCCAATCAATCACAAATCGAGAGACTACAGGGGCATGGGCTCTTCTCCATCGAGGACAAGAACTCTTGTCTGAGTTATATAACTTGACTGCCATGGGTCATACAGTTGTGACACATGCATCTGGAAGGTCTTAATAAGTGCTTTTCTGGAAAAAAAAAACCCTATTCAAATCCTGAAATCCAATGATTTGAGTCTTCACTTTCCTGGTGTGGTCTCCATTGTTTACTCCATGATCTCTGGTGACCTAGGTTATATTAAGATAGATGTGTTTACATATGTTATACATCACTACAAGTATTTCTTTCCACGCAATAGATGAGGCACTTGGTCATGCAGGATAGTATTTGGTAATATGGACCCTGAAGATCTAAACATTGCATGCTTCTAAATTCAATGGAATGAAATTTCCTTCTATACAAACCAAGCTCCCAGTCTTCCCGACTCGTCTGTGGTCACGCTTAATCCACAGGTATTTTCAATGTGTTTCTTCTAGGGTTCCATGAAATTTTTTTGCCCAGATGACGTCAAGCCCAAGCCGTGTTGTTTTCTCCTCGGCCAGACTACTTTAAGTTACTGTCATTTCCTTTCTGTAATTTCTAAATGTAACAGGGAGATTTTCCAGTTGTAATGAAATACCAGTAGGGATGATGAAGACCATGGAGTACTGTGTCTCTAGCCAAGGGAAAGTAAATATGATAAAAGTCATTTATCTTCCCCAGGCAATCCCTGGTCCATCCAACGGTTCTTCACAGATTGTGGTAGGAGAATTTTTAAAGATAGGAAGTGTGGAGGGATTATTTGGAAAGAAGGGGAAGGGAGACACACCAGTTGGCAGAACAAAGATATTTCTTTAACTATTCAGCGTAGTAGACCTGTAGGTTAATCATTCTAATTTATCTACGTTTTAAAGGTGTTGTCCAATCTGGAAACTCAGCGTCATGAACCCTATTAGGGAATTTTGAGTTAAAAGTGGCGCTCTTCTTTTTTGGAACCTCATCTCCTGGCCATAGGGGAGAACAATTACAAAGATAGTCTCTCGCTTTGGAGGTCCTGTTCTGTATTAGGTAGCAAATTACAAGTGGTCCCTGGTGATCCCAGCAGAAAGTTTGTGACCTATCTATTTATATGAGATAGCTAGATACTGAGATAGATAGAAGGTGAATAAAAGATATAGATAGATATGAGATAGATAGCAAGCTTGAGAAAGGCTCAGTCGAGCCAAAACGTTGCATGTCCCACATGGGTAAATAAATTTTGTTTTGCCTTTTACTTTTTTGAGAGTGCTGCCTGATTTTGGATTTTTGTTATTGGAGCGCTGTCAGGTCACTGGGCTTGCACCTCAGCTGTACTGTGCGGTGCTGCCGATATCTTTTTTCTTTTGTAGATAGATAGATAGATAGTAGAGATGAGCAAATCTATTTGTCGCTTCGTAGATTCGTATCGAATCTTACAAATTTTCTCCTGCGAAGCGAATCCGGATTTTTTCGGATTCGCTTCGTATTATTCATAAATTTTTGCAAAATTTTGAATGATAACAAAACGTACAATAAGTACGAAACATACACATTCTTTGTGAGGCGGGAAAATGAGGATACGCTCACACAAGAGCGGGAAAGTGAAGATACGCCCCCCTCAGAACTGGAAAAAAGCAGCCAGGCCCAGCAGGATCTAACTATTTGCATGTATAGGGAGTGAAGACTCCTCTCTCTGTAGTCCACCCTCCTCTAAACCAGTTTAGACCAGCGCTGAACATTGATCAAGTAGCAAGCATGGCTAAACAGCTGCGTCCTACTCCCAAGTGGAATGAGATGGTCTTTGGGGACGAGTTCCCTGAACCACCCCCCGCTCCAGACATCAGGATGTCACAACTCTGCCAGAGAAACCCAGCTTCAGTGCCCTTGTCTTCTTTACTGCCTGCTGAGGTTGCTGAGAATCGTGAGGCGGTTCTTCGTGAGGCGGCGGGTGCGTCTGCTGGTGCTGGTGTGGCGGAGGTGGGTGGAGCATCCACTTTGCCGCCCAGGAGGAGATCCACAATGACAACACCTTCCATAAGGCAGAACCCAATTGTGCCAACATCGGTGACGGACCATGCACAGACTCTCTGGCACTATAAAAATGCTGTGGAGGACTGGGTCATCTAGGTACTGGACCACCCTAGGCCGGGAGATCCTACATTGGAACACTGAAAGGGAACGGTCCTGTGGTTTTCTTTGGAATGAGGGTCTGGCTTCCTGGCAGACGATGAGGACAGAAAGGAGTATTTTGTGGGCCGCAGGTCAGTGAAACGGCCGTACCTGCCACAACTTCATCACAGCCTGTATGTGGGGGATCAGGTGGAGTACACCCCCATGGCGTCCCTGAAAGGCCCCTTTGCTAACGGGGTTACCCTCCTTTCTAAGCCCTTGGTCCCAACATCACCACCTGAAGTTTGGCCGGATGAACTAGCAGGCGAAGTACCGGTGCGCTGCCTTTAGGAGTCCCCAGATGGCATCCTCTGGTTCAGGGAAAAGCGACAGCCAGAGCCTCTGATACCTGGACTGCCACCACCACTATCACAGTCCTTTCACCTGGGTCAGCTGACAACGTCATCATTTACGTTCCAGTCCACGGTGATCCACCAATAACAGCTGCCGTGGAAGATGAAGTCAGCAGCAGCCAGGGAAGCTGGGGCTTCTTCCCTGGATGCAACCTTTCCGGAACCGCTGCAGCCGGAAGTCCTTACCCCTGCTGTCTCGACAGGAGGATCCGGAAAAGCACAAGTGGCTGCAGCGTTCACCAGCGTGACCACCACCCGGACCCAGTCAAGTCCGACTTCTGGAAGAAGAGGGCAGTGGAGTTCCACCACGGCAGCGAGCATGGCCTACAGGAGACAGGAGCGTCCTCTCATCTCTTTCAGAAGTAGCTCAAGCGAGTCATCTGAGGAACCCAACTACTGGCTGTCTCAAGGACACTTCAAGAATGGGAGCCACACCATGGACTGCACCTGACGGGTTAGCTGCTAGTTGGCACTTTTTGTGTGTTTAGTTTGTATTGCCCCCATTTGACTCTCACCCAGATGGACATGGCTGCAGAAAATTCTCTGTTGCGCCACACGTTACCTGTTTGGATTACAATATTACCTCACATGTATTACAATTGAATTTTGGACTATGTGTTCCAGACAGTGTTTTATCATGCCAAGGAGCCATAAGGAGAGACTCAAACATGTATCTGAGCCTATGCTTGCAAATGTGAAATTGATTGCACTAAAATGTTTGCATAATTATGTCTAATTATGTCTATGTGCTGGATTTTAGCTACACAATTTTTACTGGTTCAGCAACGTTGAAGCACTTTAGCCCATTGTGTGTATTCTTTTTCTTGTACTGCAATGTATGTGTCCTATTGTGCACTTATTGTATGGTGTTTTTAGTAAATTATGCACTTAGCTGGATAGCTAACAGTGAGCACCTTACTTTTCTACCTCATATGGACTGCCTTTGAGGACTGTACGCCGTGGTCTAGCTTTGTGCGTATGATGCATTTGCGAGTAAATAGTACGCTAAGGATTCGTACGCACTTTTGTATACTAATGCTTACGTAATGCGTGCTCTTAACTATGCTGACTGTACGTACGTAATTTGTGCAAGAATGTTCGCAAAACAACGATTGATTTTTTAACGTGGATTCGAACGAATAAATTCATCTTAAGATCGAATCTTGTCAAAAATTTGTCGAATATTCACCAAAGCGAATTTTGAATGCTTCGTTCATCTCTAATAGATAGATAGATATGAGATAGATAGATAGATATAGAGATAAACAGAGAGATATATAGAAACTGTAAATAGAGTCTAAAAGATAGATCGATTTGTTCAGGGTACCAGACTTCTGAAGAGAGAGAGGGACAGCTAGGTCAGGCCTTTCCTCAGCATCAGACCCTTCTGCCAGGAAGGAGACTGGAGAAGACAACCCAATGCCTTGCCTGTATTGTTTTGTACCTGAATTCCTCCAGTAAAGAAGCACCCTGATTTACTGCAGACCCTGACTCTCTGGAGTTATTTCCCATTACCATCCCTTCCGGAGAGCAGCAACATTTGGTGACACCTCAATGTGTCAGTTAGACCCATCATAGCATTGGGGCCACCTCAATCCTGGTCACTGTATGTTTAGCTGTTTGACTATGGAAACCCACCGCATGAAGCTCTTGATGCTTCTTGAGCTTCTCGCTACTTCTGTAACTCCAATATTTTGAATAAGCACTTTTGTACATGTAATTTGTCATAAGATCTAGAATAGGCATCTTTTCCTCTGCTGGAATGGGCACCATGTAGTACTAGATTGGAATGGATGTATGAAGCTTCCTTTTACAATATTATCAGATCCCAAGGAGTTAGAAATTCTTGAATCAATAATACTAAGTGTTGCTCTTACATACGGCATTGGATACTGAGGTGGTGGCTGTCAGCAGATGTACACATTGTGTGAACACACATAACCCTGTAGTGCAGGAAGCAGACAGGCATTTGTCTCCACATCTACACTCTACAGAGACCTTGGGGACTCTTTAAGAAAAGCAGCTTTAAGTATTAACCTGGGTCAGTTCTTTGGGAGAATTTGCCTTCTGTCAGAATATTCACTGTTTCTTGTCAGGTTCACTTCATGACTGTGAAATGATAGCACTTTCCTAGACATCCGAAACGTCACTATTACTAAGTGGGGGGTGGGGGGTTCCGGTGGTGCAAACAAAAGAATCCAGAATTATTTTACAACCTTAATTTTCTCTTCCAGACTTTTCTCCAAAAAGTATGTTTTTTACCAGGTTCTTATGTTCTTCTGGGCCTTCTAAAAGACAGTGCATCAATAATTCAGACATAGGAGAGAGACCCGTGATAGATTGACGATCTATCTATCTATCTATCTATCTATCTATCTATCTATCTATCTCTTAGAGATGAGCGAATCTATTCGCCGCTTCGTAGATTCGATACAAATCTTGGAAATGTTCAGCCTCGAAGCAAATCCAAATTTTTTCAGATTCGCTCTGTTAGATTCGAAAATGTTCTTAAGGCTTTCTACGCATTCGCTACGTACTTGTCCAATAAATTGTACGCTAATGCTGTGTATAAGTTACTCTATATGCTGTTGTGTACGAATTCAATTAATTAGCAAACTTTTACTGTTAGTTCGTTATTCGTGTGGCAAAAGCCCGGGAAGAAAGCGGTCACCTGACCTAGTGGGCAGGGCTTGCTCTGATTGGCTCAGGCTCGGTAAGCCAGTGACGCATCACTTCTGCTGCGACTGCTGAGACGAGCAGAAGCACTGTGTGTGAAGTTCTGAGAGACAGAGAACTGTTTTGTTAAAATTGGGATGTAATTGTTCAGGGAATCCATATTACACATCAGGGATACTGCAGGGCAAGTGCAGGGCAAGTGCAGGGCTAGTAATTAATCAGGAAGGAAGAGAGACACAGGGAGATAGGGAGAGAGACAGGGAGAGAGACAGGGACAAAGACAAAGACCAGCTGCAGGGCCACAGAGTGAAGTGAAAAATGTCTGGAATGGATAAGCAAAAGGGGTCTAGTTCCAGCCAGACCTAGAGTTACAAAAAAAAAAGGAGAAGGTGGCACAGGGCAGAAGTGCCAAAGGACCTGTAGCTGGAGCTTCTGCTTGTATAATTCGCAATACTTGGCCGGTGTTCTACCAGGCTAACCCACCAAGGCACAAAATTGTAGTGGAGGAGAAAGTGGATGACATAGTGGAGTGGATGGCACGCTCATCTCAGTCTCAGCCGTATGAACTGCTGTCATCTGCTGATACAGTATCCATATGTAGCCAGGGGTCAGACTCAGAGCGTTCCTCCTGCTCCACCATTCCGCTCCACAAAGCCCGTAATTTTCGTACGCAATTTGTACACTCATGCATATGTGTTCACAGAAGTTGCGTACATTTTAAGACTGAACATTCATTATTAGTGTGCGAATGTTCGCAAAACACCACATAATAACGTATGATTTGTACGCAGATTCGCTGAATAGATTCGTAGGATATACGAATCTTATGAAAAGTTCGACAAATATTCGGCAAAGCGTTTTTTAATGATTCGCTCATCTGTACTACTCTATCTATCTATCAGTATTTTTATCATTGCAGTCACCACCCGAGATTTCATACATACGGCCTTTACAACTCTTTAAAACCCCTGTCCCTAATTAGGAAAACCGCTTTCTGAAGACCACCAGTAGTCATAGAAGCAATGAAAGAATTTACGGCCGGGGGGACCTTTTATTTGGAGATGCTTAAAAAATTAACTTTGAAGAAGAATTTACAGGCTTTACAGCTACTGAGTGGAAAATGCATATTAGCCACAAGGAAATAATGTTTGCCAAATCTAATGGTTGAGTCCTGACTCATAAATAACAGGTCCCTGGTGACACGGTATATGAGCTGCAGAATATTGCCAAATATTTATTACAGAATATAACTAAATCATTAGCCGGAGGCTCTCTTCCAGGAAGGCAAGAAAACCACATCACATTAAGAAAGGTCAAGTGCTACTTCCTCACAGAAGAGAGCGGAATAAATATTATAACTTTAATGTAGAGGAAAAACTCTTGTCACAAATCAAACCTCGTCATACGAGATTCATCGACATAGGAAAAGCTTCCCTGAACGTTGTACAAGCCACATACTCCCTGTAGTAACTGTTACTATATGGTGCCTGGTGTCTCCATACAATAGTTATAGGACTTTTTATGATTTTCATCCTTCAGTTACACAAACTCCTTAAAACTGCACTCCTTTCCTTTCTCTGCATACTTCTCTTCTTCTAGTCCTCCTCTTCCCTCTAACACTTCTCCCCACAGTATCTTCTGCTTCTGTTTTTCCTTCAGTCCTCCTCATCATCATCATTCTCTTCTTGCAGTCCTCTTCCCTCTAACACTTCTCCCCACAGTATCATCTGCTTCTGTTTTTCCTTCGGTCCTCCTCCTCCTCATCATTCTCTTCTTGCAGTCCTCTTCCTTCTAACACTTCTCTCCACAGTATCTTCTGCTTCTGTTTTTCCTTCAGTCCTCCTCCTCCTCATCATTCTGTACTTGCAGTCCTCCTAACTCCCTCTAATATTTCTCTCCACAGTATTCTCTGCTTCTGTTTTTCCTTCAGTCCTCCTCATCGTCTTCATTCTCTTCTTGCAGTCCTCTTTTTTCTACTTCATTTCTTATATTTTTTTCTTGCAGGCCTCATCTGCTTACATCTCTTCTTGAAGGCCTCCTCTTCTTATATCCCTTTTTGCAGGCTACTTCTTCTTATATATTTTCTTGCAGGCCTTGTGTTTCTCTTCGATTTCCTACATCTTTTTGCAGGCCTTCTCTTCCTCTTATTTATGTTTGCTCTTTCAGTCCTCTTGTTCTTACCTCTTGTCTTGCAGTCCTCTATTTTTTTCTTGGGCAAATATGGCATCCATGGGAGAGTTCCAAGGTGAAAACAACTTCTGACCTAATAAAAAATAAAAATAAAGACCTATCTCACATTTGCCAAAAAAAAAAAACATTTTCATAATCTCCAAGCCTTTTGGGAAAATATTCTGTGGATTGATGACACAAATGTGGAACTTTTTTGAAGGTGTACCTCCCGTTACATCTGGTGTAAAATTAACACAACATTTCAGTAAAAGACCAGCATATTATCAGACAAACATGGTGGTGGTAGTGTGATGGTCTGCAGCCACTTTGCTGCTTCAAGACCTGGATGGCTTGATGGAACCATGAATTCTGCTCTTTTCAAGAAAGTCCTGAAGGAGAATGTTCTTAAGCTCAAGTGTACTTGGGTCCTGCAGCAGGACAATGATCTGAAGCACATTAGAAAGTCTACCTCTGAAAAAAACTAAAGATTTTGGAGTGGCCTAGTCAAAATCCAGACTTAAATCTGATCGAGATGCTCTGGCATGACCTTAAACAGGCCATTCATGCTTGAAAACCCTCCAATGTGGCTGAATTAAAACAGTTCTGCAAAGAAGAGTGGGCCAAAAAAACATTTACAGAGATGTGAAACACTCATTGTGAGTTATTGCAAAAGGTTGCTAGTAGTTGTTGCCATCAAGGGTGGAACAACCAGTTAGGTTTACCTTTTTCTCTTAATAAATGATATAATCCTTTAAAAACTACATTTTTGTATTTACTCAGGTTATCTTTGTCTGAAATATTTTAGTGTGACAAATGTGCAAAAACAAAAAAAATCTGTAAGGGGGCAAATACTTTTTCACAGCAAAGTAAATGTCATATTGCTGTCTTTCTCTTCCTCTTCTTCCATCTGATCTTCCTCTGCCTACATATGTTCTTGAACTCATCTCTTCTTCCACTCTCACTGTCTTCTTACAGTCCTCCTATTCGTCATCTTCTGCCAAAGTTATATAGAAATGCAGCCGCTACATAACTTTGCGTATACACTGCTGCTTCCAAATGTAACACAGCTTCCTTGCTATCTTACAATTAGACCATTTTCTATGCCTAAACTAGACATAGAAAATGGTAAATTAGATGGGTCTACCGGCCTGTCCCCTTCCCCGCCCATACCACGTCCAATTTTTCAGACCTGGCCCACGCCCAATTTTAGAGACCTGGCGTGAGAGGGGAAAAATCACAGATTGCGGTGCAAAGGACCTTTGTGTCGCAATCTATACCAGAAATCCCCTTAATATAAAGTGCCTTGCGAAAGTATTCAGCCCCCTGGAACTTTTCATCCTTTTGCCACATTTCAGGCTTCAAACAAAAAGATGTAACATTTTACATTTTTGGTGAAGAATCAACAACAAGTGGGTCACAATTATGAAGTGGAACGAAATTTATTGGATCATTTAAACTTTTTTTGTAATAATAAAACTGAAAAGTGGGGTGTGCAAAATTATTCAGCCCTCTTGCATTAATACTTTGTTGCGCCACCTTTTGCTGCGATTACAGCTGCGGTCTCTTGGGGGATGTCTCTATCAGTTTTGCACATCTAGAGACTGAAATTCTTGCCCATTCTTCCTTGCAAAACAGCTGGAGCTCTTTGAGGTTGGATGGAGACGTTTGTGAACAGCAGTTTTCAGCTCTTTCCACATATTCTTAATTGGATTCAGGTCTGGACTGTGACTTGGCCATTCTAAGACCTGGAGACCTTTATTTTTGAACCATTCCATTGTAGATTTTGCTTTATGTTTGGGATCATTGTCTTGTTGGAAGATAAATCTCCGTCCTAGTCTCAGGTCTTTTGCAGACTCCAACAGGTTTTCATCCAGAATGGTCCTGTATTTGGCTCCATCCATCTTCCCATCAATTTTAACCATCTTCCCTGTCCCTGCTGATGAAAAGCAGGCCCAAACCATGATGCTGCCACCACCATGTCTGACAGTGGGGATGGTGTGTTCAGGGTGATGAGCTGTGTTGCTTTTATGCCAAACATATCGTTTTGCATTGTTTCCAAAAAGTTGGATTTTGGTTTCATCTGAGCAGAGCCCCTTCTTCCACATGTTTGGTGTCTCCCAGGTGACTTGTGGCAAACTGTAAACCAGACTTTTTATGGATATCTTTGAGAAATGGCTTTCTTCTTGCCACTCTTCCATAAAGGGCAGATTTGTGAAGTGTTGGACTGATTGTTGTCCTATGGACAGACTCTCCCACCTCAGCTGTAGATCTCTGCAGTTCATCCAGAGTGATCATGGGCCTCTTGGCCTCATCTCTGATCAGTCTTCTCCTTGTTTGAGATGAAAGTTTAGAGGGACGGCCGGGTCTTGGTAGATTTGCAGTGGTCTGATACTCCTTCCATTTCAATATGATCGCTTGCACAGTGCTCCTTGGGATGTTTAAAGCTTGGGAAATCTTTTGGTATCCAAATCTGGCTTTAAACTTCTCCACAACAGTATCAGGACCTGCCTGGTGTGTTCCTTGGTCTTCATGATGCAGAACCCTGAGACTATCACAGAGCAGGTGCATTTATACGGAGACTTGATTACACACAGGTGGATTCTATTTCTCTTCATCAGTCATTTAGGACAACATTGGATCATTCAGAGATCAGAGATCAACTTCTGGAGGGAGTTTTCTGAACTGAAAGTAAATGGGACGAATAATTTTGCACGCCCCACTTTTCAGTTTTATTATTACAAAAAAAGTTTAAATGATCCAATAAATGTCGTTCCACTTCACTATTGTGACCCACTTGTTGTTGATTCTTCACAAACAAATGTAAAATGTTCTATCTTTTTGTTTGAAGCCTGAAATGTGGCAAAAGGTTGAAAAGTTCCAGGGGGCCGAATACTTTCGCAAGGCACTTTATATTAAGGGGATTTCTAGTATAGATTGCGACACAAAGGTCCTTTGCACCGCAATCTGTGACTTTTCTCCTCTCACGCCAGGTCTATAAAATTGGGCGTGGTGTGGGCGGGGAAGGGGACAGGCCGGTAGACCCATCTCATTTACCATTTTCTATGTCTAGTTTAGGCATAGAAAATGGTCTAAATGTAAAATAGCAAGGAAGCCGTGTTACATTTGGAAGCAGCAGTGTATACGCAAAGTTATGTAGCGGCCTGCATTTCTATATAACTTTGGCACATCCACCGCCAGCACAACATTTTAGACACCGGTCTTAAAAAATATGCCCCACAGTGCAAATGAACAGGATATATATCACAGAAAACATATAAAATGGAGTTACGTACATAGTATTAAACAGTATAAATCAGTGCAAGTGAACCCTTCCCTTAATGCCCCACACAGTAGTTATACCCCTTTAGTGTTTCCACATAATAGAATGCTCCCTTTTGTGCCCCCACATAGTTGTTATGCTCGCTTAGTGCCTCTTCACATTATTTATACCCCTCTCACAGTAAGATTGGCCTCTTAATGCACCCTAACAATACTGATGCCTCCTTAATGCCCCCTCTTAATGCTGCTTCCTTAATACCTCTTTACAATAGTGTCACTCCTTTGGTGCCCCTCAGGAGGCAGACACAGTTAAAATCGTGACATGCCAAAGCCCTTCCAGGGCTGCAGGACAGTGGCCAAAATCCAGGACTCTCCTGCTGGATCCACGAATGGTTTGGAGGCATGCATTTGATGACACTCTTAGTACCTGTGAAAAGTACCGCTAGGTAAATGAACCTTCTCCCTCCACTGGCTCCACTGTCAGAATTAAAGCAAAGTAGAAACGTTTTACTAAACAATGAGGTATCAAAAATCAAAGCCCGTCCAAACAGATGTGGGGGCGATGGATTCAATTTCAGGTTATAAGGACACTCAAGCATCTGTTAACACAGAAACCGGTGCCCTATGAGGATGAACATAAGATTTCATTGCATTCCAAAACTAACTTAATCTAGAGATATGTAACTCTGCCCGGACTGAACTCACAGCTACCCGTCGGTTACTGCTTTAATGTCTGGTGGAGATGTTCCTATGGGAATTAATTAGAACGATCTCAACATCGCAGCCAGATTCTTCCACCACCTAGGTTGTTTTCATGCTACTGTTAGATCCTAGCATGAAAACTTATACCATTAAGTTGCATCTGGATTCATTTGCGTCTATAGTCATTTTATGAACTGCAGATTTGTGTTCTGGAGATGAGAAGGTGTTTGAAACTGCACTTCACCCAACAGAAGGTATGGGTGGTTATTGGACAGAGGTCGCAAGTCACAAACAATGGTAGGAGAACTTCATTTTTCTCCCGAAGGGGGATGCATTAGATGACACATTTTGGAGGACAAAAGAATTCACAAATTTGCTTGGAGATCCACGGGGCACCCTCAGAAGTAGATTCTTAAATAGGATGGGAGACTCCCATATTTCTTAGTGGAAAATGAGAAGATATGACCACATCTGTCTGATGTACAGTATATGGCTGGCTTATGAATTATTTTGAAAGGTTGTCTCACTAAGATACTCCCAAGGAGAATAATTTACCCCTTTCTATGGTATAATAATACATTGTAGCAAATAGCTAGTTAGCACAAGCTGCCATATTATTACAGTACAGTGATGGTGCAGGTTCTGAAAATTTGTGGGATCTATTACATAGCTGACATTCTTCCCTCTGCCAGTACTGGAGATAAGTCACCTACCTCCGATGTTGTCCTCAGAGTAGACTCTGGCGTCTTAAAGGTTGGAGACAGGAATGGGGATTCCCTTTTCATCCCACTGCCCCCTACAATCAGATCATGGGGTTCAATTGGGCTGCCAGGGGCCTAACAATGGTCTCCAGGTACAAAATAATACATACATACTGAAGTATAGCAGTTCATTATATGAGAGATCTGAGGATCACAAATGGAACCTAAAAATAAGTAAAACATGTTTTAAAAGTTATGTAAAAAAAAGTAAAAAAAATACATATCTGGTATTGCCATGTCCTCATTGCCCCATAGAATAAAAATCATCACAATATATCCTCCATGAGATTTAAAAACAAATTCTGTTTGGGATTCTGCATCCCAAAATTGCTATAAAAAGTGCTCAAAAAGTCACACGTATGTCATACCTCTGCAGAAACCGGGAGGGGAGATGCAGGATGAGAGGAATAGTAGTGACTATGATGGTTGTAGTAGTACAGTTCATAGTGGCAATCCTCACTGTTGCCTTCACTAGGCCATTCACAGTGAATGAAGGGTGTACTCTTTCTTCCCTTGGGGCACACCTTGGTACTGGGGCTCCTGCCTTGTGGTAGTAAGGGTACTCTTGATCATGGATAGTTGGCAGGGTGCTAGGCAGGAGTGCTGGTGCAATACTCGGCACAAAGATGATGGAGCCAATAATTAGCCCCGTTGGTTATAATAAATAAAGTCTCTCTTCACCGAAGTAGTAGCACAGATAGTAGCAACAGGAACAGTTCCAAAGTATATCACAGTATAGTCTCCTCCCAATAGGTGTCAATGGCTAGCAACAATGATAGTAGTACTATTGCTCTCTGACTCTACTTCTAAGGACACTTTGCAGCCTCTCCAGATAGCCACGGGCATGCTATTATATTCTTGTTAACGCTTTCTGCAATTCCCAGGCAGAGGGGTGCAGATCTAGATGGTCTTGGGAAAGTGATGAGCAATACCTGGTTTCCTCCAAACATAACGCTTGGAACTGAGGCCAAAAAGTTAAATCTTGGTTTTAATCAGACCAGAGAATCTTGTTTCTCACAGTCTAAGTGTCCAAGTCATAGATTGGTGGAGTGCTCCAGTGAAGCTGACTTTCTGGAAGTTTCTTTCATCTGCACATAGATCTAGATTGGATGGCTAGTCCTTCTCAAAGTGTTGTGGTTACTAGAGGCAAGGAACCATTTCCAAAGCAGCAAAATAGTTTAGTGCCATAAACGAGTGGATACCTTGCTGACATTATCTTGTACGGCCTGAGTTTTCTCAGTTGAGTTGTGCTCTGGATTTCAATTTCAGGAATTATGTTTCAGGGATAAGGCTCCACTTTAGGACTATTTGGTAGGAGCTTGCACATACACGCCCTGCCTCTAACTCTAAGGACTAGACAATCCTCTAGCCGGGTGGTGGGCAAAGTCCATCACCAGGGTAACCTAAGGCTAACACTGCTATATATTGCCCATGGATTTCTATTACAGATACAAAGTGCATATAAAAATAAGTTCTTTAACAACAAGTCATATTTAACTCAGAAACATGAAATTAACACTTTAAGCAGTAATTAACCCTTTGCAGTTTTCTTCTGGGGCACTGCAACTCTACTTGGATTATTAAAGTCCCATTGCCCACTAAGCCCAGCCAATTATTTTCCATATAATGGATGGACTTGTTTTGTTCTTTTGTTGTTGCTTTGTATCTGCTCTCCACCCTAGATAGTTCATCTTTTGAATGAAGGACAAATATGTCCTTATTTGGGAACCACCAAACCAAACAATTTAATGTCAAGACCTTCAGAACGCAAGATTGGCGAAGAATTTTGAAGAAAAATTTGAGAAAATACCCTTCCATGTACAAACATCACTTTTCTGAAGATAGGTGCTGACACTGCATAAGGTGCTGACACTACACAATATTACCGCTTGAATGTACTGAGGGGGGTATTGACTCCTACTTGAACAGATCCAGCTAGAGTATGGAGACAAGGCAATGATCCTCCCCCCCAAAAAAAAAATGAGCAGAGCCCCTCCTTCCCTAGAACTGGGTCAAAGGAATCTCACCCAGCTAAGTAATGTGATGCTCTACTGATGAGGACCAAGAATAGATGTCTACAGATGGGTCTGTTCCTTTTGGGGGAGTCTCTAGTCTGGCTAATATAAGATGGTTTAGTTGCTTGAAGAGGAGAACATGCCAAAAACATTGTCTCAAGTTGTGATTCCTCTTCTGTTAAGCTGTTCTGTTCAGTACATAGAGGCATGGTAGGGCTGCTGGATATGGATTGACTAACTTTCTGAAGGTCATAAACACAATATCTACTTTATTAGATATTGTAGAACATCGAGTCAGGAGCCGGAGTGATTCTCTTTGCCAATTGTGACACTGTGATGTCTTCTGGACTGGCTGGTGGTTCGGGGTCGCTACCAAGCACCATCTCTCCCCACTTTGTTCACAGTTGTTTCGCCATGCTGTGGTATCTTGCTCACCACTGAATTAAACTGGAGAGGAGGGTGGAGTAATGAGGGAGGAGTCTTCACTCCCTATAAGCGCAAATAGTTAGTTCCCGGTGGGCCGGGCTGGTTTTTCCCGCTTCTGAGGGGGGCGTATCTTCACTCTCCCACTCTTGAGGGGGCGTATCATCATTTTCCTGCTTATGGGGGCCGGAGGAGGGAAGGCAAGAAGAAAGCTTACGTAGCGTACGTAGCATATGTAGAGTTAGTGTTCAAAATTTTAAGAACATTTACGAAAAATACAAAGCGAATCTGAATAAATCCGGATTTGCCTCGGAGTAGGAAAAATGGAGGATTCGATACGAATCTACGAAGCGGCGAATAGATTCGCTCATCTCTAGTCATCAGTATGTGATCAGTGGGGATCCAACACCGGTGACCTCCCGCTGATCAGCTGTTTGAGAAGGTGACAGCTCTCCTGTGAGTGTTGCGGCCTTCTCACAACTCTTCCTACACCAGTGACATCACGTTCATTTCTCACGTGACCTAGGAGCAGCTCAGCCTCATTCAAGTGAATAGGGCTGAGTGCGATACCAAGCACAGCCGCTGTACAATGTAAACATGGGGGCGCAGCTGCCTTCTCCCTGGTGTCAGACCTCCACTGATCATATACTGATGACCTATCCAGAGGATAGGTCATCATTAAAAAAAATAATAAAATCCTGAAAACATTTTAAGTGACACAAACAAGACTTTATTTGAAGGTATCGCAAGTTTTATAAAGTTTCGCTGGATATGGAAAGCACACGCTAGGACAGCTGGTCCAGTATGTAAATCTCCAGTAACTGGAAATGTTCACAGCTCCAGTCATTGTTACAAAAAGGGAGTTAATGACATCTCTCTGGGGCACCTCAATTCTAGAGGCCTAAAAAAAAAAAAAATCTAGGGCAATCTGTTTAACAGCCTCTGTAGCCCTGAACGGATTATATATTATTGAAACAAGGAAAAAGAATTGCCCTTTGTCAAAGTCATAAGCCCAGTGGAATCATAGCCCTGGCTTAGCTTCTGGCCATAAGAATAACAGCAAGTAGATGTTGGCTGTCGAATCAAAAGCTAATTCACAGCTCCGCAGCTTCACTGTAACAAAGGTTCATTATTCATGATCCTGCTTAGGGTGTGAGAGCTCTGAAGAACATTTTACCCAAAGGACACCATACTAATATACTACTCATGCCAACTTCCCAACAACAATCACCATGTACAGTCCATATCCATGTGCAGGATGGAAAACTTAGAGGTGATGGGTCTTGTTTTGCTTCCTAGAAGTGTTTCTACTAACATATACTGTGTCTATCTATCTATCTATCTATCTATCTATCTATCTATCTATCTATCTACCGTATTTTTCGCCCTATAAAGTAGGGGGAAAAATGCTGTGCGTCTTATAGGGCGAATACAAGTGAGCGCTTCCATAAGGAAGCGCTCACTTGTACGTAGGGACCCCCATCAGACCTCAGATCAGCCCACCCAGCCACTGATAAAGACCATACTTACCTGTTCTGCGCTGCCGCTGCCGTCCGGTCCCACGCTCCGCGCTCCTCTCTCTTCCCTGCCGCGCTGCAGCGTCAGGTCATAGTGCGTGCCGGCAGGGAAGAGAGAGGAGCGCGGAGCGTGGGACCGGACGGCAGCGGCAGCGCAGAACAGGTACGGTAAGTATGGTCTTTATCAGTGGCTGGGTGGGCTGATCTGAGGTCTGATAGGGGCACAAGACGCTAATCTGAGGTCTGATGGGGGCACATTCTGCTGATCTGAGGTCTGATGGGGGCATGATATGAGGTCTGATGGGGGCATGATATGAGGTCTGATGGGGGCACATTCTGCTGATGTGAGGTCTTATGGGGGCACATTCTGCTGATTTGAGGTATGATGGGGGCACATTCTGCTGATCTGAGGTCTGATGGGGGCACATTCTGCTGATCTGAGGTCTGATGGGGGCACATTCTGCTGATCTGAGGTCTGGTGGGGGCACAGTGAGATGGTATGGGGGCACAGGGGGCTGATATGGGGGTCTGATGTGATGTCCTTAAATTTATGGGCAGTCTGATAAGAGGATCTGATGAAAAGTATTTTTTTCTTATTTTCCTACACTAAAACCTAGGTGCGTCTTATGGGCCGGTGCGTCTTATAGGGCGAAAAATACGGTATCTATCTATCGATATCTATCTACATTATGGGACATTATAGCCTTTTAAGGGTGCATTCGGCATTACTTTTTATCTGGCACTAAGGGGGCATTTTTACTAAAGGGTAGAGATGAGCGAACATGCTCTTCCAAGCTTGGTGCTCGTTCGAGCATTAGGGTATTCGCATATGCTCGCTACTCAGACGAGCATATCGCGATCCTGGAGGAAATGGCATCCTCAAAGAACCCAACAGCCCTTCTAAGGGCTACAAGCACCTTTTTTTTGGTGGTCTCCTCCTGGCTGCTGGCTGGGACTTGTAGTGCAGCTACCGCCATCTTGGCTGCACACTGTGCACAGGGACAGCACGTGGTCCACACAGACCCAAAATAAATTGCCCAAAGTCCTCTCAGTACTCAGTTTTGCTGCTGCTGGTGCTGCTGCTGTACCTTGGCTTGCTGTGATCTGTAGTGCAGTTTAGGGAATGCGTTTTTTCTCTCAGTTATATATTATACAGTGCAGTGACAAATTCAGTGGTTTGCGGTACAATAGCCGCCGTCTAAAGACTACGTTTTTCTCTCTCAATTATACACTCACCGGCCACTTTATTAGGTACACCATGCTAGTAACGGGTTGGACCCCCTTTTGCCTTCAGAACTGCCTCAATTCTTCGTGGCATAGATTCAACAAGGTGCTGGAAGCATTCCTCAGAGATTTTGGTCCATATTGACATGATGGCATCACACAGTTGCCGCAGATTTGTCGGCTGCACATCCATGATGCAAATCTCCCGTTCCACCACATCCCAAAGATGCTCTATTGGATTGAGATCTGGTGACTGTGGAGGCCATTTGAGTACAGTGAACTCATTGTCATGTTCAAGAAACCAGTCTGAGATGATTCCAGCTTTATGACATGGCGCATTATCCTGCTGAAAGTAGCCATCAGATGTTGGGTACATTGTGGTCATAAAGGGATGGACATGGTCAGCAACAATACTCAGGTAGGCTGTGGCGTTGCAACTATGCTCAATTGGTACCAAGGGGCCCAAAGAGTGCCAAGAAAATATTCCCCACACCATGACACCACCACCACCAGCTTGAACCGTTGATACAAGGCAGGATGGATCCATGCTTTCATGTTGTTGACGCCAAATTATGACCCTACCATCCGAATGTCGCAGCAGAAATCGAGACTCATCAGACCAGGCAACGTTTTTCCAATCTTCTACTGTCCAATTTCGATGAGCTTGTGCAAATTGTAGCCTCAGTTTCCTGTTCTTAGCTGAAAGGAGTGGCACCCGGTGTGGTCTTCTGCTGCTGTAGCCCATCTGCCTCAAAGTTCGACGTACTGTGCGTTCAGAGATGCTCTTCTGCCTACCTTGGTTGTAACGGGTGGCAATTTGAGTCACTGTTGCCTTTCTATCAGCTCGAACCAGTCTGCCCATTCTCCTCTGACCTCTGGCATCAACAAGGCATTTCCACCCACAGAACTGCCGCTCACTGGATGTTTTTTCTTTTTCGGACCATTCTCTGTAAACCCTAGAGATGGTTGTGCGTGAAAATCCCAGTAGATCAGCAGTTTCTGAAATACTCAGACCAGCCCTTCTGGCACCAACAACCATGCCACGTTCAAAGGCACTCAAATCACCTTTCTTCCCCATACTGATGCTCGGTTTGAACTGCAGGAGATTGTCTTGACCATGTCTACATGCCTAAATGCACTGAGTTGCCGCCATGTGATTGGCTGATTAGAAATTAAGTGTTAACGAGCAGTTGGACAGGTGTACCGAATAAAGTGGCCGGTGAGTGTATATACTACAGTGCAGTGCAAAATTATGTCATGTGCTGCACACTAGCCGGAGTGTAGAAAATATACGTCTTTTCTCTCAGTTATATATCATACAGTGCAGTGACAAATTCAGTGGTTTGCGGTACAATAGCCGCCGTCTAAAGACTACGTTTTTTCTCTTAGTCATATATCATACAGTGCAGTGACAAATTCAGTGGTTTGCGGTACAATAGCCACCGTCTAAAGACTACGTTTTTTCTCTCAGTTATATATTATACAGTGCAGTGAAAAATTCTGTCGTGTGCTGCACACTAGCCAGAGTGTAGAAAATATACGTTTTTTCTCTCAGTTATATATTATACAGTGAAGTGAACATACAAAATGTTGAACCAAAGGGCTAAGAGTCGAGGACGAGGGCGTGGGCGTGGGCATTCAAGTAGTGTAGAGGGCAGAGGCCGTGGTCCTGGGCAGGGTGACACACTACATGTTGATGAGGGAGCAGTGGAACGCCGCGGAGTTTTGCTCCCTAGCTTCATCTCGCAACTTACTGGGTCACGTGGTACACCACTATTGAAACCACAACAGTGCAAACAGGTGATGATGTGGATAGCGGACAATGCGTCCAGTAATTTATCCACCATCCAGTCTTCCACGCAGTCCACCCACACTAGCCAAGGGAGTAGACCTCTGGCTCCTCCAGCTCAACCTCCTTCCCCCCAGCCTGCCCCCCCCACGGAAAGTATGGATTCAGATCCAGCATACCCACAGGAACTCTTTTCAGGACCCTACCCAGAGACACAAACCACTGCTCAATAGCAACCTGAGCAGTTGCTCTGTCCCGATGCCCAAAATTTAGAACTTTCGCAGTCTGTGGGTGATGAGAGTGAGGAATTAGTGCAAGTAGTGCGTGAAGAGGTGTCGGATGATGATGATGAGACACGGTTGTCAGACAGTGACGTTGTTGTCAGGGCAGTAAGCCCGGGGGGAGCAGAGTGAGGAATCGGAGGAAGAGCTGGTGGATGATGAGATAACTGACCCGAGTTGGGTTGATAATCCAACTCAAGACAGTGCTTCTGAGGGGGAGGCAAGTGCAGCACCAGAACAGGTTGGAAGAGGCAGTGGGGTGGCCAGAGGGAGAAGCAGGGCCAGAGCAGAAAATGTTTCTTGGAGTCAAGCTCGCGTGCCGAGGCCTAGATGTTCGCAAGTCTGGAGGTTTTTTAAAGAAAGTGAGGATGACCGACGGACTGTGGTGTGCAACCTGTGCCACACCAGGATCTGCAGGGGAGCCACCACTACCAGCCTAACCACTACCAGCATGCGCAGGCATATGAGTGCTAAACACCCGACTCAGTGGAACCAAGGCCGTTCACCTCCTGCGGGTCACACCACTGCCCCTTCCCCTGTGTCACATGCTGGCTCAGCGAGTCAATCCCCTGCCCAGGACCGCGGCACGAGCGCCTCCTGCCCTACAACCACCCCTTCACCTGCACGATCCTCCACAATTTCCACCAATGTGTCCCAGCTCAGCGTTCAGCTGTCTTTTCAGCAGACATTTGAGCGCAAGCGCAAATACAATTCCGCCCACCCACATGCACAAGCCCTGAACGTCCACATCTCCAAATTGTTGAGCCTGGAGATGCTGCCCTATAGACTGGTAGAGACTGAGGCTTTCCGCAACCTGATGGTGGTGGCTGTCCCTCAGTACTTGGTCCCCAGCCGCCACTATTTTTCCCGATGTGCCGTCCCAGCCCTACACCAGCACGTGTCAGAGAACATCATCCGTGCCCTGACCAAAGCTGTTAGTGATAAGGTCCACCTAACCATGGACACATGGACAAGTGCTGGCGGGCAGGGACACTATATCTCCCTGACAGCATATTGGGTTAACTTGGTGGAGGCTGGGACCGAGTCTGACCCTGGGGCCGCTCATGTGCTGCCCACACCGAGGATTGCGGGGCCTGCCTTGGTCACAGTTTCTCAGGCTTATTATGCCTCTTCCTCCAACCCCTCCTCCTCCTCCTCCTCTCAATTACCATCCGTGAGCACGGCGCCTTCAGTCGGTAGCTCCAGGCGCAGCTGCACTGCCGTGGGTAAGCGCCAACAGGCGGTGCTGAAACTGCTGAGCTTAGGTGACAAGAGGCACACTGCCCAAGAGCTGTTACAGGGCATCACGGCGCAGACCGAATTTTGGCTGTCGCCGCTGAGCCTCAAACCAGGCATGGTTGTGTGTGACAACGGGCTTAACCTGGTGGCGGCTCTGCATCTCGGCAGGCTCACACATGTGCCATGCCTGACCCACGTGTTCAATCTTGTGGTTCAGCGGTTCCTCAAGACCTACCCCAATTTGTCTGATCAGATTAGTCAGCTTCCTCAAGTCTACAATGAGGAGTGGACGTGGATGTCTGATATCTGTCAGGTGTTAAGCCACTTTGATGAGTCAACGCAGATGGTCAGCGGCGATGCCGCCATTATCAGCCTCACCATCCCGCTGCTTTGTCTGCTGAAAAAGTCACTGCTGAGCATGAAGTCAGAGGCTTTGCGCTTGTCACAGGAGATGGGGAAGAAGATACGTTGCTTGATAGCCAGAGCACCCTCAGGTCTGTTTCTCAGCGCGTATTGGAGGAGGAGGAGGAGGAAGAGGAGGAAGAGGAGGAGACTGTTGGCGAGACTGAAGAGGGTACCTATGCTCATTCCTTCTTATCTGTTGAGCGTGTATGGGCTGAAGAGGAGGAGTTGGAGGAGGAGGAAATGGAGAGTCAGCCTACTGAGGAAAGGGAATTCTTGCGTGTTGGGACTCTTGCGCACATGGCTGACTTCATGTTAGGCTGCCTTTCCCGTGACCCTTGCGTTAGAAGCATTTTTGACAACACCGATTACTGGGTGTTCACCCTCCTGGACCCCCGGTACAAGCAGAACTTTTCCACTCTCATTCCTGTAGAGGAGAGGAGTATGAGAGTGAATCAATATCAACAGGCCCTGGTGCACAAGCTGAAACTATACTTCCCATCTGACACCGTTAGCAGCAGAGGACGTAGTTCTGCGGGCCAACTAGCGGGGGAGAGGAGGGGAGCAGGCAGCTTGTCAAGCACTGGCAGGGGAACACTCTCCAAGGCCTTTGCCAGTTTTATGTCACCCCAAAAAGACTATGTCTCCCGTCCCCAGTCTAGGCAGAGTAGGGGGGAGCTGTTCAGAAAGATGGTGAGGGAGTACAAAGCTGACCATACCAGCGTCCTGCGTGATCACTCTGCTCCATACAACTACTGGGTTGCAAAGCTGGACACGTGGCCCGAACTGGCTCTGTATGCCTTGGAGGTGCTGGCCTGCCCTGGCGCTAGCGTGTTGTCAGAGCGGGTCTTCAGTGCAGCTGGTGGCATCCTCACCGATAAGTGTACACGCCTGTCAACTGACAGCGCTGACAGGCTGATGCTTATTAAAATGAACAAAGCCTGGATTTCACCGGAATTCAAATCTCCACCGGGGGAAAGCAGCTCAACATGAACATTGTTTATGTATCTGATTCCTCTCCTCCCCTCCTCCTCCTCCTCCTCCTTCTCTTCGTACACAAACGCTGAGCCAACAGGCAATTTTTCAGAGGGCCTACTGGCTCTGTTTTCAAACAATGTTTACAGAGGGCCACCTAGAGGCCCTCTCTCCAATCAATTTTTTACTAGAGTCAACTACAGACACTCAAAAACAATTTTTTAGGAGGGTCAACTACAGACACTCAAAGACAATTTTTTAGCAGGGTCAACTACAGACACTCAAAAACAATTTTTTAGGAGAGTCAACTTCAAACACTTTAAAACTATTTTTTTGGGAGGCTCACCTACAGCCATTTGACTGCAATCTCAGTCTGACCAAGGCATTGGTGGTGTCACCGCCATGCTGTGTCAGGGTTAATTTTTGGGTGGTTCACCTGCTACCTCAGTCTAACTTGGTCACTCTGGGTTCACCGCCATGCTGTGCCAGGGTAAAATTTTATGTGCTTCACCTGCTACATCAATCTAACTTGGTCACTCTGTTGTCACCGCCATGCTGTGTCAGGGTAAAATTTTATGTGCTTCACCTGCTACCTCAGTCTCACTTGGTCACTCTGTTGTCACCGCCATGCTGTGTCAGGGTAAAATTTTATGTGCTTCACCTGCTACATCAGTCTAACTTGGTCACTCTTGGTTCACCGCCATGCTGTGTCAGGGTAAAATTTTATGTGCTTCACCTGCTACATCAGTCTAACTTGGTCACTCTGGGTTCACCGCCATGCTGTGTCAGGGTAAAATTTTATTTGGTTCACCGGATACCTCAGTCTCACTTGGTCACTCTGTTGTCACCGCCATGCTGTGTCAGTGTAAAATTTTATGTGCTTCACATGCTACATCAGTCTAACTTGGTCACTCTGGGTTCACCGCCATGCTGTGTCAGGGTAAAATTTTATTTGGTTCACCGGATACCTCAGTCTAACTTGGTCACTCTGTTGTCACCGCCATGTTGTGTCAGGGTAAATTTTTGGGTGGCTCAACTGCTACCTCATCTAACTTGGTCACTTGGTGGTATCACCGCCATGCTGTCACGAGTGGTCTTGCGTCTGGAATCAGACGTTCTGCGCGGCTTTCTAAGTGACAGGTTTGACAGGCTATTCCCTGTGGTTTGGGTGCTGTTCTCCACACCCCTTTCCCTCAGCTGTTGCCGCTGGGCAATTAGCTGTCTCCTATTTACCTCTTCCTCTCCCAGTATCCCTTGCGGTTTATGTCTGCTACATACCTGTTGAGAGTGGTGTGGATCTCGGCTGAGATCCTGTTGCTGAGTTCTACTTAAAGTTAAGTGTTTTCCCTTCCTTTGGTTATTCCTGTTTGAGTCTCCTGTTCCTCCTTACGCTTGGAGGAACAGGTTACTCTCTTGTGTCATTAGACTGCAGGGTGTTCTAGGGTTTACTCAGATTAGGTTCCTGTGTATGAGCTTTCCTACCACCCGGGTTAGTTCATACTGGTAGCCAGCTAGGGCCTAGTCTTAGGGTCCCCTGCAGGAGGTGACCAGTTCCCTGGTTTTGTCTGTTCCCATCCCTCATACGCTCGGTGTGGCTTTTCCCCCCACACCCGAGCGTGACATTATAAACCGCCGCTAACAAAAATTTATGTCATTTTTGTGCTGACATGGATGCTATTGCTACACTGGCTGAACGGCTGCAGGGACTCAGCTTGGAGGTGGCTGACATCCGCAACCAGATTCAGAGACCACAGGCTGGTGGTTCTGGGGGTGCTGAGTGTCAGGCCTGTTTGGAGCCTAAGGTCCCCCTCCCGGATAGATTTTCTGGGGAATGTGATAATTTTGTTCTATTTAGGGAGGCGTGCAAATTGTATTTCAGACTGCGTCCACATTCTTCTGGTAATGAGGAACAGAAGGTTGGTGTGGTCATCTCGCTGCTTAAAGGGGATGCACAGTCATGGGCCTTTTCTCTACCGGCCGAATCGCTGTCTCTCCGGTCGGTAGATGAATTTTTCAAGACCCTAGGGATTATCTATGATGACCCGGATCGTATCTCCCTGGCGGAGACCCAGATACGTAACCTTTGTCAGGGTGAGCGGCCGGTTGAGACTTATTGCTCTGAGTTTCGGAGGTGGGCGACCAATACTGAATGGAACGATCCGGCTTTACGTAGCCAATTCTGTCAAGGTTTGTCTGAAAGGCTGAAGGACGCTTTGGCCTTTCAGGAAACCCCTATGTCTTTGGAAGCCGCTATGTCTCTTGCTGTACGCATGGATAGGCGACTGAGAGAGCGATCTAGGGGCCCCCGCTCTCAGGACATACTATCACATAGTGTACCAGCTTCCTATGATACTTTGGGTGAATATTCCCCTAGGTTGATGTCTCGGGATGCACCTATGCAATTAGGGGGAGCCACTCCTGTAGCCACCCGTAAACATCTTGGTAATAAAAAGGGTGTGTGTTTTTTCTGTGGTCAGAAAGGACACTTTATCAATGTATGTCCATGCTTCCTATCTCTAAAGGAGAGAAAAGAAAAGGGGGCGTTGAATTCTCATCTCACTCTTGGTGGAGTGGGTAGGGAGACTGAAAATGTGAATTTGTCTTCATCCTGCAGTACCCGTTTTCTCCTGACTGCCGAGGTGGCGCTAGAATCAAAGGTTGTGAAAATTGAGGTGTTTATTGACAGCGGGGCAGGGGTGAACTTGATTGATGCTCAGTTTGTCCGTATGCATGGATTGTCACCAAGTTCTTTGGATAAGAGGATTTCTGTGTTTGCCATTGATTCTGCACCTCTCTCTCAGAAGTGTTTGTCTCAGATGGTGCATGATATCAAATTAAGAGTGGGTGAATTTCATCAGGAGCTTATTTCATGTTTGTGTTGGAAGGTCTTCCTGCTCCTGTGGTTCTGGGTTTACCGTGGTTAAGCAAACATAATCCGTCCATTGACTGGCATACTAGACAATTGTGGATTGGGGCGATTATTGTGTTGACAATTGCCTTAATACATCTTTTTCTGCTTTAAC
>ONZH01027048.1:0-55312 GCA_900303285.1 Rhinella marina | reverse complement strand
CTGTGCGTTCTCTTGCAAACTAATTTAAATACCTGGTGTTAATACCCACCGTCTGAACAGTTAGTACACGGCTGTGTACCTTGAACTATAAAATATATAGGCCTTATAATTGGCAACTGTACTGTGCGTTCTCTTGCAAAACTAATTTAAATACCTGGTGTTAATACCCACCGTCTGAACAGTTAGTACACGGCTGTGTACCTTGAACTATAAAATATATAGGCCTTATAATTGGCAACTGTACTGTGCGTTCTCTTGCAAACTAATTTAAATACCTGGTGTTAATACCCACCGTCTGAACAGTTAGTACACGGCTGTGTACCTTGAACTATAAAATATATAGGCCTTATAATTGGCAACTGTACTGTGCGTTCTCTTGCAAAATAATTTAAATACCTGGTGTTAATACCCACCGTCTGAACAGTTAGTACACGGCTGTGTACCTTGAACTATAAAATATATAGGCCTTATAATTGGCAACTGTACTGTGCGTTCTCTTGCAAACTAATTTAAATACCTGGTGTTAATACCCACCGTCTGAACAGTTAGTACACGGCTGTGTACCTTGAACTATAAAATATATAGGCCTTATAATTGGCAACTGTACTGTGCGTTCTCTTGCAAACTAATTTAAATACCTGGTGTTAATACCCACCGTCTGAACAGTTAGTACACGGCTGTGTACCTTGAACTATAAAATATATAGGCCTTATAATTGGCAACTGTACTGTGCGTTCTCTTGCAAACTAATTTAAATACCTGGTGTTAATACCCACCGTCTGAACAGTTAGTACACGGCTGTGTACCTTGAACTATAAAATATATAGGCCTTATAATTGGCAACTGTACTGTGCGTTCTCTTGCAAAACTAATTTAAATACCTGGTGTTAATACCCACCGTCTGAACAGTTAGTACACGGCTGTGTACCTTGAACTATAAAATATATAGGCCTTATAATTGGCAACTGTACTGTGCGTTCTCTTGCAAAATAATTTAAATACCTGGTGTTAATACCCACCGTCTGAACAGTTAGTACACGGCTGTGTACCTTGAACTATAAAATATATAGGCCTTATAATTGGCAACTGTACTGTGCGTTCTCTTGCAAAACTAATTTAAATACCTGGTGTTAATACCCACCGTCTGAACAGTTAGTACACGGCTGTGTACCTTGAACTATAAAATATATAGGCCTTATAATTGGCAACTGTACTGTGCGTTCTCTTGCAAATAATTTAAATACCTGGTGTTAATACCCACCGTCTGAAACAGTTAGTACACGGCTGTGTACCTTGAACTATAAAATATATAGGCCTTATAATTGGCAACTGTACTGTGCGTTCTCTTGCAAAACTAATTTAAATACCTGGTGTTAATACCCACCGTCTGAACAGTTAGTACACGGCTGTGTACCTTGAACTATAAAATATATAGGCCTTATAATTGGCAACTGTACTGTGCGTTCTCTTGCAAACTAATTTAAATACCTGGTGTTAATACCCACCGTCTGAACAGTTAGTACACGGCTGTGTACCTTGAACTATAAAATATATAGGCCTTATAATTGGCAACTGTACTGTGTGCATTCTCTTGCAAAATAATTTAAATACCTGGTGTTAATACCCACCGTCTGAACAGTTAGTACACGGCTGTGTACCTTGAACTATAAAATATATAGGCCTTATAATTGGCAACTGTACTGTGCGTTCTCTTGCAAACTAATTTAAATACCTGGTGTTAATACCCACCGTCTGAACAGTTAGTACACGGCTGTGTACCTTGAACTATAAAATATATAGGCCTTATAATTGGCAACTGTACTGTGCGTTCTCTTGCAAAATAATTTAAATACCTGGTGTTAATACCCACCGTCTGAACAGTTAGTACACGGCTGTGTACCTTGAACTATAAAATATATAGGCCTTATAATTGGCAACTGTACTGTGCGTTCTCTTGCAAAACTAATTTAAATACCTGGTGTTTAATACCCACCGTCTGAACAGTTAGTACACGGCTGTGTACCTTGAACTATAAAATATATAGGCCTTATAATTGGCAACTGTACTGTGCGTTCTCTTGCAAACTAATTTAAATACCTGGTGTTAATACCCACCGTCTGAACAGTTAGTACACGGCTGTGTACCTTGAACTATAAAAATATATAGGCCTTATAATTGGCAACTGTACTGTGCGTTCTCTTGCAAAACTAATTTAAATACCTGGTGTTAATACCCACCGTCTGAACAGTTAGTACACACGGCTGTGTACCTTGAACTATAAAATATATAGGCCTTATAATTGGCAACTGTACTGTGCGTTCTCTTGCAAAATAATTTAAATACCTGGTGTTAATACCCACCGTCTGAACAGTTAGTACACGGCTGTGTACCTTGAACTATATAAATATATAGGCCTTATAATTGGCAACTGTACTGTGCGTTCTCTTGCAAACTAATTTAAATACCTGGTGTTAATACCCACCGTCTGAACAGTTAGTACACGGCTGTGTACCTTGAACTATAAAATATATAGGCCTTATAATTGGCAACTGTACTGTGCGTTCTCTTGCAAAACTAATTTAAATACCTGGTGTTAATACCCACCGTCTGAACAGTTAGTACACGGCTGTGTACCTTGAAACTATAAAATATATAGGCCTTATAATTGGCAACTGTACTGTGCGTTCTCTTGCAAACTAATTTAAATACCTGGTGTTAATACCCACCGTCTGAACAGTTAGTACACGGCTGTGTACCTTGAACTATAAAATATATAGGCCTTATAATTGGCAACTGTACTGTGCGTTCTCTTGCAAACTAATTTAAATACCTGGTGTTAATACCCACCGTCTGAAACAGTTAGTACACGGCTGTGTACCTTGAACTATAAAATATATAGGCCTTATAATTGGCAACTGTACTGTGCGTTCTCTTGCAAAATAATTTAAATACCTGGTGTTAATACCCACCGTCTGAACAGTTAGTACACGGCTGTGTACCTTGAACTATAAAAATATATAGGCCTTATAATTGGCAACTGTACTGTGCGTTCTCTTGCAAACTAATTTAAATACCTGGTGTTAATACCCACCGTCTGAACAGTTAGTACACGGCTGTGTACCTTGAACTATAAAATATATAGGCCTTATAATTGGCAACTGTACTGTGCGTTCTCTTGCAAAATAATTTAAATACCTGGTGTTAATACCCACCGTCTGAACAGTTAGTACACGGCTGTGTACCTTGAACTATAAAATATATAGGCCTTATAATTGGCAACTGTACTGTGCGTTCTCTTGCAAACTAATTTAAATACCTGGTGTTAATACCCACCGTCTGAAACAGTTAGTACACGGCTGTGTACCTTGAACTATAAAAATATATAGGCCTTATAATTGGCAACTGTACTGTGCGTTCTCTTGCAAACTAATTTAAATACCTGGTGTTAATACCCACCGTCTGAACAGTTAGTACACGGCTGTGTACCTTGAACTATAAAAATATATAGGCCTATAATTGGCAACTGTAGTGTGCGTTCCTCTTGCAAATAATTTCACGGCTGTGAGGCAAAATAATTTAAAACCAAAAAAAATAAAAATGCGGAGGGGGGCTAGCGGAATAGGACGTTGGACGAGGACGGGGGAGCCGGAAATGCCTGTTGGGGGCCGTTGTTTGAAGCCAGTGGGGATAAATGCGTGCTGGTGAGGGTCAGCCAGGAATCCCGCTTCATCCAGAATCCCTGCCTTTATAGGACAGTTAAGCAGGGGGCGGGTTACACCCGCTGTTGCAGGCCTGAGCAGGTTGAACCGGTGGTGCCAATGGATAGCCGATAGCGCTTCCACACAGTTGTCCACCAGCCAGTCTCCACACAGTCTCACTCTGACCTCCTTCCTCCACACCTGGCCAACAGAGTCATCCCACCATTGACCCCCCCAGGAGCTCTTTTCGGGTCCTTTTTCAGATGTGCCGGAAGAATCCCAGGAGCTAGCAGAGGAATTTGTTTGTAGTGATGCCCAAACACTTGAGTTTTCGCCATCTCCTGCTGATGTGGACCCTGAGCCAGCATCTGTTATCATTGAGCGATTATGATGATGAGACGCAGTTGCCATCAAGGGAGGCTGTTGGAATGTCCAGTGGGCAGCAAGAGGAGCAGAGTGAGAAAGTGGAAGAGGAGGTGGTGGATGACGAAATGATCGACCCCACTTGGCCAGGGGTGATGTCCAGCGAGGAAAGCAGTGGAGAGGTGGTGGTCTGCGCAGCACCGAAAAAGGCAGCAAGAGGCAGAGGGATGTCCAGAGGCAGAGGGATGTCCACAGGCAGAGGGATGTCCACAGGCAGAGGGATGTCCATAGGCAGAGGACAGTCCAGACAGAGAAGTGAGGCCACAGCCAGCAGGGCCGAAGCTGTTCCCGGCAGCGGGCAGTCGCGCGAAGCTCCCCCATCGAGGCCTCGTACTTCTGTGGTGTGGAGATTTTTTTAATGTTTGTGGCGGATGACAAACTGAGCGCGGTTTGCACACTCTGCCACTCAAAACTGAGTAGGGGCTCTGAGAAGAGCAATCTGACCACCTCAGGCATGCGGCGTCACTTGGAAGTCAAGCACTGGGCTGAGTGGGAGAGAGCAAACGCAATACAACCTGCGCCCGGTCTTGCTGCCACTGCCTCTTCCCCTTTGTTGTGTGCTGCCACTGCGGTCCAGACCTCCAGCCAGGACACCTCCACATCTGCCTCTGCCTCGGCTACTTTGGGGCCTTCTCCTTCAGCCTCCCCTTCCCCCGCCTCTTCGCCTGCACCTTCACACTCCTCGTCCCAACAACTGTCCATCTCGCAGGTGTTCGACCGCAGGCGGAAGTACGCCTCGAGTCACCCCCAAGCCCAAGCCTTAAACTGCCACATCTCCAAACTGCTGGCGCTTGAGATGTTGCCGTTTAGGCTTGTGGAGACGCAGGCCTTCCGCGACCTGATGGCGGCTGCCGCACCTCGCTATTCCGTCCCCAGCCGCCACTACTTTTCCCGGAGTGCCGTCCCCGCCCTGCACCAGCACGTGTCGCGTAACATCAGGCGGGCCCTGAGGTACGCAGTCAGCGCAAAGGTCCACTTGACCACCGACTTGTGGACAAGCGCTTGCGGCCAGGGACGATACATCTCTTTGACGGCACACTGGGTGAATGTTGTGGAAGCGGGGACGGGGTCGCAAACAGAGACGGCCTACCTACCACCCCCGCCCAAGATTGCCAGCATGGGTTCTGATACACCCCCCTCCTCTTCCTCCTCCTCCTCCTCTGCCTTAACATCGCCCTCAGCCGCTAGCTGGAAGCGTTGCAGCACTGGCGCGGGGAGACGTCAGCAGGCGGTGCTTAAGCTCATCAGCTTGGGCGACAGGAAGCACAGCGCCCCAGAGGTGAGGGACGCCATATTGCAGCAGACGGAGATGTGGCTGTCGCCGCTGCAGCTAGGACCAGGCATGGTCGTGTGCGATAACGGCCGTAACCTGGTGGCGGCTCTGGAGCTTGCCGAACTCAATCACGTACCATGCCTGGCCCACGTTTTTAATCTGGTAGTCCAAAAATTTCTAAAGACTTACCCCAACCTGGCAGAGCTACTGGTGAAAGTGCGGCGCTTGTGCGCTCACTTTCGTAAGTCAACTGTAGCTGCTGCTAGCTTAAAAAAACTCCAGCAACGCCTCCATTTGCCTGAACATCGGCTGTTGTGCGACCTGCCGACTCGCTGGAATTCCACCTATTCCATGTTGGCCAGGGTGTGTGAGCAGCAGAGAGCATTGATGGAGTACCAGATTATGAATCCACGCGTGCCTCCAACTCAGCTCCCTCAGTTTGCCAACCACGAGTGGCCATGGATGGCAGACATATGCGATGTACTGCGTATCTTTGAGGAGTCCACCAAGAAGGTCAGCAGCGAGGACGCTATAGTGAGCGTAACCATCCCGCTCCTATGCGTCCTTAAAGAATCACTCATCGCAATAAGGGAGAACGCATTGCACGCAGAGGAGACGGGGGTAGGAGGAGACGCAACGGAGCTACACAATCAGACCACACTTTTGTCTGCTTCTCAGTGGCAGTTGCAGGAGGAGGAGGAGGAGGAGGAGGACGACGTGGAGGTGGCTGTGGAAGAGGAGGAGGATGCTGGCGGCGAGGGTAGCAGTCAGGCTGTGTGTGTCCCATTGGTTCAGCGGGGATGGGGCGGAGAGGAGGCGGAAGAGGAAGAGGAGGAAATGGCAAGTGATCCTTCTGGTGGGGGCAGTGACGTCATGCCTATTCAGAGTCTGGCACACATGGCTGACTTCATGCTGGGCTGCTTTTCCCGGGACACACGTGTTGTCCGGATAGTGGAGAACAAACTGTACTGGGTCTTCGCACTCCTGGACCCCCGGTATAAAGATAACGTCTCTTCTTTTATTCCGGTAGAGGAGAGGACGAATCGATTGCTGGAATACCAGAGGGAACTCGTGCAGAACATGATGGAGATTTTCCCACCCACCATCGCTGGCGGCAGAGAGGAGAGGGTCTCCCAGAGTCCCACAACATCAATCAGGCCCACAGCCACCAGGGGAACACTCTCCAAGGTGTGGGACACGTTCATGGCACCCCCTTGTGCAACTTCCATCACTGCGGGGCCCGCTATCAGCAGGAGGGACAAGTATCGGCGGATGTTGCGGGAGTACCTGGCAGACCGTACCCCTGTCCTCCCCGATCCCTCGGCGTCCTACACTTACTGGGTCTCCAAGTTGGACACGTGGCTGGAACTGTCCCTGTACGCCTTGGAGGTGCTTGCCTGCCCTGCCGCCAGCGTGCTATCAGAAAGGGTGTTCAGCGCAGCCGGGGGCATTATCACCGATAAGCGCAGCCGCCTGTCAACCGACAGTGCCGACAGGCTGACGCTAATCAAAATGAACAGCAAGTGGATTGACCCGGACTTTGCTTCTCCAACAGTGGAAAGCAGCCAAAAGTGAAGTGCCATCTGTATGAAGTGCCATTTCCTCCTCCACCTCCTCCTCCTCCTCCTCCTTAACCGCCGTAGAATTGCTCCGTAAATAAGAAAAATTTATATATTTATGGCTCACCTCTTGGGCCTCCACAAAATTTTTAAGAGGTCTCACCTCTTGGGCCTCCACAAAATGTTTAAGAGGTCTCACCTCTTGGGCCTCCACAAAATGTTTAAGAGGTCTCACCTCTTGGGCCTCCACAAAATGTTTAAGAGGTCTCACCTCTTGGGCCTCCACAAAATGTTTAAGAGGTCTCACCTCTTGGGCCTCCACAAAATGTTTAAGAGGTCTCACCTCTTGGGCCTCCACAAAATGTTTAAGAGGTCTCACCTCTTGGGCCTCCACAAAATGTTTAAGAGGTCTCACCTCTTGGGCCTCCACAAAATGTTTAAGAGGTCTCACCTCTTGGGCCTCCACAAAATGTTTAAGAGGTCTCACCTCTTTGGCCTCCACAAAATTTTATCAAGGTCTCACCTCTTGGGCCTCCACAAAATTTTTAAGAGGTCTCACCTCTTGGGCCTCCACAAAATGTTTAAGAGGTCTCACCTCTTGGGCCTCCACAAAATTTTTAACAGGTCTCACCTCTTGGGCCTCCACAAAATTTTCCATGAGCCTCTGGCCAGCCCACGGCCTCTTCCTGCCTTTTGCGGTCCTACGCATCCCTCAACATCCCCACTGCTTTACCTGCTAGACATGACACTGGGCCAGGTCGGGTCACTGACATCTCTAGCGCCAACAATGTGGGCATTTTAAGGCTTCTGCATGTGTTTGAGTTGTTTTTACATTTTAAAGAAGACATATCTGACCACATCTCACACACACACACAATGACAATTAGGGGTGGGGTCTATTTGCTTTCCCCCTTGCCTATGCCATCTGTGGTTGTCATAGGCAACGTGATTTTAAGGGGTGCAGAATTTCATCTTCTTTTTTGTCTAGTTTGGCTTGGGGTCCATGGCAATGTAGAGGAAAGAAGGTTTCCTTGTATGGTCTCACTTTACAGAGAGGTTACATTGTCTTTGGAGTGTATTGTTGAGAGGCTGTGATAGTGGCGTAATAGTGCGACTTGGGCGCGTTATATGCACCCAGACATGCTTCCCCTGCTGTCCCAGTTGCATTCCAGCAGTGTTGGCATCCTTTTCTGAGGTTTCAGGGTGGACTTGGTGACCTCCAAGTGGTCGAATTGAGATTTCCAAGTGGCGAGCATTTTTTTCCCATAGACTTTAATGGGATTCGATATTCGGTCGAATAGTCGAATTTCGCGGTCTATTCGAATCGAATTTCGAACTTTCGAATATTTCACTACTCGCTCATCTCTAGTTTTTACTTATCAAATATTTTGTTACTCACCCTGCCGTATCTCTGTGCGGATCTCATTAAGCTATTTTTACATTTAGCTCAATGCTACTAACGCCTTTACTTGACATATACTACTAATGTTTGTCCCCTAAAATTAAATCCTTTATTTGGTACTTTTAAAATGTAACAACCCTATTAAAACTATCAGCTTCCTCATACAGGTTGCTAGCCTCTCTTATTATATATAATGAGCCTCTGCTATTATTGTACGTCCTACACTGTTATTTTCACAGTGCACATATAGCTATCACCTCTGACACTCAGTGCCCATGTCAGTGTGAGGCATCAACTCGATCTATTTGGCCTCGTACCTAGTCTATATCGCTAGCCTGTAGAGTCTGCTGCCTAAAACCTATTTACTGCCACCCAACATGTTTCACTCTCTACACAGGCGTCTTCAGGGGTTTGGGCAAACCCGGCCCGGGGTCCGCACGGTGTGGAAACGATGGTGCAGGCCTTGGATCACCTGCTGGATCACCTCCTTCTTATGCTGGTTTGGATGGCGGTGTGTGCCATCGTAATCCTCTCTGTCCATCAGCCGGATCAGGAATTTCAGCTCTTCAGAGCTAAATTATGAGGATTGCCTAGATGCCATTTTCGAATATTCGCTCTGTCTCTGAGTGCACGCCTGCGTATTACGTAATCGCGTAGACAATAGTACGCTAAGGATTCGTACACTATTTGTACGTTCATGCGTACGTCTTCTAAGAAGTTGCGTACATATTTTAAATGAACGTTCGTTATTAGTACGCGAATGTTCGCTAATAGCACATAATAACGTATATTTTATACACAAATACAACGAATCTATTCGTCGAATATACGAATCTTAGGAAAAGTTCGGCGAATGATCGGCGAATAATTTTTTGAATGATTCGCTCATCTCTAGTCATGATGGCCTCTTTTGATTTGCTCCCTACACAATTATGCCTTATGCTATTATATTTAGCAGCAGTAGATCAATACATATCATATGAATGTGTGATTCATGTATTTCTCTACAGTTGTTACATATTTAATTCTTTTTACACATGTTAGCTGAACATATTTTTCTTGAATCTATTAATACACCATATTTTTCAGACTATAATATACTTTTAAGCAAATCTCCACTGACTGTCCCTTTAATGAAGGGCCAGACAGCGCTCTATGAAGGATGCAGAAATAAATTCCTCCACTGCTTTAGACCAGGAAAGCTGTCATTAGCCCATCCACTAATATAGACCACCAGGGAAGCAGACGATAGTCCCTCAACTGCCATAGACCCCCCAGTGAAGCAGGTATTAACCCATCTACTGTTTCTGATGACCAGAAGAACAGACATTAAAGGATGAAAAAGGACAGCCCTCCAGATCAAGTTGCAAAGTACCATATCCCAGTTGGTCACTCTACTTCTCCTGGCCAGATTCTATTTACTGTGCTGCAGCAGTAAAGTTGTGTCAACACATGAATTTTGCAGTCCATCACTAGCCTCAGCAGAACCCCTCAAGAGGCCAGTTATTGGCTGCAGCATTTACATTTTGTCAACCTGATGTCACCATTGCAGCCAGCTAAAATATTGCTCTACCAGTTTAACTGGAGCAGCGACACAGCACCTGGCATGTAAGTGCTTACCCATTCTTCATTGCAGCTTTATCCCGAAGGTCATTCAGTTTTCTTTTAGCCCTCCATTGTCATACCATGCAAACTGACAGTAATTTCTCAACTACCCTAGACCTACAAGGAAGCAAACTTTAACTCCTATCGTCTACACTAGACCACCAGGAAAGCAAACTTTAGCCCCCATCCAAGTTGTCTTCAATATTTGTTGTAATTTCTCCGGTTCCTTTTTTCTGGGTGAATCTTGTAGTCCTAACGATACATGTTCCTATGGCTTGTATGGCTCAGAGCCAAAATTTTCTGAACCATATTAGTGTAATTAATTTTAAAACTGTCAACTTCCAATAAGAGATAACTTAGGTCCAGTCCTCAGACCTCAGAACCCATGGGTCAAATAAAGTATTGTGCGTACTCTCTTAATGCTCAGCAGCTGCTTCCTGCCAATAATAGCTTCATACCTCTTGTCCAAATAGAGGGACCTGCCATTATTAACTAAAAGACCCTTTAATATGAGCTGTAGAATGGTAGATATACAGTAACAGGATCGTTGTCAACAGTCCTGAATTAGCCAAGACTGTACCTAGTTTTCAAAGACAGTCCTATCAAATTTGGTTGGACTTATATAAGCCCTGCCCATAAGTGGGAGTTCCCACATGAGTTTTGGGGTGTTCTCAGGGGCAGGATTAAAAGTTCCAAATTTACCAACTAAAATTTTGGTAGGCATGTAATGTGTTCAGCATTTTTAGAATTCAAAGTGGAAGCTGATCAAATCCATCAGCAAATACATATTCCATCATATACCAGAATTAAGATGTTTTAGCTATTTTAGCCTGCATTTCTTTTTCTGTTTCCATTCATGTTGTATTTGTCTTCTGGCATCATAATGTAATCTTTCTTTATGTAACGTTAAATGTTAAGCTGAATGGTATTCTGAATAGCAGAGAACTCTGATTATAATGTGAGCCCACCAAATGCTAAGAACTAGAAATGTTAAGAAGGTATTAGAGGACAGTACACTGGGTGCTAATATATTGCAAACAATTGAACTGAGAGACAGCACAACACAACATAAAGCAAGGTATGGGTTGTGCATCAGTAACTGTTTTATTGCACACATCCTTCCTGCAAATATGTTGTTACTAAGCAACCAAATTCTAATATTTAGAGGACCTTAATGTGCCTGGCAGAGCAATGTTATAATAGCGCTTAATATAACTTTAGTATCCCCTTTCCTGCTCTTTTCAAGCATTCGCAGCAGCCGATTAGGGATAATTAGAATTGAAGTGAATGATTCTATAGTGCAATCACATCATGAAGAGCAAATATAGCATTGATGGTGATGATCCCATTGACAGTCATTTAATATGCAAAATCCACTAAAAATGATTTGAGTTGATACGGAATTCAATGCTTAACATGTCCTGGTCCCTGTTCAAATTACTGCTTGTAGCAATACATTAGATGCATCATTTATGGATGTTAGACATCAAGAGTAATACTCACATTAAAATACTCTTAACAACCACGCTGGTTCGACAGAAGGCAAATGAGTAATCATATGTAAGAAATACAATGAATTTATGGTGAAACTTGTCCTAGTGATATTAAATTATTTAATTGTTAGTCATTGGAGCACTTGATGATTTCTTATTGCATAAACAAAGGATTTTTTTTGTCTGGCAGAATCCCATCATATTTGCTGGGTAGTAGGTGGCTCTCCACTGGACCCTATTATAGTCAATGGGGCCGGTTGGCATTGCGTTATCATCCGACAGTGCGGGTCCTGGAGAGGTCTGTCAGGCTTTTTTCTGCCGGAAAAAGCTGCTGGAGCTCCTAATTGTGTAAAACTAACCTAATGCAATGGTATGTATGCCTGCTTCTGGTACTATATTTATTTTAATGTGCTTTGATCTACTATCCTGATTATATATTTTATAGTTTATTTATTATACTCACTTATATAGCACTAATGTATTCTGAAATGCTTTACAGACATTAGCACCAACCTGTCCCCAATGGGGCTCACAGTCTAAGGTCCATATCAGTATGTCTTTGGAGTGTGGGAGGAAATAGAAGTACCCGGAGGTAACACACGCAAACATGGGGAGAACAAAAAAAAATCCATGCAGATGTTCGATTCAAACCCAGGATTCCAACACTGCAAGGCACCAGTTCTAACTAGTGAGCCACTGCGCTACCCATTATGTACTGCATATCAATATTACAAATAGTATCAGACAGAACTGTCTATATTGCAGTATAAGATATTAAATTATAAGAGATAATTATTAGAATAATTCCTAAATACAGTCAGCATGAAGTTACAGTAGAGTGTTCTTTTGTAATATATGGTAGAAGGAGTGGAGGAACAGATTGAAGAAGAGCTTGTATAGAATGTGAGGACTTATTTTTGTAATACTCCACCAGCCCTGATCTGAGCCCATCCCTGACCATGATTTTGCCTGGCCCTGATGACTCTGACTCCTGTGGTTCAGCTGTTAACCACACAGAGTACTCCAGGAGAAAATGGCCTGGTGGTTTTCCTGCCACAAAGTCTAGATCCCTGTAAGAGGGTTAGAGGGTGCTTACCAAGGGACTTCTAACACCCTCAGGATTAGTCTAAAGACAAATATTTTGGTTAATAGAATGGTTCCACTCTCACTGCTATAACAGGAAAAGGACCAAAATGGCCATTGCACATTCCCGGTTAAAGTATGGAACATGCTTCACTCTTCTTTGCCTGCATCTGTGTCTTCACCTAATTGTACATAATGTTAGCTAGTTGAATTTTGCCAGTTTGTTTACATAGCATGCTGACAATGCAAAATTATCTAATTTGCTACTAATTGCAAATTATGCAGATAATTCTCGTCTTGTATATGCTTACTATAAGAGACTGTAATACTAAATTGATAAACTAATGGAAAAGTAATTTTAATTATGGATATCTATTTTGGCTAATTTGTCTTCTGGGAAAAAAAAGACAGCTATGTTGTGCTTCATTGAAAGCCTTTTATTACATTCTTGAGAAATAAAGTCATCATATTAAGAAAAATGATGATCCATCTTTCCATGAAAAAAATAGAAAGTTAATGTAAGTATGTACTTGGAAATATTAAGTGCTGAGATAAATATTTGTTTTCCTGCATGAATTGTGCACAGATTGGGGTCCCACAAAGTACAATATTAACGTGTAATGAAAATACATTTTCAAATGATATATATAGATATATATATATATATATATATATATATACAGTACAGACCAAAAGTTTGGACACACCTTCTCATTCAAAGAGTTTTCTGTATTTTGAAAATTGTAGATTCACACTGAAGGCATCACAACTATGAATTAACACATGTGGAATTATATACTTAACAAAAAAGTGTGAAACAACTAAAAATATGTCTTATATTCTAGGTTCTTCAAAGTAGCCACCTTTTGCTTTGATTACTACTTTGCACACTCTTGGCATTCTCTTGATGAGCTTCAAGAGGTAGTCACCTGAAATGGTATTCCAACAGTCTTGAAGGAGTTCCCAGAGATGCTTAGCACTTGTTGGCCCTTTTGCCTTCACTCTGCAGTCCAGCTCACCCCAAACCATCTTGATTGGGTTCAGGTCTGGTGACTGTGGAGGCCAGGTCATCTGGCGTAGCACCCCATCACTCTCCTTCTTGGTCAAATAGCCCTTACACAGCCTGGAGGTGTATTTGGGGTCATTGTCCTGTTGATAAATAAATGATGGTCCAACTAAACGCAAACCAGATGGAATAGCATGCTGCTGCAAGATGCTGTGGTAGCCATGCTGGTTCAGTATGCCTTCAATTTTCAATAAATTCCCAACAGTGTCACCAGCAAAGCACCCCCACACCATCACACCTCCTCCTCCATGCTTCACGGTGGGAACCAGGCATGTAGAGTCCATCTATTCACCTTTTCTGCGTCGCACAAAGACACGGTGGTTGGAACCAAAGATCTCAAATTTGGACTCATCAGACCAAAGCACAGATTTCCACTGGTCTAATGTCCATTCCTTGTGTTCTTTAGCTCAAACAAGTCTCTTCTGCTTGTTGCCTGTCCTTAGCAGTGGTTTCCTAGCAGCTATTTTACCATGAAGGCCTGCTGCACACAGTCTCCTCTTAACAGTTGTTGTAGAGATGTGTCTGCTGCTAGAACTCTGTGTGGCATTGACCTGGTCTCTAATCTGAGCTGCTGTTAACCTGCCATTTCTGAGGCTGGTGACTCGGATGAACTTATCCTCCACAGCAGAGGTGACTCTTGGTCTTCCTTTCCTGGGGCGGTCCTCATATGAGCCAGTTTATTTGTTGAGCTTGATGGTTTTTGCGACTGCACTTGGGGACACTTTCAAAGTTTTCCCAATTTTTCGGACTGACTGACCTTCATTTCTTAAAGTAATGATGGCCACTCGTTTTTCTTTACTTAGCTGCTTTTTTCTTGCCATAATACAAATTCTAACAGTCTATTCAGTAGGACTATCAGCTGTGTATCCACCTGACTTCTGCCCAACACAACTCATGGTCCCAACCCCATTTATAAGGCAAGAAATCCCACTTATTAAACCTGACAGGGCACACCTATGAAGTGAAAACCATTTCAGGTGACTACCTCTTGAAGCTCATCAAGAGAATGACAAGAGTGTGCAAAGCAGGAGGTGGCTACTTTGAAGAACCTAGAATATAAGACATATTTACAGTTGTTTCATACTTTTTTGTTAAGTATATAATTCCACATGTGTTAATTCATTGTTTTGATGCCTTCAGTGTGAATCTACAATTTTCATAGTCATGAAAATACAGAAAACTCTTTGAATGAGAAGGTGTGTCCAAACTTTTGGCCTGTACTGTATATATATATATATATATATATATATATATATATATACAGTATGTATCTATCTAGACAGTATATAGGCTGTAGTTTCGTCTTGTAAAGACTAATGAGGTTCACTATTTGTTGGGTGGTGATAGAGCTATTGTGACACTTGCAGCCCTGCAGAGTAGAGATATGGTGTGGTAGTCAATTTCAGGACTAGACTGGATTGGAAGAAGTAGATGGTGAGAGAGGTAGTGTGTTGGGAGCTTTGAGATATGCAGGATTCTGATGTAATGACTGCCCTTCTTTGAGTCATTGTGGAGAATGAACTGGACCTGAAGTGTGGGTTGATTGTCCTGTAGTGAAATTGCTTACTGGACTTGAAAGTAACATATAAGAGACAGAACCCTTGATATTTATTGCATTGTGACCAAAAGACTAAAACTTTGACACACGTGCACATATACCATCATGAACTATAGGTAAAAATTAGTCACACCAGTTTTAACAATTGTGAGGTGTGCGATACATTTGCCGCAGTCTAGAGAATAATTTTTTTCACTCAATTATATAAACTACAGTCCAGTGAACAGTTGTGAGGTGTGCGATACACTTGCCGCAGTCTAGAGAATCATTTTTTTCACTCAATTATATAAACTACAGTCCAGTGAACAATTGTGAGGTGTGCGATACACTTGCCGCAGTCTAGAGAATAATTTTTTTTCACTCAATTATATAAACTACAGTCCAGTGAACAATTGTGAGGTGTGCGATACACTTGCCGCAGTCTAGAGAATAATTTTTTTCACTCAATTATATAAACTACAGTCCAGTGAACAATTGTGAGGTGTGCAATACACTTGCCGCAGTCTAGAGAATAATTTTTTTTCACTCAATTATATAAACTACAGTCCAGTGAACAATTGTGAGGTGTGCGATACACTTGCCACAGTTTAGAGAATAATTTTTTTCACTCAATTATATAAACTACAGTGCAGTGAACAATTGTGAGGTGTGCGATATACTTGCCGCAGTCTAGAGAATAATTTTTTTCACTCAATTATATAAACTACAGTGCAGTGAACAATTGTGAGGTGTGCGATATACTTGCCGCAGTCTAGAGAATAATTTTTTTCACTCAATTATATTAACTACAGTCCAGTGAACAATTGTGAGGTGTGCGATACACTTGCCGCAGTCTAGAGAATAATTTTTTTCACTCAAATATATAAACTACAGTCCAGTGAACAAATGTGAGGTGTGCGATACACTAGCCGCAGTCTAGAGAATAATTTGTTTCACTCAATTATATAAACTACAGTCCAGTGAACAATTGTGAGGTGTGCGATACACTAGCCGCAGTCTAGAGAATACGTTTTTATTCTCAGTTATATAAACTACAGTCCAGTGCAAAATTGAGTGGCTTGCGGTGCAATAGCTGGAGTCTAAAGACTACATTTTTTTGCCTCAGATAGTAATTCTACTGTCTACTGAATACGGTTTTGGCCTCAGATATTAACTCGACAGTTTGGTGAATATACAAAATGTTGAACCGAAGGGCTAAGGGTCGAGGACGAGGGCGTGGGCGTTCAAGTAGTGTAGGGGGCAGAGGCCGTGGTCCTGGGCAGGGTGACACTTTACATGCTGATGAGGGAGCAGTGGAACGCCGCAGAGTTTCGCTCCCTAGCTTCATCTCGCAACTTACTGGATCACGTGGTACACCACTATTGAAACCACAACAGTGCGAACAGGTGATGACGTGGATAGCGGACAATGCGTCCAGTAATTTATCCACCACCCAGTCTTCCACGCAGTCCACCCACACTAGCCAAGGGGGTAGACCTCTGTCTCCTCCAGCTCAACCTCCTTCCCCCCAGCCTTCCTCCCCCCCACGGAAAGTATGGATTCAGATCAGGCATACTGACAGGAACTCTTTTCAGGACCCTACCCAGAGACACAAACCACTGCTCAATTTCCTTGTAAGGTCTAGGGTAAATCTGACCCTGGCTGCGAGGGTTTGACATCCAGGACCTCCGCTGAACAGCTGTTTGAACAGAAGACAGCGCTCCATGACAGTGATGCTTCCTGTTCTTTACACTACATATTGTCTCCTTTTCAGTGGTGGCGTAGTGTATTTATAAGTATATAAGTCCTTGTAATAACACTGCACTTCCGAGATGACAGGTAGTAATGAAGAGGAAAAATTACATGCATGGAGCACCGCCTCCTCTTTAAACAGCTGATTAGTGGGGGTGGGGGAGTCGGACCAGATCAGATATTGATGACCTATCCTGACAACAGAAGTAGGTGGGGCCAGAAATATCACAGTGCAGAGCAAAATACCATCCCAGCTGAACCAAATACCATTGTAGTACAAAATACTGACGTTGATACAGTTGAATTCAGGAGGGCACCTATGGCTGTTGGCTAGGAGCATAAGAGAGAATCAGATTATTATGTATATATATATATATATATATATATATATATATACAGAGAGAGAGAGCAGTGTACTGATGTGAGAAGTACAAGGTACTGTATAATACAGTAGATGCAGTGTATATAGATATATGTGGTCAGTTATACATTATGATCACTATGTGAGGTACATAAGGTAATAGTAGTTGTAAATATTTGCAGTGCTATATCTATATGAGTGAGATAGGAGTAAAAATAGTGAAAGGGGTGCAAATGAAGAGAAAGAAGGAGGAACTCCTCTTACCACTTTCTTCTAGTCTCAGTAGAGAGCTCATTGTGCAGTTCTTCTCCATGCTGTTGGGGGTTGAATGACCTGTGATGCAGTTCCTTTACTAGAGGTACTAGACCTATGATGATGATGTCATCATCACAGGTCCTGGCAGATGCTCCTATCCAACCTGGAAACTACACCATACTCTGTTCAGTTTCTTTACTAGATATACAGGACCTGTGATGCTGAAGATCATGTCATCACATGTGCTGGTAGATGTTTCTAATTAACCTGGGAACTACACCCAGCTCTGTGCAGTTCCTTTACTAGATGTACAGGATGTGTGATACTGAAGATGATGTCATCACAGGTCCTATTCTGGAAACTACACCATTCTTCATGCAGTTCCTTTACTAGATGTATAGGACCTGCGATGACATCATCACAGATCCTTTAGCTTTCTCCACTGATGACAGGGATACTATATTGGTGGACATAATGAGTGTATTTGGGGAGGAGAGATCTTTTGTTCACTGTGGGCCCATTTTCCACATGGGCCCCATAGCAGCTGCATAGTCTGCCTTTATTGGAGGTATGCCATTATGTATAGGGATAGGAAAAAATATTTATTTCCACTACAAAAGAGTTTATTAAGGAGAATCTGACTTTAGTTTTTTGCTTTCTTTTGAGCGCTGAAGACACCTGAATATACCGTATTTTTCGCCCCATAAGACGCATTTTTTCCCCCAAAAGTGGGGGGAAAATACCCCTGCGTCTTATGGGGCGAATGCTAATGAGCGCTTCCATTCTGGAAGCGCCCATTAGCACCGGAGGACCAGGAAGCGGTGAAGACTCTGTACTCACCGCTTCCTGGTCCTCCACTCAGCTGTCCGCTGTGCAGTGCTGTGCACAGCGTGAGGGTGCTCTGTGACCTCACGCTGTGCGTGCCAGTTCACAGCAGAGCCGGCGGCAGCAGAATGGCAGAGTGCGGACAGAGAGGAGTGGCGGCGTCCAGTAGCAGGAGAGGTAAGTGCTTTATTTATTTTATAAAACAGGAGGCAAAGGGGGGCTCATGTTATGCTGCTGGAGGCAAATTTATGGCAGCTGGGAGCATATTTATGGCGGCTGGGAGCATATTTATGGTGGCTGGGGGCTAATTTATGGCGGCTGGGGGCATATTTATGGCGGCTGCGGGCTAATTTATGGCAGAAAGGCAATGGGGGCTCATAAGAGGCAATGGGGGCTGGTGAAAGACATATGGGGGGCTTATATGAGGCATATATGGCTCTTATCTGACGTATGATTGGGCGTCATTCACATTGGGGTCTAAGCTGAGGTCTGATTGGGGGTCTGATCTGAGGTCTTATTGGGGTCTTATTAACTTTGGGGAACTTATTGGGGCTGCCAGCTTAGGTCTGATTGTTGGTCTGACCTGAGATCTAATGAAAAATATTTTTTTTCTTATTGTCCTCCTCTAAAACCTAGGTGCGTCTTGTAGGCCTGTGAGTCTTATAGGGCGAAAAATATGGTAATATACAGAGGCTTCCAGTCTGCCTCTTGTCACTACCCCAGTCCCTGACTATGTACTGGCAACAAGTCATATGGGCAGAGAGATAGGCATGTATATAGTCAGGGACTGGGGTGTCATCGTCCCTATTTTGACACTTCTTTTTAAAATGCAGCATACTGAAGCTTCTGGCATTTTTTAGCCATTTTTTTCATCTTCTTGCTACAGACCAAAAAAAATAAACAAGTTGCGCATCAGCACATTTTTCTGCTAAAATGTAATTTAAAAAAGACATAAAACTGCAGGCAGTTTGAAAAAAGGACGAGTGGTTTCTATGGTTTTATTTTTTCTGGTCAGACAAAATTCATGTGTGTAGGGGCTCTTGTGGTGGCATCACTTCTAGGAGAAATTATAGTGCCTCCAAGTCACTATATGCATGAAGGCCTAGAAAAGCAATATGGTGACAGGACAGTGGACAGTGTGCAGACTTGTAGTATAGATTGAAATTAAATAACAATGTGACCTACTTTTTCAGTATGTTAGCTGAGTATATATATTCAGTAATTATCTAAAATAAGTTAACAAATTGCTTTCCTTTGGAAAACTGTATACATCACATAGATTAGATGCTAGATTACCTATTTAGCATATTTTCTTCTACCTAGTGTTCCTTCTAAATGAAATGTGATAAGAAAAGATGGATCATATGAAGTGGATTAAATCATTAGACTCAACTCTATTCCAGGCCATAATGAAATATGTATAATTATTCATTCTACAACAATATCACAAAGTCATGTCTAATGTTAACAAGCAGATTAATGAGAGAAATTAATAAAGATCTCTCTGGCCAAATGTTATTGCACACAGCATGCTGGGATGAATAACCTACTTGGGAGAATAAGCGTGTAAACTGTGTTAGAACAAGTCATCGCACAGCACTGGTTTCTTTTTCTGGAATGAGTAAAAAATTTTCTCTAATTATCTTTATAATTGCCAAGAGGTCACTGAATTGAATATTATTGATGTGGCTCAATTAGGAGGAAGCAAGATTACAATATTCTCGTTAATTTCTCACTACACTGGAATATGTTCCAGTGCTTATTTTGCTAAATGTACTGGGTTTTTTGGTATTTTAGTATGTGGGAAAATGAACCTTATCAACACTGGTAATGAAAAAATCAGGTTAGAAGACCTGAGACTAGGACAGAGATTTATCTTCCAACAAGACAATGATCCCAAACATAAAGCAAAATCTACAATGGAATGGTTCAAAAATAAACATATCCAGGTCTTAGAATGGCCAAGTCCAGACCTGAATCCAATTGAGAATATGTGGAAAGACCTGAAAACTGCTGTTCACAAACGCTCTCTTTCCAAACTCAAAGAGCTCGAGCTGTTTTGCAAGGAAGAATGGGCAAGAATTTCAGTCTCTAGATGTGCAAAACTGATAGAGACATACCCCAAGCGACTTGCAGCTGTAATCGCAGCAAAAGGTGGCACAACAAAGTGTTAATGCAAGGGGGCCGAATAATTTTGCACGCCCCACTTTTCAGTTTTATTATTACAAAAAAAGTTTAAATGATCCAATAAATTTTGTTTCACTTCACACTTGTGACCCACTTGTTGTTTATTCTTCACCAAATATGTAAAATGTTATATCTTTTTGCTTGAAGCCTGAAATGTGGCAAAAGGTTGAAAAGTTCCAGGGGGCCAAATACTTTCACAAGGCACTGTGTATATATATATATATATATATATATATATATATATATATATATATACACATATATACTGCTTAGGGGTTTCCTAAATCTTGCTAAAATTTGTTCCCATAATCTTAATAGCACAAGAGTTTGTTTGCTCTAAAAGGAATTCTTGGCATGGTGTCTGCTGATCTTGGTTCGTTGGGAGATAATCATTTGAGGCCATCTCATGGCCATTATATCAATTTCACTGGATGCAGTCAAAACTCTCTAGAAAACATAATCCTTGTGAATTCCTGATGGATTAATTGTATGAACACAAATGATTGCTAACAAGAATCCTGGGATATGGCCAAAAAATTATTTTAAGACCCCTATATCTGATTGCAAAAAGGATATTCAGTGTCATGTTCCTTTACATGTTCCTTTCGCTGTCCTCCCTCCAATTTAAATGTCACTGCCAGGCCAGGTTTGGCTGTTTCCGGTGCTTATTGCCCACCAATCTCAGCATGCTTTGAACTTGTTACTCCTCTAGCACTGGGAGCATATACAGTAGTAAGGTCCTACTGTGCATGTGCTAGGGAAATGTACCCCGCCATTCTTAATAACCCCATGTGCTGGCGGTGGATCTGTGAAAAGGCACCGACCTCTACATAACTTTAATGTTTCAACGTATTCTTGCTGGCTTAAATTCAGACCATTTTCTATGCCTATAAAACATGCATAAAAAATGATAAATGAGATGGGCCTGCCGGTCTGTCCCTTTCCCTGCCCATGTCACGTGCCCTTTTTCAAACCTGGTGTGAGTGGAGAAAAATCGCAGATTGTGGCGACTATATATCTGATTTCAGAAATCAGATCTCTACATATCTCTCTAACTACAGCTATGAGGGAACTCCACTGCCATGTTCCTTTAAAAGAAAATTATTATTTATTAAAGGGGTTGGCCACCGTAAGTATCAAAAACCCAAAGTACCACAGACAATAGGTGACATGTATTGGCTGTATGTCATTTATCTAACCTGTTCACCATGACACACTTCCCTGGAGGAGCTCCCTCAGACAGGCTGTGTGGGAGGAGCAGCTGCAAAGTGAAAGTAAAAATCCCAGCATGCTCTGCAGCAAGCATGTCTAGAGGAGCAGAGCAATCACATGATCTCCCCGCCCACCTGTGTTCCCATAGAGACAAGAGCCCCTTAGATAATATCAATAACTAAGTTATCAGTGAATAACTGTTGTACAGACATAGCAATAGAAAAAACGCCCCAGTCCCAACAGTAAAGGAAGGGGGGGAGGGTTACCCTGTTCATAAATTTGCTGTGGGGCCTAGTCATTTCTAGTTGTGCCACTGGCTGTAAGCCATGAACAGAATGGGGGAGATTTATCATTTCCCTTGTTCCTAAAAAGAGGCGTTAAAAAGTTACAAACTATATGTTTGCAAATTTTTAACTGTGCTTTTTTTTTTTAAAGGGCGTGACAATGGCTGTCATGCTCCGGTGTGGGGGAAATATTTCAAACCAAGGACAGGAGGAGGAAAGGAAATGGTATTAGGCCTGGAAATTAGTGAAGGCAGATGGACACCTCCTAGGGAAAACTCTAATTCCAGTCCTGGCTAACTACCAGTATGAACAGGCCTTGATGGTAGGCTAGTTCATACACTGGAAACCTGGGACCCTAACTGTCCCTGAAGAACCCTGAAGACAGTGACTGGAATGAGACAAACTGTTCCTCCACCAACCTGGATGAACAGTAGTCTCCCCTCAGGCCCAAACACCAAAACACAACAGGGAAAAGCAGGAGAAACACAAAAGGGAAAAGAGGACACTTATCTTAACCCCTTTCTGACCAGCGCTTTACATGTACGGTGCTGGCCAGGACTTTAAAGATGGCCGGGGGTGACCTGCATATCCCGCTAGCAAGCACCCACGGCTAACGTCCGCGACTGGCAGTAATGCCGATCACGGACATTTAACCCCTCGGGTGCCGCGGTCAAGCCTGACCGCGGCACCGAAGGTGGCAAACACCGGAAGCTTAGCCCCTGCCAGCCCCTAAGCCCCTGCCAGCCTTGTATAGCCAGGAGTGAAGTCACAGCAGAAGGAAAGCACCTCTGACACAAGCCTTTAGAACCCAGAGAGCAGCACCCTTCTTTAGCCATGGACTCGGTATGGACGAGACAGGCAGCTGTGAGAGCGGGACAGAGGGGGCGTGGCTTCCAATAGCAAGGAAACCAGGCAGATCTGCTTAAGAAGATATATTAGTAAGTGTAATGTCTCTCTGCTTTCTTTAGAGTTTTAATAAGTGCCACAACAAAGTGGCCAACCCCTTTAACTGTTTATTAAACTCTATTTCATTGTATCCCACCCTTAATGTCATTCTAAGCATCACCAAATACCGGTCTTCTTTAAATTCACCATCCTGCTTCCCTTACAAATGTCATTACTGCTGGTTGATATTTGCAGCTGAGTTTTACTGTTTCCATTCTCGTTTCTCATGAATCCCAGCATTCAAAAATTAAACTATGGTTTCTATTATGGTCATGGGTGTGGACCCACTGTACCAACTGACCAGTTTGGCTGTGGGCTAAACCTAATGTCTTTGTCCTGAAGGTTCCCTGGTATTCACCCTTTAACCCTTATACAGGGATCTGGACTTTGCCACAAGGAACCTACCAGGCCACTACCTCCTGGATTAGTTCTGGTTTAGTTGGCTGCTAACCAATGGAGTCAGAGACACCGATGTGAAGCACCCAGTACTCAGGCAAAAATCATAGTTTGAACATTGTCCAATAGTCAGTGCAGGTTTAGTACTTCCAAATAACAGTTCCAAGGTCAGGGAAGACTGAGTACACGTCATAGTTCCAAGGATTTTCAGACAAGATCACTTTCACTGGTTTAGCTTAGCTAAATAGGGAGGCTGATCAGAACTTAAAGGGGTTATCCCATGATACCAGCCCTGTACCTTATATGCATTTAGAGATCTCCCCATTCATTGCTCTGCTAGATTTATATCAAGCTGAAAGCTCAAGGGGAGTGCCTTTTCTGTTGCAGCTCAAGGGGAGTGTCTTTTCTGTTGCAGCTTATTGGGCGTGTCTTAGCTCTCCTTATCACAGCTCAGGAGGCATTGAGGGTGAAACTGAGCATGTGCAGCCATCTCAGTGAGCAGGTCGAAGAAATAAGAAAAAAACAAACAGCAGGTGGCGCTATACAGATACATTTGATTGAATAGCTCAGTGTCATTGCTAAATCTAAATCAATGTTTAATTATATGCAATTACAAAAGTATTCCGATCCAGAGGCTGCTTTGAAAACTGCAAAATATTTTTCGTGGACCAATCCCTTTAACCAGCACCTGGACAGGAGCAGGAGGTAAGGATTTAATCCCATGGTGCTGAAAGGAGTTCACTGAAAACTACAGTAGTCCCAGTACACACTGAGAATGGAGCGATGCCTGAGCTTACTCTTTGTTAAAGATTCCCTATAAGCTACATTTGCTTAATAACTAGCAAAGTGTCTAACACTAAACTAATGTCACAATGTGTAATGCAGATTTTTAGATAGACAAATTGAAACTTAAGCTGTATTAGCGAGCTACATAATAATGGGTGTAGGACAGCTGTAAGAGTCATGTCTCATTCAAAGCCAGGAGCAAAGTTGGTGAATAGGAATGATGGCCAGTTTATTATTTATGAGACATTTACTTTTGATTAGTTCTGCATGAGCACTTGTCCTTAGTTGCATAAAATTACAGTATCTCTAAGTGCTTTAACAGCCAAGTCTGAGCCTGTTTTCAGAAGCTATAAAAGGCCACCCATGGCTCTCGTCAATCAAAGAGGAGGCAACGCTACTAGCTAACAAGTGTGTCTTGGTATATTGTGAACTAATGTGCACTATTCACTTCTAATTTATGATATTTATTATTGATGCCTTTATCTTTAATATTAATCAACATTTCATATTCAAAAACCATTATAGTTTTCATAAATACAGTCCAGCTAGCATTTAATTGAACTGAAACTGAAATACTTTTTCAATAAGTAATAAAAAGGTGTAGAACCCCTTTAATATTGCATTACATGCATATTTGTGGCTTAAATAGTACAAGAAATAATTTGCATAAAATGCATTTGTATTTGCCTAATAAAAGTCAATGGAGACTAAAATTTCAGATCAGTAAGAAAAATTCACTGACTTCTTCATGGAGAATATAAACTCATAGTACGCAGATGCACTTAAAATTACAAATCTATATTTCAGAGTCTATAAATATTTGTTAGGATAATGGTGTTCTCTATTGAATGAGATGCAAACTTTGGATCCATAATTCATAGTCCATTAATTTTTAGCCGACTTTTATGCAGACCCATGATAGGTATCTGTGTTGCTGACAAGGACATTCTCTTCTTTGGCCAACCATCTAACACTCTTGCACCCAGCGATGTAACTAGAACTGACTTGTCTCCACATGAAATTTTTTAACAATCCCACCCCCACCCCGCCCCAGCAACTTCTTCTCAACACCCTGTTCCAGTGCAATGCTCACTCCTGTGTCTACTTAAGATCACTCTCTCAGATTAGGCCCTGCAACTGCTCCATCCATTTCCTACATTGTCTCTGTATATGATGTCATTTTATAATATTGTTGAGGAGGCCCTGACAATAAAATCTTTCAGTCTTCCTACTGGGTAGGCTCCTTCTGAGTTCGGCCTCCAAAGCAGCAGCTTTCTCTATAGTTATGCCCCTGCATGTACCCCTCCAATCTATTCTCAGCTCTGCTTCCAGATTTATCCACCTTCCCCCTCTGCCAATCTCTTCACTTGCTCCCCATTGCCCAGCGAATTCATTTTAAAATACTAACAACAACATATAACGCTGTTCACAACCTTTCCCATCCATATCTCTCAGACCTACTTTTCTGATACTTCCCTATTAGAGATGAGCGAACATGCTCGAAACGAGCACTGTACCGCTCGGCTCCCCTGCGCTCGCATGGGCGCAGGCAGCCGCTTCCGTCCTCCTGAGTCTCCAGTCCTCACAGGACCTCCTTCTTTGTTCTCCTCTCATCTGTTCTTCATACATACAATTGTCTGCAAGATTTCTCACGTGCCTCCCTCTACTATGTAACTCGTCACCCCAGCACATCAGACTCCCCCCCAACATCCAAACCTTTAAAAGTAACCTGAAAAACTACCTCTTCAGGAAAGCCTACCACCTGCAATAAGCATGCTGCTTTCACACAGCCAAATGGGCAGCTTTTACCCTGATAAATAGTGCCCTTCCCCTTTCATTGTAGATTGTAAGGGTCAGGGTCCTCTCTCCCTCTGTATCAGTCTGTTAATAGTTTTATGCTTATCGTATTTGTATTTTTTTGTATTATATATGTGTAACCCCTTTTGATGTACAGCACCATGGAATCAATGGTGCTGTGCTTTCAAATAAATAATAAAAATAATAATGATATTAGTAACATAGTAACATAGTTTATAAGGCCAAAAAAAGACATCTGTCCATCCAGTTCGGACTGCTATCCTGCAAGTTGAGCCAGAGGAAAGCAAAAAATCCCTGTGAGGTAGAAGCCAATTTTCCCCACTTTAGGGGAAAAAATTCCTTCCCGACTCCAATCAGGCAATCAGAATTACTCCCTCGATCAACGACCCCTCTCTAGTAACTATAGCCTGTCATATTATTACCCTCCAGAAATACATCCAGGCCCCTCTTGAACTCTTTTAGTGAGCTTACCATCACCACCTCCTCAGGCAGAGAGTTCCATAGCTTACTGCCCTTACAGTAAAGAATCCTCTTCTATGTTTGTGTACAAACCTTCTTTCCTCCAGATGCAGAGGATGTCCCCTCATCACGGTCACAGTCCTTGGGATAAAAAGATCATGGGAATAAAAAGATCATGATAATAATAAGTAATTAACCCCTTCCCAACATCTGCTGTATATGTACGCAGGGGTCCATTTGTTTCTCACAGCCGAGCCCCTGCTGTATACACTAACATTGGTGTATTGACTGCTGACTGCAGCATGCGTTGGCTTTGTGGAGGTCCCTGTGCTGTGGTAACAGGGACTGGTGGCTGGGAAGGAAGCCTGCTGCCTTCCGAAATCATAAGGGCTTGCCTTCTATGGAAGCCTCTAAGACCCAACCCCTGGGTCTCACAGGCAGGCTGTCAGTGTATTACTTGATAATACACTGACAGTCAATGTATTACAATACACATGTATTGTAATGCACTGCAAGAGAGGATTAGACCCCCAAAAGTTGAAGTTCCACAGTGGGACAAAAAATTTTTTATAAAAGTGTTTTTCAAGTAAAAAAAATGCCCCTTTCCCTTAATAAACACATATAAAATAGTAAAAAATAGAAAAAACTGACGTATTGGTTATTGCCGCATCTGTTATGATAGGCTCTATAAAAATATGACATGATCTACTCCATCAAATGAACACCATAAAGAAAAATAATTAAAAAGCACATCAAAATAGTCATTATTTGGTCACTTTGCCTTACAAAAAGTGTAGTAGCCAGCGATCAAAAAGCACTATGTACCCCAAAATAGTAACAATGAAAACGTCAACTCATCCCACAAAAAATTAGTTTCCACACTAGATGATTGACACAAAAATAAAAAAATATGGCCCTCAGAAAATGGTGAAATAAAAACAGGATTAAAAAAATGTTGTGTAAAAGTAATACATAATAAAATTATTTTTCCCACATGGCATTTGCTACAATAACAAATCCCAAAAAACACCTTTTATTTATCCTACTTCCAAAAAAAGCAACATGGCGCCTGTAAACTATTCTACCAAAATCCGTCCTCCAACAACCATGTGGCATTCCTTGCCATGTAAGACTGTGTTTGCCCCCTGATGCCAGTAATAACATGTAGTACCTTGTATCAACTACACTAAGCAATAAAATTTCCATTTTAATTTCACTTGTGGTTGTGCTCTGTTTATGCCAATAAAGGTCTGTATGCCGTAACTATGCTTATTTAGTGTCTGTCATGGGTGTAACTATAGTTAGTAGACCCTGTAGGTAAATAGAAAGGGGCTCCTCCACCTACTATAGTGAAAGAAAATTAAAACAGCAGCATCAGTAGCAATAATTAAAGGTATGTTTAATGGCACCACATATCAGGAAACCCACATTACAGCAATAAGCCACCATATTGTTACAAAAAGGTGCTTTGTCCTTATATGCATCCCCCATCCCCCCCTTCAACCTCAGGCTTCATAAAACGTGCTATGGCTTCTATGGCTGTAGTTATGCACATGGATTTTAAAGCCCATATATCTTATAATTTATTGTTAAGAAACTCAGTAGTAATTTCAGAGCAATTTTGTGACAACCAACACCAACTCTGATTCAAATATTAAGTTTGAACAACAGTATCACACTCCAGTAAACTAAACTGCTTCCAGAAAAATCCACATTATTGTTGGCTCACATATTTCTGCTTTGTTCTGAGCTCAAATTCATAGCTTACACTTCTTGTTTTATAAATTATTAGCATCGCTCTGAATCATGGTGCTATTAAATCCAAATTTTGCTCCTCAAGATCTGTGTCTTAAAATTTGCAGTTTAAAGGATAAGGACATTTAACGCTATTAAATTGCAAAAATGTTCAGAATATGTTAGTATTTGCTGTTTTGACTAGTCTAATGACACATACTGTAGCTTTGGCATCCATTTGCAGTTTTCTCTAAATTGGTTTCTTAATTATTTGTATACTCCTAAGGAGTAACTAAAACATACTACTCTGCCATTAGGCCATGAATGTTTGATTAAAATACACCATCCTATTATATACTTGTTACTAAACTATCTGCTCTGCTTCCTTACAATATTTCAATATTAGAAGCAAAAAGCTTTCAGAAAACAGAAAAGCAATGCATCTGACAACATACAAGATTGCTACACATCATGTATATCATTATAAGGGTAAATTATGACTCAGTATGGAAAAAATATGTTTATTAGTGTTTACCAAAATAAGTAACTTCACTGCAGTCTACTAATTACAATGTACTTGCTCAACTTACAGTAGAAAATATTACCATAGAGCTACCATATAGAGGGCATTCAGAAAGTCTTCAGACCCTTTTACTTTTTTCACACTGTTTTATGTTGTGGCCTGGTACTAAATTTTTTTAAAAAAGTATCCAATTAATCTGCACTTAATACTCCATAATGAGAAAGCAAAAACAGAATTTTAGAATCTTTTGCAAATATATTTAAAAGGAAAAACTGAAATTTCACATGGACGTAAATATTCAGATCCTTTGCTATGACACTTGAGATGTAGTTCTCAATTCTCTTGATCATATTTGAGATTTTTCTATGACTTGATTGGAGTCCACCTGTGGTAAATTCAGTTGATTAAATATAATATGGAAAGACACACCCGTGTCTATAAAAGCTCTGTCAACTGACATACAAAAACCCATGAGGAGAAAAGGACTGCATGTACAGTCTATAGACAGGATTGTGCGAGTCAAAAAACCTCCAACTGAAATTCCCAATTCAAACTTAACTTTTATTATGTACTAAATAAATAAAATTGTGTTTCATCCCATAAGCAAACAAAAAATTTAAAATATCTCATTACTCCAAATATAGGACATATGCATAGGAGAATCACCTATCTATATGTTATTGTATACCGTATAGATAAATATACATTGATGGTGATATCTCAGCTCAAACTCACAGTTCAGATGACCATAGGTAAAGTCTTGGTTGCATTCACTGTTCAGATGACCACAGATAGGGGGTATAATAGGTAGCCACGGAGGTGGGGTCGAGTCAATGGACAACACTAGCCCTAGTATAGCCCTAAGGCTATCCCTGCCTGCAAGCGGAGCACCCGCCCCGACAGGGGCGACCCCACTTCTCGGTGGCTAAGCCATTACTGTCCCCTAAAGTGGCCCTGGAGATGGTGTATTCGTCCGTGATATGGATTTTTTTCTCTTGTCTCAATGCATTTCCCCAAGAACGTTGTAGGTCATTGGTTCATCAGGAGACTTTTAGTAAGATAAACTATAGGACTAAAGATGTAGATAAAGTGGCATCCGGATGGTAAGAGGCGCCTCTTACCATCCGGATGCCACTTTATCTACATCTTTAGTGATTAAGGATTGTGCAGAGGCACAAATCTGGAGAAGTACACTGTATAAAAACAAGTTCCAAAGAGCACACTGGCCTCCATAATTCTTAAATGAAAGAAGTTTTGAACAATCAGGACTCTTCCTAGCACTGTCCGCTCAACAAAACTAATTAACCAGGGGGAAAGGGGCCTTAGTAAGAGAGGTGACCAATAACCCTCTGGTTGAGCTCCAAAGATCATTTGCACAGATGGGAGAAACTTCCAGAAGGTCACCCATCACTGTAACACTCAATCAATGTGGGCTTTATAACAGAGTGACAGAGTGACAGTAATACAACTCTCCTCAATAAAAGATACACAAGTTTGTCAAAAAGCTAAAGGACCCCAGACTGTGAAAAACAAGATTCCCTAGTCTGATGAAACCAAGATTTAAGTGCCATGTCTATAAGAAACCAGGCACTGCTCTTCACCTGCCCAATACCATCCCTACAATGTAGCATGGTGGCATGGTACAATGTATGATGCTGTGGGAGTGTTTTTCAGTGGCTGGGACAAGGAGACTGTTCAAGGTTCAGGGATATGAAATCCAGCAAAGTACAGAGATATTCTTAATGAAAATCTGATTCTGAATGCTCTGGACTTCAGACTGAACCAATGGTTTGCCTTCCAACAAGAAAGTGACTCTAAACACACAGCCAAGACAACATAGTAGTAGCTTAGGGACAACTATTTGAATGTGCTTGAGTGGCCAAGACAGAGCCCTGACTTGAACAGAATTGAACATTTGTTGAGAGACCTGAAAATGGCTGTCCACTGATGGTCCCCATTTAACCTGACAGCGCTTGAGAGGATCTGTAGAGAAGAATGGCACAAAAATCCCCAAATTTAGGTGAAAACTTTGTGGCATCATATCCAAGAAGATTCAAGGTTGTAATTGTTGCCAAAGGTATTTCAACTGACTAAAGGGTCTGAATATTTATGTTGATGCAAGATTTTTGTTTTTTTAATAAATAAGCAAAGAGTTGGAATATTCTGTTTTTAGTTTGTCATTATGGGGTATTGAGTGCAGAATGATGGGAAAACTTTACTTTTTAAAAACATTTTAACACAACACTGCAATATACCAAAATATAAAAAAGTGAAGGGTCTAAAGACTTTCCAAATGCATTGTATATCGTTAGAATGACTTTCCATACTTAATTATTAACATTCACCCTAAAATCTAACATATTTGTAATACCTCTTCATTTTAGTTTTACTGTTTTTATTTGATTTACTTCAAATTGTGCCAAAAATATGTTATCAGATGCAGTCTGCAAGCTGTTGACTGAGCTTTTTTGTTATTTTGTGTCTCTACCTAGTACCTTGAGAAATTAATATTATAAAACTTAACCAATGCAGCCTCCCCTATTAAGTCATGTTTGCAGGGTTAGCAGCTGCACAGAGATTGTATAGCTGCAGTAGTAGGAAGCCCAGGCTCACCATTGAGATTTTTTTTTTTTTTTTTTTTACGGTGGTCAGACACTATGTTCAAGGTGACAGGTACCCTTTAATTGTAACTACATCTGTAATAAGCACATCTGGATTCATAAATGCTGTAAAGGCATTGTAGAAATTTCATGACTGGCTCCCTTTAAAATGTAACTATTAGTGAATAATATTTTTAATGCCAAATTAAGACTATATTTTTGTGTACATTGGCTAAGAACATTACATACAATGCCACCTTTGACAACAATCATGTTGAATTGTCTTGCAGCTATCCAAATAATTACTAGTTGTAAAGATTGGCAGCTTCTATCAGAGGGACTACTGCTATCAAGGTTCACAGTAAAAATGCCTCATTGGAATGAAAGACAGTAAGCAATTATAAATGGCAGTCCCTAGCACAGAGCTCTTTCGCTCTGGTTTCCTAACAGTATAGGACTGCTAATAGCTGACAACAATTCACAGTAAATCCAGGAAAGGTTACTGAACTTTTCTATATACCTTTCACAGGACCATTTTCTGAGAGTAAAAAAAAAACATTAACACAAAATTATAGCTTTTGCTAGTGTAGATGACGGTGGTTAGGAAGAGTGAAAGAAATATTAAGAGGATTCTGTCCCTCACTCATGTATGATATTTCAGCTGCAGTTTTCTTTCCATATCCGGGAATCATAGGTTGAAGCACCAAATTCATCAAATATGATGGTTTCACTATGAGGCAGATGCTATGAGAAAATGACTAGTGTTCTTTTAACCTTTACATTTACATGTATTAAAGTCTAATTCAGCTAAGATCTCAAAATGATGAACAACACTGGAAAGTATAAACCAGCATCTACAGCTGGCCAGGTATATAGCCATGATCACAAAAAGTAATGTCTACTTTCTATACAAATTTTGACCAAAGTTTACAAAGACAGTATCTATTGGACTCCAAAAGAAAAAAGATGTGGCAGCACTCCTTAGATCAACAAGTATCCACAGACAGTTTTATTATAGATTCATTACCAGATATGACATTTTGGCATGTAGTCTTTCTCAAGCTCGGGCAAACATACTGAAGTGAAATGGACCTTTAAGGGTGTGGTGTGCTGCAGAAGCCAGTGAATGGCTGTACTGGTCACATGTGTCAACATGAGGGCTTTGATGCAGAGTTCAGTGGGGAGAACAAGAGTGGTGCTAGATCTAATAGGTAAGTAATGCTTCTTTTATTATTTTGTAGCATTTTCTAGCTGATACCAAACAACCCTTTTGTTTAAGTGATGGCCTATCAACACCGTAGGTCATCACTCACTGACTAGTGAGTGTCTGACATCCTGTATCCCCTCTGATCAGTTAATCTGCATAGCATCATTGATGTTGTAGCTGCAGGAACTCACTACTAGAGCACTTCTTGGATTGACTTTAGCTTTGGAAGCTTTGCTGTAGTAGTAAGCTCTTGCTGCTACAATGTTGACGGTACTCTGTAGTTCCAGCACTGGCTTCCATCAATGGAGCTATGCAGATCAGCTGATAGGCGAGGTGTGGGTTGTCATACCTCAGATGATTAGCTAGTGATGGACTATCCTGAGGATAGGTCAACACTAGAGATGAGCGAGCACTAAAATGCTCGGGTGCTCGTTATTCGAGACAAACTTTTCCGGATGCTCAGGTGCTCGTTTCGAGTAACGAACCCCATTGAAGTCAATGGGAGACTCGAGCATTTTTTGCAGGGGACCAAGGCTCTGCCTAGGGAAGGCTGGGTGAAAACCTGGAAACCTCAGAAAATGATGGAAACACCACGGAAATGGACAGGAAACAGCAGGGGCAGCATGCATGGATGCCTCTGAGGCTGCCTAATTCCACCATTACCCCAAATGCTCCTGCAACAGTCTGGTGGTTACCCTCATGGCAATTGTGCTCACCCAGACCAAGAAAGGCGAGAGAGGGCCTGTAGGTGGACCTCCGGAAAAATTGTTTAGAGAGAGGGCCTGTAGGTGGACCTCCGGAAAAATTGTTTGGAGAGGGGGCCTGTAGGTGGACCTCCGGAAAAATTGTTTAGAGAGAGGGCCTGTAGGTGGCCCTCCGGAAAAATTGTGGTAAAAGAGTGCCAGTTGGACCTCTAAAAAATGTCGTTTTTCGGGTCAGCGTTTGGCAAAAACGACAAGGAGGAGGAGGAGTAGGAGGAGTAGAGAAGAGGAATCGGATACATAAGTAATGTTAATCTTTAGCTGCTTTCCCCCGGAGGAGATTTGAATTCCGGTGAAATCCAGGCTTTGTTCATTTTAATAAGCGTCAGCCTGTCAGCGCTGTCAGTTGACAGGTGTGTACGCTTATCGGTGATGACACCACCAGCTGCACTGAATAACCGCTCTGACAACACGCTAGCGGCAGGGCAGGCCAGCACCTCCAAGGCGTACATCGCCAGTTCAGGCCACGTGTCCAGCTTTGAAACCCAGTAGTTGTATGGAGCAGAGTGATCGGTCCGGACGTTGGTATGGTCAGCTAGGTACTCCCTCACCATCTTTCTGTAAAGCTCACCCCTATTCTGCCTAGACTGGGGACAGGTGACAGTGTCTTGCTGGAGTGACATAAAACTGGCAAAGGCCTTGGAGAGCGTTCCCCTGCCAGTGCTGGACAAGGTGCCTGCTCCTCACCCCCGCTACTTTGCCCACAGAACCACGCCCTCTGCCGGTAGCGGTGTCAGATGTTTCAGCTTGTGCACCAGGGCCTGTTGATATTGATTAACTCTCATACTCCTTTCCTCTACAGGGATGAGAGTGGAAAGGTTCTGCTTGTACCGTGGGTCCAGGAGAGTGAACACCCAGTAATCGGTGTTTGAAAAAATGCTTCTAACGCGAGGGTCACGGGATAGGCAGCCTAACATGAAGTCTGCCATGTGCGCCAGAGTCCCAACACGCAAGAATTCCCTCTCCTCACTGGCCTGACTCTCCATTTCCTCCTCCTCCTCCTCCTCCAAGTCTTCCTCTTCAGCCCATACACGCTCAAGAGTTAAGAAGGACTGAGCACTGGTACCCTCTTCTGTCTCGCCGACATTCTCCTCCTCTTCCTCCTCATCCTCATCCCCCTCCTCCAATACGCGCTGAGAAACAGACCGGAGGGTGCTCTGGCTATCAAGCGACGTATCTTCCTCCACCGTCTCTTGTGACAAGCGCAAATCATCCGACTTCATGCTGAGCAGTGAATTTTTCAACAGGCAAAGCAGCGGGATGGGGGGGGCTGATAATGGCGGCATCGCCGCTGACCATCTGTGTTGACTCCTCAAAGTTGCTCAACACCTGGCAGATATCAGACATCCACGTCCACTCCTCATTGTAGACTTGAGGAATCTGAGTGACCTGACTACCAGTTCTGGTGGAAGTTGACATCTGGCAGTCTACAATCGCTCTGCGCTGCTGGTAAACTCTGGAGAACATGTTTAATGTCGAATTCCATCTTGTGGGCACGTCGCACAAAAGTCAGTGAGCGGGCAGTTGTAGGCGGCGCTGTGCTGCCCTAAGAGTGGCAGCATCAGTGGTCGACTTGCGGAAATGTGCACAGATGCGGCGCACCTTGGTGAGCAAATCAGACAGATTGGGGTGTGTCTTGAGGAACCGCTGAACTATTAGATTGAACACGTGGGCCAGGCATGGCACATGTGTCAGTCTTCCGAGTTGCAGAGCCGCCACCAGGTTACGCCTGTTGTCACACACAACCATGCCTGGCTTGAGGTTCAGTGGTGCCAGCCACAGATCGGTCTGCGCCGTGATGCCCTGTAACAGCTCTTGGGCGGTGTCCCTTTTGTCACCTAAGCTCAGCAGTTTGAGCACCGCCTGCTGGCGCTTACCCACGGCACTGCTGCTGCGCCTAGAGCTACCGACTGAAGGCGCCATGCTCACGGATGGTAGTTCGGAGGAGTAGGTGGAGGAGGAGGAGGGGTTGGAGGAGGAGGTATAGTACATCTGAGAGACCGTGACCGAGGTAGGCCCCACAATCCTCGGTGTGGGCAGTACATGAGCGGCCCCAGGGTCAGACTCGGTCCCAGCCTCCACCAAGTTAACCCAATGTGCCGTTAGTGATATATAGTGTCCCTGCCCGGCAGCACTTGTCCAAGTGTCCGTGGTTAGGTGGACCTTCTAAGAAACAGCGTTGGTCAGGGCATGGATGATGTTCTGTGACACGTGCTGGTGTAGGGCTGGGACGGCACATCGGGAAAAATAGTGGCAGCTGGGGAACGAATACCGAGGGGCAGCCACCGCCATGAGATTGCGAAAGGCCTCGGTCTCTGGAGATGTGGACGTTGAGGGCTTGGGCATGTGGGTGGGTGGAACTGTAATTCCTCTTGCGCTCCAGCATTTGCTGTAAAGACAGCTGAACGCTGCACTGGGACACATTGGTGGACGCTGTGGAGGATCGTGGAGGCGAGGGGGTGGTTTTCCGGTGGGAGGCGCTCGTGCCGGGGTCCTGGGCAGGGGGTTGACTAGCAGAGGCAGCGAGTGACACAGGGGAAGGAGCAGTGGTGTGACCCACAGGAGGTGAACGGCCTTGGTTCCATTGAGTGGGGTGTTTAGCGCATGCTGGTGGTGGTTAGGCTAGTAGTGGTGGCACTCCTGCTGATCCTGGTGTGGCAGAGGTTGCACACCACAGTACGTCGGTCATCCTCAATTTCTTTAAAGAATCTCCAGACTTGCGAACATCTAGGCCTCGCCACGCACCAGCTCTGGCCCTGCTTCTCCCTCTGGCCACACCACTGCCTCTTCCAACCTGTTCTGGTGCAGCACTGGCCTCCGCCTCAGAAGCACTGTCTTCACCCTGCTTATCAACCCAGCTTGGGTCAGTCACCTCGTCATCCTCCGATTCCTCAGTCTGCTCCCCCCTCAGACTTCCTGCCCTGGCAACAACTTCACCACTGTCTGACAACCGTGTCTCCTCATCATCCGACACCTCTTTACAAACTTCTTCCACTAAGTCAACATTGTCATCATCATCATCATCACCCACAGACTGCGACAGTTGGAAATCGTGGGCATCGGGAAAGAGGTCAGCAGCAACCTGAGAAGTGGTTTGTGACTCTGGGAAGGGTCCAGAAAACAGTTCCTCAGAGTATGCCGGATCGCATTCCAAATTTTCCTGGGAGGGGGCAGACTGGGGGGAAGGAGGTTGAGGTGGAGGAGCCAGAGGAGTGCTCCCTTGGGTAATGTGGGTGGACTGCGTGGAAGACTGACTGGTGGACAAATTACTTGAAGCATTGTCCGCAATCCACAACATCAGCTGTTCGCACTGTTGTGGTTTCAACAGTCCTCTACCACGTGTCCCTGTAAGTTGAGACATGAAGCTAGGGAGTGTAGCTCTGTGGCGTTCCCCTGCTCCCTCATCAGCAGGTACTGTCTCACCCTGCCCAGGCCCACGGCCTCTGCCCCCTGCAGTAATTGAATGCCCATGCCAACTTTTCTGTATATAAGTGTATTATATAAAAAAAATAAATAAATGGGCCTGCTGTACTGAATACCACAAACTTGTTCAATCTGAACAAGAAAATATACAGGTGGATAAGTTAGAGCAAAATTACGTATTTTATTACGTACCGTGCAGTATGGAGCAATTACACTGAAACTATTAGATTAGGCAGACTTGGTCTGCTTAAGTGCAACCCAGACAAATGTCGCACAGAGATTTTTGTAATGTAGCTGTATCAGTGAGAGCAAAGGACCTTTTTTAATTAAGTGACGTACAGAATGTGTCACCTGGACCGAAAATACGGATTGTGGTTTGTGGTGACTGGACAGCTGAACTGTGACACACAGGATGGTTCCACACAGCTGTATGAAATGGATTTGTATCACTGAGATAAAACAACAAAAAAATTTTTTTTTTTAATTTTTTTTAATTTTTTTTTATATACAGTACAGACCAAAAGTTTAGACACACCTTCTCATTCAAAGAGTTTTCTGTATTTTCATGACTATAAAAATTGTACATTCACACTGAAGGCATCAAAACTATGAATTAACACATGTGGAATTATATACTTAACGAAAACGTGTGAAACAACTGAAAATATGTCTTATATTCTAGGTTCTTCAAAGTAGCCACCTTTTGCTTTGATTACTGCTTTGCACACTCTTGGCATTCTCTTGATGAGCTTTAAGAGGTAGTCACCTGAAATGGTATTCCAACAGTCTTGAAGGAGTTCCCAGAGATGCTTAGCACTTGTTGGCCCTTTTGTCTTCACCATCTCGATTGGGTTCCGGTCTGGTGACTGTGGAGGCCAGGTCATCTGGCGAAGCACCCCATCACTCTCCTTCTTGGTCAAATAGCCCTTACACAGCCTGGAGGTGTGTTTGGGGGGGTCATTGTCCTGTTGATGGTCCAACTAAACGCAAACCGGATGGAATAGCATGCCACTGCAAGATGCTGTGGTAGCCATGCTGGTTCAGTATGCCTTAAATTTTGAATAAATCCCCAACAGTGTCACCAGCAAAGCACCCCCACACCATCACATCTCCTCCTCCATGCTTCTCGGTGGGAAACAGGCATGTAGAGTCCATCCGTTCACCTTTTATGCGTCGCACAAAGAGACGGTGGTTGGAACCAAAGATCTCAAATTTGGTCTCATCAGACCAAAGCACAGATTTCCACTGGTCTAATGTCCATTCCTTGTGTTCTTTAGCCCAAACAAGTCTCTTCTGCTTGTTGCCTGTCCTTAGCAGTGGTTTCCTAGCAGCTATTTTACCATGAAGGCCTGCTGCACACAGTCTTCTCTTAACAGTTGTTATAGAGATGTGTCTGCTGCTAGAACTCTGTGTGGCATTGACCTGGTCTCTAATCTGAGCTGCTGTTAACCTGCGATTTCTGAGGCTGGTGACTCTGATGAACTTATCCTCCGCAGCAGAGGTGACTCTTGGTCTTCCTTTCCTGGGGCGGTCCTCATGTGAGCCAGTTTCTTTGTAGCGCTTGATGGTTTTTGCGACTGCACTTGGGGACACTTTCAAAGTTTTCCCAATTTTTCGGACTGACTGACCTTCATTTCTTAAAGTAATGATGGCCACTCGTTTTTCTTTACTTAGCTGCTTTTTTTCTTGCCATAATACAAATTCTAACAGTCTATCAGAGAGCAAACTCAGCCCCTGCTGACTGTGGCTATTTTGACAGCAACCCAGACAAATGTCGCACAGAGATTTTTGTAATGTAGCTGTTTCAGTGACAGCAAAAGACCTTTTTTAATTACGTGACGTACAGAATGTGTCACCTGGACAGAAAATACGGATTCTGTTTTGTATATAGGTGGATAAGTTAGAGCTAAATTACGTATGTTATTACGTACCGTGCAGTATGGAGCAATTACACTGAAACTATTAGATTAGGCAGACTTGGTCTGCTTAATTGCAATCCAGACAAATGTCGCACAGAGATTTTTGTAATGTAGCTGTATCAGTGAGAGCAAAAGACCTTTTTTAATTACGTGACATACACAATGTGTCACCTGGACAGAAAATACGGATTGTGGTTTGTATATAGGTGGATAAGTTAGAGCAAAATTACGTATGTTATTACGTACCGTGCAGTATGGAGCAATTACACTGAAACTATTAGATTAGGCAGACTTGGTCTGCTTAAGTGCAACCCAGACAAATGTTGCACAGAGATTTTTGGAATGTAGCTGTTTCAGTGAGAGCAAAAGACCTTTTTTAATTAAGTGACGTACAGAATGTGTCACCTGGACAGAAAATACGGATTCTGGTTTGTGGTGACTGGACAGCTGAACTGTGACACACAGAATGGTTCCACACAGCTGTATGAAATGGATTTGTTTCACTGAGGTAAAACAACAAAAAACTATTTTTTTATATATATATTTTTTTATATTTTATTTTTATATATATTTTTTTTTAACGTGACGTGCAGAAACTATCAGAGAGTAAACTCAGCCCCTGCTGACTGTGGCTATTTTGACTGCAATCCAGACAAATTTCGCACAGAGATTTTTGTAATGTAGCTATATCAGTGAGAGCAAAAGACCTTTTTTAATTACGTGACGTACAGAATGTGTCACCTGGACAGAAAATACGGAGTGTGGTTTGTGGTGAGTGGACAGCTGAACTGTGACACACAGAATGGTTCCACACAGCTGTATGAAATGGATTTGTATCACTGAGATAAAACAATAAAAAAAAGGGTTATATATGGCGATAGCTGCACTACTAGTACCAGCCAGCCCAGCCAGGAGACAAAAAAAATGTCTTGTCGCCCTTAGAAGGGGTGTTGGGTTCTTTTGAGATCACTCCTGCCTAACAGAGAACTAAATCCAGGCCCTAACACTCTCCCTGAAACACAGCAGCTCTGTCCCTAACGACATCCAGACAGCATCTGAGCCGAGCACCGCGGGGAGTCACAAGTATATTCCAGGGTCACCTGATCAGGCTAGCCAACCCCTGCTATCGACATGTAAGGGCCCCACGTGATGCTGGGTGTACCGTAGAGTCTCCTGGCTTGTGATTGGCTGAGTTTATAGGCGGCAAAAATTCAAAATGCGGGAGATGCCATTTCCTCCAACATGGCGAGATACTCGTCCGAGCAGCGAGCACTTACGAGTACCGTAATACTCGAACGAGCACCAAGCTCGGACGAGCATGCTCCCTCATCTCTAGTCAACACTTAAAAAAAACCTGGAAAATATTTTAATGTGTTTATATATTTGTTATTACTTTCTTATTGTGCATAAGGTTATGGATGAAACAAACAAACACTTCACAGTACAGTTTCCTTGCAGATTGTAGCTTTAATTTGTGTAAAATAGAAGATCCTTGTCTAAGCTTTATAGGAAGGAAAGACTCTTACATGGGGTTTTATGATCAGGCAATGTGACAGCATCAGCCAGGCATGGATGAGAAAGCTCACCTTCACGCTATGGATATATACTAATACCTACTGTCTGGAGAATCAGGAATCAGGACGTTTTTTGCAGTCTTTTTGAATTGATTTATGCTATATGTGTTGTTCTCTCCTATTTTTGAATAGAGATAAATTTTAATTTATGATATGAGCTATGACAGCCGTTAAGAAGCCTGCAGAAATCTTTTAAATTAGGAAGAGACAAAAAAAGCATAGCTTCAGTATGTGAGATATTCAGTATGAACTGTGAGTGTGTGTAAATCACAATAACTGGCCCCAGGTAATATCTGTCACACACTCATGCCAACATTCATGTTCTCCTGACCAGTATCTGAGAACTAATGTACAGTACAGACCAAAGGTTTGGACACACCTTCTCATTCAAAGAGTTTTCTGTATTTTCATGACTATGAAAATTGTAGATTCACACTGAAGGCATAAAAGCTATGAATTAACACATGTGGAATTATATACTTAACAAAAAAGTGTGAAACAACTGAAAATATGTCTTATATTCTAGGTTCTTCAAAGTAGCCACCTTTTGCTTTGATTACTGCTTTGCACACTCTTGGCATTCTCTTGATGAGCTTCAAGAGGTAGTCACCTGAAATGGTTTTCACTTCACAGGTGTGCCCTGTCAGGTTTAATAAGTGGGATTTCTTGCCTTATAAATGGGGTTGGGACCTTGAGTTGTGTTGGTCAGAAGTCAGGTGGATACACAGCTGGTAGTCCTACTGAATAGACTGTTAGAATTTGTATTATGGCAAGAAAAAAGCAGCTAAGTAAAGAAAAACGAGTGGTCATCATTACTTTAAGAAATGAAGGTCAGTCAGTCCGAAAAATTTGGAAAACTGTGGGAAAAATTGGGAAAAAAAGTGTCCCCAAGTGCAGTCGCAAAAACCATTAAGCACTGCAAAAAAACTGGCTCACATGAGGACCGCCCCAGGAAAAGAAGACCAAGAGTCACCTCTGCTGCGGAGGATAAGTTCATCCGAGTCACCAGCCTCAGAAATCGCAGGTTAACAGCAGCTCAGATTAGAGACCAGGTCAATGCCACACAGAGTTCTAGCAGCAGACACATCTCTACAACAACTGTTAAGAGGAGACTGTGTGCAGCAGGCCTTCATGGTAAAATAGCTGCTAGGAAACCACTGCTAAGGACAGGCAACAAGCAGAAGAGACTTGTTTGAGCTAAAGAACACAAGGAATGGACATTAGACCAGTGGAAATCTGTGCTTTGGTCTGATGAGTCCAAATTTGAGATCTTTGGTTCCAACCACCGTGTCTTTGTGCGACGCATAAAAGGTGAACCATGCCTGGTTCCCACCGTGAAGCATGGAGGAGGAGGTGTGATGGTGTGGGGGTGCTTTGCTGGTGACACTGTTGGGGATTTATTCGAAATTGAAGGCATACTGAACCAGCATGGCTACCACAGCATCTTGCAGCGGCATGCTATTCCATCTGGTTTGCGTTTAGTTGGACCATCATTTATTTATCCACAGGACAATGACCCCAAACACACCTCCAGGCTGTGTAAGGGCTATTTGACCAAGAAGGAGAGTGATGGGGTGCTACGCCAGATGACCTGGCCTCCACAGTCACCAGGCCTGAACCCAATAGAGATGGTTTGGGGTGAGCTTGACTGCAGAGTGAAGGCAAAAGGGCCAACAAGTGCTAAGCATCTCTGGGAACTCCTTCAAGACTGTTGGAATACCATTTCAGGTGACTACCTCTTGAAGCTCATCAAGAGAATGCCAAGAGTGTGCAAAGCAGTAATCAAAGCAAAAGGTGGCTACTTTGAAGAACCTAGAATATAAGACATATTTTCAGTTGTTTCACACTTTTTTGTTAAGTATATAATTCCACATGTGTTAATTCATAGTTTTGATGCCTTCAGTGTGAATCTACAATTTTCATAGTCATGAAAATACAGAAAACTCTGTACTGTATATTTATGGCTGGATAAGTTCAGGAATATTGTATTTCAAAGCAATGAAACCTAGATGAGGTAAGCATGTTTTTTAAAATTTTTTACCGCCATTTCAGGGAAAAATGATTAGTTACCATGAAGCACAAAGAAATTCAAATTCCACTTTGTTAACTTTCATTCACTCAACACTAGTATTAATCTTTTGTGTGCTATGTACTTCCCATCCTAGTGCCATTTATACGTTTGCACAATTGTGACATATCAGATACATGGTTGCTCTGAGTCCATTTTACTGTATCACCCATTTTTAAAAAATAATTGAACACAATTGTATTATAAAAATATGTTTTTAATTATGTGATCCAATATAGCTATTTTGGAAAATTTTTTGGTGTTGTTTGGCCTAATTTTTTATACGTTTTTGTTGTTTTCAGAGGAGTGTGGCCATTAATTTGTGATGTTACTCGTGCAGTCAGCTTAGTGGTAGTCTATGGTAAGAGTCTAGGCTGCAAAAATATGTTGATTGATATAATTCATCATAACTATGACCAATCTCATCATACCTTATTAGACAAGTCCATATCAGTGGACCCCTTCCTTGAAGAAAAACTCTGTTGGGCCTGGAAAGTGCTATGCTATTTTGTCTCCTGTGCTTAGGGTCGCATATTGATCAATGTTCTCCTGAGACAAAAACATACTGAAAACCTAGCTGAACACAACTATAAAATAATGGTTGTACAAATATCCTAGCTATTTGTGGTATATGTCTACTTTCAATACCTGTCTCTTATGCTCATAGCAGTTAATTTACATGATGGGAAATTAATACCAATTGAGCTCCTCTAGTGTAGATGGCAGATTGACAGTCATAGAAGAATGCTTTTCTGACCCATGATATTGAACATTGACATAATAAACAGATCATTTAATGGCAAAATAAATAACTTTTGATGTGATATTGGTGCTTAGGAGCTCCATTTTTGTAAACTGTGTAGAATTACTGTTTAAACTAAGAAACTCAGCATTCATAGTCACTTATAACAACTGATTGAATTCTTAAGTTTTACATTTTGGATACTCTGCCTTAAAATAAGTTTTTGCTGTGTTCGCTTTGCTGTCTTCCCACTTTTGTCAGATGTGTCAGTTTGAATATGGTTGCAAAATAAAAAGAATGTCAGCAAAATGAAAACATTTGATACATCTGATTATTAAACTTTTCATTTTCACTGGTAGGAACAAAAAATATAAGGAGTTACTATATAAATACCTGCAAATACGACATCTACTAAACGGTACAGATCCCTTTCTTTCCATGGCAAACAGTGAGATATTCCGGCTTTGGAATACTACCTCAAAATACAAACAAGGTTTAAGGCCCATTTATGCTGCTTTACATGACAAGGGGACCGTGACCAAAACCACACCGCTGTTGTCCTGGGAAAAAGAACTGAATGACACATTCACTGTCTCCCAATGGTCAAATGCGTTTCTCTCTATTTCTAGATTTTTTAAATGTATGTCACACTATGAGTCAGCTATCAAAACTATACTTAGATGGTACTATTCCCCAGATCGACTATGTCACATCTTTCCGGGGGTATCCGCGGAGTGCTGGAGAGGCTGCGGGGGTCGAGGTATTTTGCTCCATATACTGTGGTCGTGTCCTCTCATTCAGAGATTTTGGAGGGATGTGTTTTCTCTGATTTCTTCAGTAACAAAAATCACTTATCTACCTGCACCGTCACTGGCAATTCTGTTCATCGGTTTGAACACACTCCCTCCCCAACACAGAATGATCACTGCTCATATCTGTCTAGCTGCCAAATTGGCTCTAACTCAACAATGGAAAACCTCCGTTGTTCCTGGGTTGGAGGACATTACATCCAGGGTCAACAAAACCTGTCTCTATGAGAAAGTGATGGCTCTTAAAAATAATCAGCACCACACCTTTCAGAAATCGTGGTCACATTGGATAACTCACAACAACTTGCATGTCGCATGAGACACTAGTTAGGTCATGGCACCCAGGGGGTAGATGGGAAGCTAAGTGGAGACCCCTGGTCTCCCTCTCAGATTGTTTGTTTCTGTACTTGACAGTATGAAAGCAGACGTGTTATGTTTGATAGACATATAACCCTTCCTGCACAAGGGTTCTCCGATTTGTTGACTTTAATAATACTTTAAAAGAAGGATATATACTTTTTCCTGTCTCTTTATTGTTTATTTTTTATTTATCTCTTGTTATTGTTTAAAATGTAAAACTGTGAGACATATCATTTGCAACTCCTTTAATTATAAATTGTACATTCATATGTACTGCATTTTGTCTCAATAAAAATTATATTGAAAAAAAAATATAAGGAGTTAGTAAAGTCACTGGCATGTGAATGTACAGAAATCTGTAACATACCATTTATGAAATTTGAGGGCTAATAAAATTATTTTATGCTAAAATAGTGGAGGAGGAGGAAGAGGAGGAGGAGGAGGAGGAGGAAGAGGAAGAGGAGGAGGAGGAGGAGGACAAAATGAGTGTAATTATAATTATTGGACATTTAAATTCCAATTGTTCAGTATATAAAATGCAGAATCTGTAGACAGAAGCCAATACTGTCTAAAGAAGAAATCTAGACTTGTTGCCTATACAAAAAAATATTTTTTCTTATTTTGCTTCTTAAAAATTGATTCTTCATTGATTGATTCTTCAGTTCCTCTAATCATAACTAAGACATACATAAGACTGCTATAAAAACTCTAATAAAAATAAGTAGAGAAACTGACCTCCTGTCCACACAAAAGACTTGAGTCAGTTGGAGAGTCAGGACCAGAATGAAGTGGACAACTGACAACCATGGCCACCAGTAAAGAAAAAAATCACGTTCACTACAAATTACGTCCTGTACCTTTCTAATAGGTCAAAGAATAAACATTTAGGTGTATGTGTCTTTAAAACTGTGCAGTTTGGTTAAACATTTAGATGATCAGTGTGAGTTATGAAAATGGCAAAACTGTTAATGGTGCAATAGATATTATATATTATATTATATTGTCATTTTTCTTCTGTTTCAGGTATGTATCGTCTTGCCATCATTATTTATTAATCACCAGTAAATGGGGTAAGCAACCTAATATCACTTTGCAGTGTAAAGTTGAAAGTCTGTGACTACTACTAAATTTGTTTCTTTGAGCCGGTGAGTACTTGTCAAAGGAATACTACACTCTAAACCTATTCTGTAGTTGTAATGAAAACTAAAAATATATAAATATTCTATATACTATATTCCCAGATGATCAACAATTCTCTCCACATACTTCTCAAAAGCTTGTATATGGCTTTTTTGGCCACTGGCTACAGAAGAGGCTTCCCTTATACTCTGCAATGGGAGACAAAGAATGCTATGTCCTAATCCTTGGTGAAGCCCTTCCTACCACCCTAAAATATAAGCGATTAGTAGGAAATTAACCATTGTGTTTTACGTGGGATTTCTAAAGAAAAGAAAATATGATAACAATTAGTAAACATTGGCATTTTATACATTAGTCTTAAACCAAAGTATGTGTGAGAAAGATGCGGCAAATTTATTAAGTGGCACCTATCTCTTAATAAAATTGTTCCATCTTTACCTGCACATTTGTCAGAAATTGAAATCTACACCTCCTATGAGAAGACATTGACTAGAGCTATAATTTAGACGAACTTATGGTATAACTATAAAATCTGTTGGACTACACTGTAGTGGGGGTCTCGTCCCCTCTTGCTTTACCCCAAAAGGTCACATGCACCAACATTTGTGTCTTTTATATTCATAAAAAAGTGCCAATCATTTAATATCATCCAATTTGTTTCAAGTTCATACTACAAATCTTACAGACTGTTTACTTTAATCGTTCATTTATAGGTTTAGTGCACTTTTAATAGTGGAATAGCTGTTGCCACATCTTAAGAAAACTGGGTTGTTTTATTTTTATTTTTGTGCAGTGGGAGTCTTATACTTCTTTGCACTGCTACATCTATGGTGTCAAGGCACAGTAGGTGTCAGACCCCCACTAATCACATACTGATGACCTATCTAGAAGTTAGATCATGATTGTATACTGTAAGTTGCAGAAAAAACCCTTTTAAAAGTGTTTTCTGGGAATTAAGAAAATTAAAATACCCAAATATAACTTTATTTCAATTTATCCTCAAATAGCTTTCATAAGTTAAATAGGCCCTTTTGTCTAGGGAATAGTCATTTGGAAAAATAAAATGGCAGCTGTCCAATTAGTACAAACCTGCCTTAATTACACAGGAGGACAAGTTATTTTACAACACTGAGCTAAAGAGCTACCTCATCCTCCTCTCTGCTCTACTTGTCAGGGATTATGATCTTGAACACAGCTGATAAGAACTTTAGCTGAATCTCTGTAGGAATCATAAGGAGATATGACTTACAGAGAGGACATACAGTACATACTGTGGTAATGTGTGGCTGTGGTAATGGAAACTGCATATAAGAGATGCTTCTCATTAACCACATCACAGCCTTCACCTCTGTACTTCATGTCTCCTCATGTATCCAGAGATAATCCCTGAAAAGCAGAGTAGCGAGGAGGATGAGGCAGCTTAGTTTTCTGAAATAACTTGTCCTCCTATGTTGTTAGGACAGGTTTTGTGTACACTAATAAGATGGCAGCCATTTTATTTTTCCTGTGGATTGTGCCCCAGATACATTATATCTAATGAAAGGTATTTGGGAAGACATTTATAATAAATTAATATTTAAGTATTTTTATTTTCCTAATTGCCATAGAACTCCTTTAAGTATGAATATAGAAACATAAGGAGTCAAACACAAATGTTGCATTTCGTCACACATGGATATTAAATTTGTTAATCCACTGACTAGCTGTCTACATAACTAATTATTTTATATGACGTAAGACATTAACATGAAAATTGTGATACTAGACATTTGAGACATGTGATGCTAAGGCCTGCATAATAAATGTATGAAAGATGTATTTCTCTACATTGCCGATGTGTTCTCTACATATTTGTCACTAAGACAAAGTATTCCCAAACTCCAATGACCTGTATCCTGCTAGCTCTATAGCAACTTAAACAGAAGTTCTGGTTGCCACAGACATGCTTCATCTTAGTCTTGGTCTCCAGTGGTAGGATGCACAATTGCACTGATTAGAAGAGGGAAAATGAACCCATACTCATTCATAATTTTGAAAGTGGAAATTCTCTATGGAACATGTGGTTCTTCATAATTTCTGATCACGCTTAACCTCACTTCTTTTGTTTAACAAAACCCATTAATCAAGCATGTCTCTTGAGGCTGCTAATGATCTTTCAGAATTCTTACAGAAGCAGAAAGTCAAGGACGACATAAATTGATCCACATCACCTACCTTATTAGTTTTACAATGCTGACAATGCTTCCCTTGTCTTTGTCAAAATTACAGCCCATATGGTTATTATAGACCTGCTGTTTTATCAATTAGAAAAAATAGACTTGTTCTTCCCCGAAGGTGACACAATGATAACAGATTTTTGCCGTTGTTGAAAGACATTATTCGTTATATAATTTATGATTGACTCATAAAGATTTACAATATTTTGACTTGTACATGTCTACAATATTTCCAGGGCCATATCTATTAATTTCCCTAGAAATATGTTACAATATGTAACCCCCTTCTGAGACAAATTGTATATGAGATGAATCATTCGTCAGATGAATCACTATTAGAGATGAGCTAGCATGCTCGGCCGAGTATGCTCGGGAGCAATTTTCGAGTAGTAGCGTACGCATCTTCAAATCTGTATGCAAATGCGTACACATCTTGTAATTTGTACGCATTAGCGTACAAATTTATAAGATGCGTACGCATTAGTGTACAGATTAAAAGATGCGTATGCATTAGCATACAGATTATAAAATGCGTACGCTACTACTCGAAAATTGCTCCCGAGCATGCTCGGCTGAGCATGCTTGCTTATCTCTAATCACTATCTAAAGAATTTTGAAAGCCAAGCATATATACATCTCAGTTTATAAAGATTTGTTTTGCTATTTGTTAACGTTAGTAACATAAATGCTGCTGTGAAAACACGTAATTCATTACAATGCAAAATGAAGTAATTAGATTACTAACCATGTCCTTTAAAATTCCCAGAAATGGAGAATACAAAAGTGTATAATATAGAGATCTGGAATTAAAGGGGAATTTTAGCATTCTCCACGTATTCTCTGTTTGAATGTGAGAACTAGGGACTACCTCATCAAGTAGCAAATTTGGATAGGGAATAAATGTCCAAAGATACAGTCATTATTGAAAAAGTATTGAAAGAGGACCTTTAACCTCTGACATGCCCTGCCATTCCTCCTAGAAATGTATGAATAAGTTGCCAGTAGTCTGAAATAAAGTACCAATTGGGTGTTACCAATGGAGGGGTGTCCCTGCATATTCTGAAACTATTAGCACTGTTTGGTTAGTGTGACACCCTCCCAACTGAGAACACCTAGTTGGTGCAGACTGCAGGCAATTCATTAATTTTTAGGAGCACTAATATAGGAATGGCACATCATAATCTTATATGAAAAGATGTTCCAGACTTGTTTATAAAACATACATGTTAGTAGAGGTGATGGGTCTTCTTTAAAGAAGCCCTGTCACCAGGATCAACCCTATTAAACCAGACATACTGTCTGGTAGGGATTATCATACTGATTAAAACTATACCTTTATTTTGTCTGTACGATAAATAGCTGAAAAGAAATCCGTGTTTTTATTGATATGCAAATAAGCAATTGGAGCAGTAGGAGCAGGGGCAGTCTTGGGCACCACGCATCCTATGCATTTGCGTAGGGCCCCCAACGTTCAAGGGGGCCCCCACACTCTGCTCTTGTGCCAGTGCCCAAGACCGCCCGCCCAGCTGTCACTTACTGCATTTGTCCGCCACGGCTGCGCGTCAGTGTCCCATCCCAGCTAGAGATGAGCGAGCATGCTCGGGTGGAATTTGCGTGCACTTTTTCAAATCTGCACGCTAATTCATACGCATATTTTAGTATGTACACTAATGCGTACGCATTTTATAAATTAGTACGCTAATGCACGTGTCCCAGCCCAGCCAATAGAGAGCTGGGAGTCTGGGACATGCCATAGGCTGTGGGCAACCTTCACCCCCCCTCCAGTGAGTGATGGTCAGCAGCACGTGCTGGGAGTTGGGACATGCTGCTGATGTAATTTTAGTAAAAAAGCGTGAGGAGGGCATCCTCCATGTTAGTCTAGTGCAGACCAGGTAGTTAGGCGCTAGGGAGCTGTGCTGCTGCTGTGTGTGAATCTGATTTTAATATTATATAGCACAGCACTGTAGTAGAGAGAGTCAGGAGCCAGGAGGACTGGGAGTAGTAGTGCTGCTGCAGGCTGCAGCTGCTGGATCATCAGTGACAAAGACAGCCAGCTCAGGGTAGTTGACTTGACTGTAATATATAGTGAATAGTGATAGAGAAGGGACAGAGAGAAATAAAACAGGAGACACAGAAGCAAACAGGAGAATCATATATGACAAGTGTGTGAAAAACACTAATATAAAACACCGACATAAGACAAGAGTGTGAAAAACACTAATATAAAACACTGATATAAGACCAGTGTGTGAAAAACACTGATATAAGACAAGTGTGTGAAAAACACAGATATAAGACAAGTGTGTGAAAAACACTAATATGAGACAAGTGTGTAAAAAACAGATAGGAGAGTGATATACGATAAGTGTGGAAAAAACACATTCTTTCATTGTTTAACAGTGAGTTAATTGTTAATTGTTTGACAGTGTTTTATTTTTAAAAAAGTCTTTGATGTGTGGGGGGGTGTCATTGGGGGCACCGCCCCTGAGTAGGAGGCGTGGCTGAATCATCTGAGCAATGCTTTGTAACAACCCATGTGCTCTGCACACTCCCCCCTCCCCTTGATTGACAGGGCTAGACAACAGGCTGAGGGCAGAGCTGTATGTTAGCATGTAACTATCATATACACTATAGCTTCACCACACAAAATGTTAATATTATTAAAATATTGACTTCTCAGTAAGAAATCAAGACTTTAATTGGTATGTTAGGGGATGTTTGCAATTTAAAGGCTACTTTTATGCAGAATCTAAAAGTTATAAAGTTACCCATTATCTTCCCTATAGATTCATTACAGTTTTCAAGAGCTATTTGCTTACATTGTATAGCAATTTTTTATCTATTGAGATAAAAAAAGGAAAGCTTTCATTGAAAGACAGCAAACACAGATCTTGAAAATGGTGTAATTTTGATAACGAAGCATATTAAAAAACGATGTAACTTTTGTTTATATAAAGAATATTGGCAGAAATTGCAACACAACTTTAGTTTTGGAGATCTTCAATACCTTACTCTTAAGTTTTACTATTTTTTTATGCAGATTTTAAAACTTGTCATATTTTTATTGTATACAACTGTTGCCCGTATCTATTCCAATTCCAACTCCATATCTCCTACAAACACTCTCTGTGACAATTTTTGTTAACCTGCCCTGTTCAAAGTTATACGAAGACATGGGACTATAGGTGAATAGGGTTGAGCTGCACATAGTCTATGTGACCAATGTACATGACGTCACTATCCTCTTCAAACAGCATATCAGCAAGGGTACCAAGAGTTGGACAGGGGTCTATTTGATATTGCTAACCTATCCGAAGGACAATTCATCAATATTCTATTAAAAAAATGCCATTAAAAATATTGTTAATACTGTTAGTCATCTTGCGTTGTGTTTTTCCATAAATTTGGCAACCTGGTTTGTAAAAGCAATAGAAGTAAATTTCCTATTAGCAAATATATATTGGAAAAGAGAAATACTATATTTATAATCTACATGTGATAGAGTATGGACATTCCATATAACATGGTGTATTTTGTAAAATACTGTATGTGAGCATACTGTATCAAAATGTAATCTTCATTCAAAAAAGATATATAAAAATAAAAGTTAATGTAATTGATTTAGCAAAATAAAATAAATGTACAATTCCCAGATTGATTAGTTAGAACTAAATACTAGTTAAAGATGATCAAATTGAATTTTTGAATTGAATTGTCAAACTCTTTAGTGTCTAGCAAATTGCTAAAATTGGCACCTACCATTTTACATATCAGAACACAAGGAAGATGAGAAGATGAAGGAGGATCAGATGACCCTGGCTTGCCCATAATGTCTTGAAGTCAACCTCAGCCAACAATTCCAGGGGGTGGGGGGGATGCTTTAGATGATTATATTTCCTCAATGGTAGCAACTGGAAATATGCAACTGGTCTTGTTTGAAAGTTGGCAGTCTGGGCTTTTACACAAGACAAAAATGACAGCTAAAGTCCAAGCAACATAGGAGAAATCACTGTTAGAAAGTCGGGAATAATCACCAGTAAAACCTGTTTTTACTTTCACTTTCAGCTGCATTCAAAGCATCCTGATTTCTAAAAGTGATATCTTTCTCTGTCCTGAACATATTGTTGTCATTCTCTCTGAAAATTTGGAATGTCTGCTTTCAAACAATATCAGTTGCATGTGTCTAGCTGCTACCATTCAGGAAGTAGCAGCATCTAAAACAGCCCTCCCCCCTCCAGTTAGCTACTTTTCCCACTGCTAGAGCTCCACTCTGGCAAACAGTTAGGTGGTTAAGCATGTTCTAATCAGAGTTTACTACTCTTTTTTTTCCTTTCACTTTTATAGATACACTTCTATACTGCTTATTAAGGGGTGGTAGCCAATGAAAATAATTTATCACCTATTGACATGATAGATGATTAATATTGATTTGTAGACAGTGTGTGGTTATCATTATAGAAACGAATGGGCCAATATGCCTACTGCCCCTTTATTCAGAGTGGACTCCTTTTTTTGGTTGAGGTGGGTCTGACCGCTGAGGCCCACAATCTAAAGGGGAAGGGGGGCCTATGTCCATTTTTTGTAGTAAGCAATAGTGCTTATGTCAGTCCACCTTTCCATTTATTTCTATGGGTCTGACAGAGTGTTGTCTACATCAAATCCATAGAAATAAATGAAATAGATAATGTTCATGGAATAAACCCTTTAATTACTGTTAAAGTAACTTTTGCTAGGCAGACTCAATCTCCACTCTCACTTACTTGATCTGTATGCGGAATTCTTTTGTATAATTATTTTCCTGGCCAGGGTTTGTAGAGGACATTAGTAGAGTGCAGTAGGACAAAGAAAGACTCAATTCCAGAGGGTTTCTTTAAAGTAACAGAATTAAAGTTCAACATAAATTCATTTATCTGATACATTTGTTATTTATCCTTATAGCTGAATAAATTACAATAGCCAAAGATAAAAACATCTTTTTAGAAACTTTATGTCTGTTTCTTACCTAGAACTTGAGCAAATGTATGAAGCTTTAAAACAGATCATTTTCATGGATAATAGAAGACCATGTGAGTAGGAGTTTGTACAAGGTTTAAAAATTCTTGAGATTTTCAAGATTTTCATATGTTCTGCTTCCAATCCTATTTACACGAACACAATGCATCTGGTTACAAAAGTCAGGCTATCATTCTCTTTGTTACTTTAAGGCTGTATGTTCTCTCAAATAAAGGGTCATTTAAGAAAAATAATTTAAAAGGAAGTAGAACCTTTTGATGGAACTGAATATTTTGTGCAAGTAATTGTGTACGCTGCCAGTGAAAAATGAATTATGGATTCTGCTCTTTATGTGCTGGTGCTAACACGCATGACAAGGCAGCTTACAGTATATTGGCTTAGATTCCAAAGATGTATCTTTTATCTTATTAGGGTAAAGCAATATGATATTAGATAATTTAAGTCTACAAAATATTAATACAAACACTTATGAGACAAAACAAGACACGCAGAATTACCGTATTTTTCGCTTTATAAGACGCACTTTTTCCCCCAAAAGTAGGGGAAAAATTGTGGTGCGTCTTATAAAGCGAATCCATTATGGAAGCGCTCACTTGTATGTTTTAACTGCGGCACTCCCATCAGATCAGCCCACCGTGCCCCCATCAGACCTCAGAACAGCCCAGTGTGCCCCCATCAGACCTCAGAACAGCCCATTGTGCCCCCATCAGACCTCAGATCAGCCCACCCAGCCCCATAACAATAAAATAAAAACATCTCTTACCTGTCCTGGGCCGCGGCTCCTCTCCGGGTCCGGCGTTCCTCTGGCTTCCCAGGCCGGCGCTGCACTGTTCTGACTGCATACAGCATCAGAACGTAGTGCGCGCAGTATGGCCTTAGAAGCCAGAGGACAGGTAAGAGAGGTTTTTATTTTATTTTTATGGGGCTGGGTGGGCTGATCTGAGGTCTGATGGGGGCACACTGGGCTGTTCTAAAGTCTGATGGGGGCACACTGGGCTGATCTGAGGTCTGATGGGGCACACTGGGCTGATCTGAGGTCTGATGGGGGCACACTGGGATGATCTGAGGTCTGATGGGGGCACACTGGGCTGATCTGAGGTCTGATGGGGGCACACTGGGCTGATCTGAGGTCTGATGGGGGCACAATGGGCTGTTCTGAGGTCTGATGGGGGCACAATGGGCTGATCTGAGGTCTGATGGGGGCACAAAAATAAAAATATATATAACAATATCTAGCTGTATGGGCATTGTTAACATTTCTTATCCTGCAATGAAGTTTCTTTACAATTCTCTTGCTAATATTTGGCAACATAATGTAGATGTGAATATTTAATTTTTACATTTTTTTATGTCAGTTCATAAACATTTTATATATACACAGATTATAAGTAAAATAAATGGATCAAGCATATATTGCATTATTGTCTAGTCTTGGCCCTTCTGACATAAACATATCATTTTGTAAAGCACAATGTGATATGATAGCTGCCTAGTAATGACTTCTTAAAGTACTGAGACTAAAAGCAAAAGGAAAGCAGTTTACATATTATTTTGCTTGGAAAATGCTGTGCTGTAGTTCTCCACACTACATTACAATGTCACTGTATTGGAGAAAAGCCAAAGAGTCCTCAGTACCTTCTTTCTTAGGGTCAATGATGGTTCTAAGGGTGAGACTCCCCAACAATTGTTATATTATGGCACATCCTAGTGTTATGCCAAATCATTATAACTAGAGATGAGCGAATCGAAGCTGACGGAGTGGAATTCGTTACGAATTTCATGGAAAATTTTATTCCATCCTTGTGCGCGCTTCCGGGTTCAGCGAATATATATATAAGGTAGTCAGTGGATATCATTAAAAAAAAAATTGTGAATCTGAGTTTGTGGGGTTGTCAGTGTAACGTTTAAATAAGTATTTGTGGCCTCATTTGCCATAAAAAAAGAAAATTGTCATATAGTGTGTAGTTCTGTGCAGTAACCCATTGTACTGCAGCTCAGCAACCCATTGTTAACCCACTCTGTGGGTGACGGTATTTCTCAAATAAATAGGTCGTTGTGCGAGGCAGTGTGCAAAGTAAATTTTTTTTGCTGGATTTTTAATTTCCTTTTATTTTAAATTTGTAATCAATCAGTATGTCAGACAGAGCGGTGACAGGCCCTTCACAGGGGAGGGGCAGTGTTTCTGGAATAGGCACAGTTCGCAGCAGAGGAAGGGGACGTGGCGAGGCCAGAGCTACCAGTGTCATCTAGCGGTCGTGTGTTGACCACCAACCCAGCGGTTCTTGAATGGTTGACTCGGTCATCCACTTCCTCCCAGATGACATTGGACACCCCCAGCCAAGAGTCGGTGGGTTCGTCAGATACAACCCTTAGTTGGCATGGGCCTGGAGCACCTCCACTGCCCTCACCTGTCCTCAACCTGCCTCTGTCCTTTTCGGTTCCCTCAGCCAGAGAAGTACTATATGCTGTGAGCTCTGAGCCACTATACAGCGAGGACGAACTACTTGTGGATGGTCAGCAGCTACTGGGAAGCCAAAAGGTGGGGCAGAAATCCGCTCCTTCCAGTAGGCGGTCAAGTACTGATGAGGAGAGTGTAGTGGGAGGTGATGTTGAGAGCGGTCAGGCTTTGTACACAGAGACAGTTGAGGAGGATATTAGCGACGTGCAAACTAGTTGATGATGATGTAGCCAATCGCACTTGGGAGCCGGGTGAAGCAAGAGCTTCATCATCATTATCGTCATCTGCAGACGAGACTGACAGCTTGCGCATGAGGCAGCGGTGCAGCAGCAAGTCGTAGTGTGGG
>ONZH01027047.1:0-126546 GCA_900303285.1 Rhinella marina | reverse complement strand
GTGCATGAATTCACACAAAGGATGATTTCACACAGTTTTTCAGCAAGACCTTTGCGTGGATTCAGCAGGAGAGAGAGTAGAGATGAGCGAATCGATTCGCCGCTTCGTAGATTCGATATGAATCTTGGAAATTTTTTACACCGAAGCAAATCTGAATATTTTCATATTCGCTTTGGAAGATTTGTCTAAAATCTTTGTACGCTAACGCTACGTACACATCATATAATTTGTACGCTAATGCTACACATCTGAGAATTCGTACACTAATGCGTACATCTTCAGTTAAGTAGCTTCCTTTTACTGTATGTTCGTTCTTTGTGCGGGCCTAGACAATAATACGCTAAAGCTTTGTACGCACTTTGTACACTCAGGCGTAAGTATTTGCGGGAATGTTCCCAGAACACGACAGAATAACTAATGATTTGTACACCGCTTCGACCAAATAGCTTTGTATTCGTACGAATCTTCGAACATTTGGCGAAGTGAATTTTGGATGATTCGCTCATCTCTAAGAGAGAGGTATGAGTTCTTTCTTTATAGTTCTCGTTCCTTTTAAATCCACTTATAGCTTTTGCTCAAAAACTTTTAAAAAAAAGAACACATTTGTGAGCATCCATCCTATGGTCCCATTCACACAGCATCTTTTGTCATTTGAACCGCCCTTTGGCGGATGCAGTTTAGGGCTCATGCACATGAAGGTATTGTACGTCCTGCATTTTTTCGCGGGTCAGAATGCGGACCTATTGAACTCAATGGGGCCGCAAAAAATGTGGACGGTACACTTCATGTCCATTCTGTAGCGCCTGCAAAACTGTACATCCTATTTTTTTTTTTTCCACATTACGGACAAGGATAAGACCGTTCTATTATTGTCCGGACATTCTGCAACATGCAGAACGCACACGTCCGGTATTTTTGTTTTGCGGATTGCAAAACGGGCAATGGTCATGAGCCCTTGTAGTCGCAACTGTGGCACAACGTCTTGGCTATAAATCCGGGTTCCATGAATAATCATCATGACTCATTGTAATACACATCATCACAGATGTAAATATAAGGCAGAAGACACATTACCATAATTCTCAAACTGAGCGCCACAGGATTGAGTTTATTGTAGATCTACTGTGCATGTCTCCAAGTCCTGGCCTGTGCAGGCGTCTGCTGTGCATGTCTGGTTGCCTAGGAAACACCCAAGTCCTCAGTGTGACATGGGGCCTCTTTATCACACAGGGTCCATGTGTAAGTCACCTAACTCAGGAATCCAAAAGTATCCTAACTCACTATAGGTGAAATAAAGCGTATAATCCTACCCACGTACTCCACGGCTAAACAATCAATCATTGTACTAATATGCATCCAGAGTCTGGACATCTGCAGGAATCATAACCCCAGCTACCAAACACAGGTAAGAGGCAGAGAGCCAAACCACTTTACAGAGGCATAATGTAAACCGGATCATCCAAGACAAAGATGTGTATCAAATCCTAGCCGGCCCGATAAGCCGCAGTGGAGATATAGCCCTACATATTAGATATCTCGGCCGAGCATGCATGTGTCCTGAAAAGGGGACAAATACATTGGGCGTGTTGAAATCCAACCATCTGATCCTTATCACCCCCTGCCATCAGGGAAGAGTCGGGATACCCCCATACACATTAGATGGTGGTCCCACTACAACTGGCCATGATTTATCTAATGTGTGGTCTGCCTTAGAATAAAAACCAAAACCCACAGTTTACATAAGGTGTGTTTTAATAGCTTATGATCTCTCCAAATTTTTTTTTAATTAAGTTGTCATTGATTGGCTTTAAAAGAGTATTTATACTTTTAAATGAAAAACTGTGCGCTTCCTCTAATGACCACAGGGTGGCAGCATTGTGTAAGCTTCCTTTATTTGAATTCTTGTGAAGTAGAAGTTGGATTATTTGGGAGACCATAAGGGAATGGACACATCACAGGATGACATAGTATGGGGGACACTTTGTTCAGTTATAACTAAAAACTGGATGTCAAGATAGACAGGGAGAGTTCTGATTTGTATAAAAGAGGCTTTTTAGGGGTGAAGTGGATTTTTTTGTGTCATTCAAATGTTGGAAGGTATGTGGTATATGCCTGCTTCCTAGGTGGTCACGGGTGTTGTTGGGGCTAATGTCAATTTTCCTGGTGGTCTAGGCTAGTGGAGGGATCAATGTCCATTACAATGGGTCATCTAGGGTAGGGGTTAATGACTGATTTCCTGGTGGTCTAAGTTAGTGGAGGTACTAATATTGGTTTTCCTCAGGATCTAACGGTTAATGGCTATTAGTTGAGGCATAGCTTAGGGGCTATACCTGAAGGGAGGGGAAACCACCCTACTTTAACCGCTAGGGAATTTTGACAAATAGCCAAGGCGTTGTCTCATGAAGACATCTATGATCCATTAGATAGAGGGTGGTCCCTGCTTATGTAAGCAGCATTCACTCAGGTGGTCTACAGCTTTAAAGGGGTTGCTGGTGGTGAGACTGGCCACTCTGGTCATTTCATGGGAGATGTGAGGGGGATGGGGCCTTCATGATCAGGGGGGGTCCAATGGTAGGACTCCCCCTGGTCTAATAGTTATCCAATATCTATGTATAGGTGATAATATTTATTGACTGGAATACCCCTTTAAACTGAAAGGGCTTAGAACATGAGTGTCACCCAGCGGGCCAGACTCTTGTGTCCTACTGGTCCTTCACCACCACCAGCTGTGACATCCACCAATAAAGACTCAGGGACTTATATTAACCTGATTTTTAGATATATTTTTTGAATTTACTGATATTAATTTTGCAGGGAAACGCTCGGTAACTTTGTATGATGCACTTCACTCCTGATACATGTGGGAGAGTTGCCGTGGTCCAGCGCTCAGTCCCTGCAGGGCGTCTAATTATAATCATGTCAACCTTTCACACGATCCCGCGCTGTATGTCTTCTTTCCCATCATGCACTGCAGGACACGGACAGATTGTCACAGACCTCCGCAACAGGATGTTCTAATCCCAGGCCAGTTCCTGCATCTAGAGCCAGCAGTCATTAAAAGGGATTGTCCAGGATTACAAAAACGTGGCTGCTTCCTTCCAAAAACAGCAACACCCCCGTCCATGGGTTGTGTCTGCTATTGCATCTCGGCTCCATTGGAGTCTATGGGGCAGAGCTCCAATACTGGACACAACCTGTGGACAGAGGTAGTGCTGTTTTTGGATGAAAGCAGCCATGTTTTTCTAATCATGGACAACCCCCTTTAAATCATACATGTCTACTAGAGATGAGCGAGCGTGGCTGCCAGCGCCTATGCTAGCGCAGGGGAGCACGCTCGCTCATCTCTAATGTCTACCCTTCCAGAATGTCCAGGAGTTTGTATGACGGTGGCTCCAAATTGTAAAGCAATAGACGCCTCCGCGTGGCCCCATATCATCCCCTATAAACAATGGTGTTGATTTCATATGACTTATGCATGAATCTGTATAAGATACAGCATAGGCCCATATGCCATGGGAGGGATCTGGACATAGTTCTGCAAAATAATCAACACGAAGGATGAAATCTTGTGTTGCAGAAGATTTGGGGAAGCTGGAGGCTCCGGTGGAGAAATGGCAAGTGAAGTGCGATGTGGATAAAAGTAATGTCATGCACTAAGGACAGAGGATATGGAATATACAATTATGTATTAAAGTGGTTTCCTTCTTACAGACCAACCTTCTGTCACCAGCTTTTTTGGGTATGAGTCAGGCTGATATTAGAGATGTGCTAATGTCACCTGATTCTAAATATGTATATCTTCTATTTATTGCTTCCCCGATTTTTATATAATTTTAACTTTTATTTTATGCTAATAAGCCTCTAAGAAGCGGGGGAAGGGGGGTCGTTACCCCTGCTCCTAGAGGCTCCATTTGCCCACCTTTAGAAACGCCCCTTGTCTTGAGTGACAGGGCCAGGCTGCTTTCTTCTCCTCCTGCCGGCCCTGTCCTCGGTCTAAATCCCGCACCACACGTCACAGTTCAGCTAAGCGCAGGTGCAGGGGCGCAGAGGAAGCCAGGGGTCTGCCAGCGTCTCCCACTCACTGCGTCTTCGCCGAATAATGAATGGAAGAGGGCGCAGGCGCGTGACTTAGACCCAGGACAGGGCTGGCAGGAGGAGAAGAAAGCTGCCAGCCCTGTCACTCAACACAAAGGAGGGCGTTTCTAAAGGTGGGCAAACGGAACCTCTAGGAGCAGGGACAATGCCCTCCCCCCTGCTCCTAGAGGCTTATTAGCATAAAATAAAAGTTAAAATTATATAAAACGGGGGCCACCAATAAATTAGAAGATATAAATATTTAGAATCAGGTGACATTAGCACATCTCTAATGTCAGCCTGATTCATACCCAAAAAACTGGTGACAGAAACCCTTTAATTACACATAACACCCCTGAAGGAGAAAGTTTGTAATATACTTAACTTATACTGAAAATCCCCAGAAGAGGAGCGTCACATGACCCACCTTAATTACATAAAATACCCCTGAAGGAGAAAGTTTGTAATATACTTAAAGGGGTTATCCCACAAATAATGTAAAAAATGAAAATCAGACATCATATAGTCTACAAAAATACCTTTCTAGCAAAGCTCGAACCAACCCTGTACCTCACATGGATCCAGAGATCTCTCCATTCATTGATCTGCTAGATTTATATCAAGCTGACAGCTCAAGGGGAGTGTCTTTTCTGCTGCAGCTCAGGGGGCGTGTCCATACTCTCCCTATCACAGCTCAGGAGGCGTGTCCATGCTCTGCCTATCACAGCTCAGGAGACCGTTAAAAGTTGAAACTGAGCATGTGCGGCCTTCTCAGTGAGCAGGTCAAAGAAATAAGAAATTAAGTGGCACTATACAGATAGATTTTATTGAATAACTCAGTAACTATACAGAATTTTTTATTACATGCAATTACAAAAGTATTCAGATCCAGGTGCTGGTTTGAAAACTGTAGAATATTTTTTGTGGGACAACCCCTTGAACTCTCAGGAACCTGGTCACGTGACACTCCTCTTCTGAAAATCCTCCTTCCACCTATGTCATGTCCTTTACCAGGTTTCCAACCTGGGCTATTGACAGAACATCACTCCTGCCTTGTGTCGGGCCAGAACTACTCTCTCTGTCGCATGCGCAAACTCTTAACTTATCCTCATCTGCGCATGCGCCAGGGAGAAGAGTAGTTGCGGTCCTATCCATAGACTAGGGTGAAAACCTGGTAAACAACATCATGCTGTACAGAAACAGGATTTGCAGAAGAGAGTCACGTGAACCAATGGGTCACAGAAAACCCTCTTAGACAGTAAAACACTTGGTAAAACTGACACTAGGGATATTGTCTGGCAGTAAACTGAACCCTAGTAACCAATGCCAGGCGGCTGCTGCCAAGCCAAATGAAATAATGAGATGCATTATGGGAGGAATAGATGCTCCTGACAAGAAACGTGGTTTTGGCCCACTCACCTCTCTATAGGAAAAAAGACCACTGTGACTACTGGAGCGATAGTCCACAACAATCGACCCCACAACTGTGTCTAAAGGGGTTGATCCTTCAGGCTTGGTCTTGTGCTATAGATATTAGATGAAGGATCAAAAGCTCAAGACTTCCCCTGTATTAGCCTAAGAGGAGCTGCAAAACATACACGTAGGGCCCATGGTCACCCATTGAATTCAATGGGCAGAGGTAATGCTGGGTGGCAAACCAATGGTGATCAGCTGGTAATTGGCGGTGCTGACAAATAAAAGGGGTGGTTCTGGTATCTAAGGCCCCAATTGCACATACAACCAGAAAAATTCTGATATATTAGTATATGTCAACCTAATATACCTCACCCTACTATGACAGGTTTTAGCACAATGAGATATGGGGAGTTGTTTGCAAGGTGGCTCACATGTGACTTATGGGGCCCAGACGGGAGAAGACACTGATTTCCCTGCTTCCCACCCCAAAGTGATAGTGAGTGCATGCAGCTGCCACTAGAGGGGGCACACTGCATATCAATATTTAAAGCATTGAATTCGATACTAGGTTTATAAATTCAGTGAGCTCCCTCTAGTGGTGGCAGCAGGTAGCCAGGTTTTATCATGCAGCCCTTGGCAAATGTATTTCAGTATGGAGCCCATTCTGTTCTTTTTAATGGGGCCAAATTTATTTCTATTACTCTTCTGGTCTACCCACTAAAGAGACACTTGGGTCCTCATTATAAGTCAGAGAGAAGGACAGCTGCCAAGGACAGCTTTGGTTCTGAAGGATTCTGAGCAACTGTGGAGTAATGCTCGCAGTCGTACCTGGAGGTTGGACCTTAAGCAATAATCTCAACATTGGAGCAGGTACCAAATTCAAGAGGGTTGTCCTGGTGGATCACTTACCTAAAGGGGTTTCCAGCGATTTTTAAGCAAGCCTGCCTCTGAAACAGAAGAGTCATACTTACCTGCTCCATGCTGTTCTGGTCCTGCCATGCTGCCGTCTGCTGTTTTCATTTTTACCATCCTGCTGGCTATGGGCATGGTTATATCCACCATTTCAGCCAGTAACTGGCCCGATGGTGATGTGGTTGGCCACAAGAAGCATATCACGGAATAGTGGAACGTGCATGTGACTGACCCACCAGTACAAGGAGGATTGAGACCAGTGGAGGTTTCAGGGGACAGGCTTGTAACTGGAAAACCCCTTTACAGGGACTTTCCATTTTATAATACCACCAGGATATGTCATCACTTTATGATCTGTGGGACCCTTATGGATCCTTAAAATTAAAGGGGTGCAGTAAAACAGCAGCATGGCCCTATTCATGAGGATGCAGCTCCCATCCCATGGGCTACAATTAGGACAAGGGGTAACGTCATAATCCCTACCCCCTTCCATCACATGCTTCTGTATACAGGGGGTGCAGAGGTAGAAGTCGCACCCGGGCCCTGGTGTCTGAGGGGCTCTGCCACATAGGAGGGCACCAGTGATAGATATTACATTAGAGATGTCTGCTGTATACTGTATATACTGTATATGTCTCTCTGTATGATGCGTGTGCATGCCAGACATCTGCTCTCATACGTGTAACGTGTACATCTATCAGAGTTTCGACTTCTCCTTTCTTAGAAGAAAATAAAAGAACTTCCCTTTTGTCGTTAACCTGTAATTAACTTCCTCGGCCTCCGACCTTGTCTTACACACTGCATGCAAGTTCAGGTATGTGTTCCACCATAACACTCCAACGACGACTCCCAACGTGTAATCATTGTCATATCCTGAAACAAATTAAACATTTCAAAATTGTGCTCCATCTTACCTAATTTCCCTGAGTTCTATGTTGTATCGAGAGGAGGAGGTGCTTCATAAATATGGCAGTTATTCTAAACAGCATACTCAATGTATTCACACCACATAAATGCCATAGATACACTGATAAATCTCCCCCGCCACCATACAGATGTTAATCCTGAACTTCCCCTCACATAATATTTTACAAAACTGTCTGCAAGTACCACTGAACTCAATGGAGACTGTACAAATCTCTACGCACAGCGCTCCCCCTAGTGGTGGGTGCAGGAAAAAGCTGTTAACCTATGTCTTCTTTGGTAGGTATGCCACTGTTTGTAGGTGCACCCTAGGCAGAGCATGCACGTGATTGTATTAGAGTTCTGTATTGTGAAGAGTTGTCATTAGGGGCCCATAGTGGTGCACGGGACCGGGAAAATCTCTCCACATATATACCAAGCATAGGGCCCGGAGGCATGCCATCACAGGCCATGTCGATGACTGACTATGTTCCAGACTTCTGGCTCATAGAGGGGAGTCCTTAGCATGGGACCCCTTTCCTTCTATAATGTCCATGACCCTAATAGGGTATATTAACAGGTGATGTCATCAGGAGATAAACATACCAAGCTGTATATGTTGCAGATAATGGCGCCTTGCCACAAACCAGATAATAAATAGGACTCAGGTGTCAGAGATGTTATTATAAGGTGTCAGAGCTGTTATTACATGATGCAACCGCTGCTGCATGAGTCACTGGTGACACCAGGTAGAACATGTCCAGTCTACACAGCTTGCTTAAAGGGGTGTTCCAGCTATAAAAGTTAACTATCCGACTGCTGGGACCCTTTATGATTGCTCCCGAGCATAAACAGTCACATTGACTATCTATGAGACTGACTGCTGAGTGCTTGGCTGTCTCTATAAGCCTCATAAACTTTCCTCTATGAAAATATGTGGGCTGGAAAAAAAACAAGAAAAATGTCACATGTGAATGTGGCCTGATATTAATTTTACTACATACAGATTTATACAACCACCACTAGAGGGAGCTCAGACGATTACTACGTACAGATATATAAAGTCACCACTAGATGAAGCTCAGGAGATTACTACATACAGATATATACAGCCACCACTAGAGGGAGCTCAGGAGATTACTACATACAGATATATACAGCCACCACTAGATGAAGCTCAGGAGATTACTGCATACAGATATATACAGCCACCACTAGAGGGAGCTCAGGAGATTACTGCATACAGATATATACAGCCACCACTAGAGGGAGCTCAGGAGATTACTACATACAGATATATACAGCCACCACTAGAGGGATCTCAGGAGATTACTACATACAGATATATACAGCCTCCACTAGAGGGAGCTCAGAAGATTACTACATACATATATATACAGCCACCACTAGAGGGAGCTAAGGAGATTACTGCAGATATATATAGCCACCAGTAGAGGGAGCTCAGGAGATTACTACATACAGATATATACAGCCACCAATAGAGGTAGTTCAGGAGATTACTGCATACAGATATATACTGCCACCACTAGAGGGAACTCAGGCGATTACTGCATACAGATATATACAGCCACCACTAGAGGGAACTCAGGCGATTACTGCATGCAGATATATACAGATACCACTAGAGGAAGATCAGGAGATTACTACATACAGATATATACACCCTCCACTAGAGGGAGCTCAGGAGATTACTGCATACAGATATATACAGTTTCCCACAAATAGCTAAGCTATCATGATCCCTTTCTAGGCCTAAAATAAAAAGTAACCTTTATTTCTTTACTAAAAATAACCTATTATTTACTATTACCCCACGTATATTTGAACTTAAAACCACTTGTAGCAGCTCGACTGCTTCTATTCTTATAAACTTGTATGAAGGAGGGATGTCTGTTTAGAATAATGTTCTTTTTAATAGACCATCATTTTAAAGGACATTTATTTTCATGCCCCATTAAATATTAAGGTCAGTAGCCTAGATCACGTCTGATCAGGACCTCTACTATTAATCAGTTATATTCCTCTGGATTTCGATATAGACCTATGCCCTATATCGGGCCTCTGGTCTAATGAACAAACAGAAAATATTCCCCCAAAGTCTTGTCCTATCTAAACTTCACTCGGACGCCTGATGCGTTCCGATAAACCCAATCGGCTGCTACAGCTAATTAAAAGTACATAGACAATAACTCCCCCAACATGTTTCACCACCTAATGTGGCGTCTTCAGGGGTTAGAACGCATCAGGCGTCCGAGTGAAGTTTAGATAGGACAAGACTTTGGGGGAATATTTTCTGTTTGTTCATTAGACCAGAGGCCCGATATAGGGCATAGGTCTATATCGAAATCCAGAGGAATATAACTGATTAATAGTAGAGGTCCTGATCAGACGTGATCTAGGCTACTGACCTTAATATTTAATGGGGCATGAAAATAAATGTCCTTTAAAATGATGGTCTATTAAAAAGAACATTATTCTAAACAGACATCCCTCCTTCAAACAAGTTTATAAGAATAGAAGGAGTCGAGCTGCTACAAGTGGTTTTAAGTTCAAATATACGTGGGGTAATAGTAAATAATAGGTTATTTTTAGTAAAGAAATAAAGGTTACTTTTTATTTTAGGCCTAGAAAGGGATCATGATAGCTTAGCTATTTATGGGAAAATGTTGGAATAGATTCCGGGCCGTAAAGGCTATTCTTTTGAAATGGATTCAGATATATACAGCCACCACTAGAGGGAGCTCAGGAAATTACTACATACAGATATATACATCCACCACTAGAGGGAGCTCAGGAGTTTACTGCATACTGAAATATACTGTCACCACTAGAGGGAGCTCAGGAGATTACTGCATACAGATATATACATCCACCACTAGAGGGAGCTCAGAGGATTACTGCATACAGCTATATACAGTAACCAGCAGAGGACGCCCAGGAGATTACTGCATACAGATATACACATCCACCACTAGAAGGACCTCAGGAGATTACTGTATAAAGATATATACTGCCACCACCATAGGTAGCCCAGGAGATTACTACATACAGATATATACAGTCACCACTAGAGGGAGCTCAGGAGATTACTACATACAGATATATACAGTCACCACTAGAGGGAGCTCAGGAGATTACTTCATACAGATATATACAGCAACCACTAAAGAGAGCTCAGGAGATTAGTACTAACAGATATATACAGTCACCACTAGGGGGAGCTCAGGAGCATACTGCATACAGATATATACAGCCACCACTAGATGAAGATCAGGAGATTACTGCATACAGATATATATAGTCACCACTAGATCAAGCTCGAGATTACTACATACAGATATATACAGTCACCACTAGGGGGGCTCAGGAGATTACTGCGTACAGATATATACATCCACCACTAGAGGGAGCTCAGGAGATTACTGCATACAGATATAAACATCCACCACTAAATGAAGCTCAGGAGATTACTGCATACAGATATATACATCCACCACTAGAGGGAGCTCAGGAGATTACTACATACAGATATATACAGCCACCACTAGAGGGAGCTCAGGACATTACTACATACAGATATATACAGCCACCACTAGATGGAGCTCAGGAGATTACTACATACAGATATATATAGCCACCACTAGATGAAGCTCAGGAGATTACTGCATAACAGATATAGTACAGCCACCACTAGAGGGAGCTCAGGAGATTACTGGCATACAGATATATAGTAGCCACACTAGAGAGAGCTCAGGAGATTACTACATAGATATATACAGCCACCACTAGAGGGAACTCAGGAGATTACTACATACAGATATATATAGCCACCACTATAGGGAGCTCAGGAGATTACTACATACAGATATATACAGCCACCACTAGAGGGAGCTCAGGAGATTACTGCATACAGATATATATAGCCACCAGTAGAGGGAGCTCAGGAGATTACTACATACAGATATATACAGCCACCCACTAGAGGGAGCTCAGAAGATTACTACATACAGATATATACAGCCACCAATAGAGGGAGTTCAGGGAGATTACTGCATACAGATATATACAGCCACCACTAGAGGGAACTCAGGAGATTACTACATACAGATATATACAGTCACCACTAGAGGGAGCTCAGGAGATTACTACATACAGATATATACAGCCACCACTAGAGGGAACTCAGGAGATTACTACATACAGATATATATATAGCCACCACTATATGGAGCTCAGGAGATTACTACAAACATATATATACAGCCACCACTAGAGGGAGCTCAGGAGATTACTGCATACAGATATATACAGCCACCAATAGAGGGAGTCAGGAGATTACTGCATACAGATATATACAGCCACCACTAGAGGGAGCTCAGGAGATTACTGCATACAGATATATACATCCACCACTAGAGGGAGCTCAGGAGATTACTACATACAGATATATACATCCACCACTACAGGGAGCTCAGAGGATTACTGCATACAGCTATATACAGTCACCAGTAGAGGACGCCCAGGAGATTACTGCATACAGATATATACAGCCACCACTAGAAGGACCTCAGGAGATTACTACATACAGATATATACAGCCACCACCATAGGTAGCCCAGGAGATTACTACATACAGATATATACAGCCACCCCTAGAGGGAGCTCAGGAGTTTACTGCATACTGATATATACTGTCACCACTAGAGGGAACTCAGGAGATTACTACATACAGATATATACATCCACCACTAGAGGGAGCTCAGAGGATTACTGCATACAGCTATATACAGTCACCAGCAGAGGACGCCCAGGAGATTACTACATACAGATATATACAGTCACCACTAGAGGGAGCTCAGGAGATTACTACATACAGATATATACAGTCACCACTAGAGGGAGCTCAGGAGATTACTACATACAGATATATACAGTCACCACTAGAGGGAGCTCAGAGGATTACTGCATACAGCTATATACAGCCACCACCATAGGTAGCCCAGGAGATTACTACATACAGATATATAAAGTCACCACTAGAGGGAGCTCAGGAGATTACTACATACAGATATATACAGTCACCACTAGAGGAGCTCAGGAGGATTACTACATACAATATATACAGTCACCACTAGAGGGAGCTCAGGGAGATTACACATACAGATATATTACAGTCACCACTAGAGGGGAGCTCAGGAGATTATACATACAGATATATACAGCCACCACTAAAGAGAGCTCAGGAGATTACTACTAACAGATATATACAGTCACCACTAGGGGGAGCTGAGGAGCATACTGCATACAGATATATACAGCCACCACCAGATAAAGATCAGGAGATTACTACATACAGATATATAACAGTCCCACCTAGGGGGGCTCAGGAGATTACTTCATACAGATATATACATCCACCCACTAGAGGGAGCTCAGGAAATTACTGCATACAGATATAAACATCCACCACTAAATGAAGCTCAGGAGATTACTGCATACAGATATATATGCTTGATAAAGACCAACACTGGTCGAAACGTTGCTAAGTTGGTGAAATAAACACAAAGAAAGAAAAGACAACGAGTGCCGCAGTACTGCTTTATCTTGGATTACAGATATATATAGCCACCACTAGAGGGAGCTCAGGAGATTACTACATACAGATATATACAGCCACCACTAGAGGGAGCTCAGGAGATTACTACATACAGATATATACAGCCACCACTAGATGGAGCTCAGGAGATTACTACATACAGATATATACAGCCACCACTAGATGATGCTCAGGAGATTACTGCATACAGATATATACAGCCACCACTAGAGGGAACTCAGGAGATTACTACATATAGATATATATATAGCCACCACTATAGGGAGCTCAGGAGATTACTACATACAGATATATACAGCCTCCACTAGAGGGAGCTCAGGAGATTACTACATACATATATATATATATAGCCACCACTAGAGGGAGCTCAGGAGATTACTGCATACAGATATATACAGTCACCACTAGAGGGAGCTCAGGAGATTACTGCATACAGATATATACAGCCACCACTAGCGGGAACTCAGGAGATTACTACATACAGAGATATATAGCCACCACTAGAGGGAGCTCAGGAAATTACTGCATACAGATATAAACATCCACCACTAAATGAAGCTCAGGAGATTACTGCATACAGATATATATGCTTGATAAAGACCAACACTGGTCGAAACGTTGCTAAGTTGGTGAAATAAACACAAAGAAAGAAAAGACAACGAGTGCCGCAGTACTGCTTTATCTTGGATTACGATATATATAGCCACACTAAGCAGAGAGCTCAGTCAGGGAGCAATTACTACATACAGATATTACAGCCACCACTAGAGGGAGCTCAGGAGATTACTACATACAGATATATACAGCCACCACTAGATGGAGCTCAGGAGATTACTACATACAGATATATACAGCCACCACTAGATGATGCTCAGGAGATTACTGCATACAGATATATACAGCCACCACTAGAGGGAACTCAGGAGATTACTACATATAGATATATATATAGCCACCACTATAGGGAGCTCAGGAGATTACTACATACAGATATATACAGCCTCCACTAGAGGGAGCTCAGGAGATTACTACATACATATATATATATATAGCCACCACTAGAGGGAGCTCAGGAGATTACTGCATACAGATATATACAGTCACCACTAGAGGGAGCTCAGAAGATTACTGCATACAGATATATACAGCCACCACTAGCGGGAACTCAGGAGATTACTACATACAGAGATATATAGCCACCACTAGAGGGAGCTCAGGAGATTACTACATACAGATATATACAGCCACCAATAGAGGGAGTTCAGGAGATTACTGCATACAGATATATATAGCCACCACTAGAGGGAACTCAGGCGATTACTGCATGCAGATATATACAGATACCACTAGAGGAAGATCAGGAGATTACTGCATACAGATATATTACACTCAGGAGATTACTACATACAGATATATATAGCCACCACTAGAGGGAGCTCAGGAGATTATACATACAGATATTTCTAGAGGGAGCTAGGAGATTACTCATACATATATATATATAGCCACACTGCATACAGATATATACAGCCACCACTAGAGGGAGCTCAGGAGATTACTGCATACAGATATATACAGCCACCATAACTCAGGAGATTACTACATACAGATATATATAGCCACCACTAGAGGGAGCTCAGGAGATTACACTACAGATATATACAGCCACCAATAGAGGAGATCATATTATATATAGCCACACTAGAGGGAGAGATTAGGAGATTACAGGAGATTACTACATACAGATAGATATATTACAATTAGATATATATAGCCACCACTAGAGGAGCTCAGGAGATTACTTACTTGCACCACAGGGAGCTATATACATCCACCACTAGAGGGAGCTCAGGAGATTACTACATATAGATATATACAGCCACCACTAGAGGGAGCTCAGGAGTTTACTGCATACTGATATATACTGTCACCACTAGAGGGAGCTCAGGAGATTACTGCACACAGATATATACATCTACCACTAGAGGGAGCTCAGAAGATTACTACATACAGATATATACATCCACCACTAGAGGTTGCTCAGAGGATTACTGCATACAGCTATATACAGTCACCAGCAGAGGACGCCCAGGAGATTACTGCATACAGATATATATAGCCACCACTAGAAGGACCTCAGGAGATTACTGTATAAAGATATATACTGCCACCACCATAGGTAGCCCAGGAGATTACTATATACAGATATATACAGTCACCACTAGAGGGAGCTCAGGAGATTACTACATACAGATATATACAGCCACCACTAGAGGGAGCTCAGGAGATTTCTACATACAGATATATACAGTCACCACTAGAGGGAGCTCAGGAGATTTACTACATACAGATATATACAGCCACCACTAGAGGGAGCTCAGGAGATTACTACATACAGATATATATAGTCACCACTAGAGGGAGCTCAGGAGATTACTACATACAGATATATACAGTCACCACTAGAGGGAGCTCAGGAGATTACTGCATACAGATATATACAGCCACCACTAGAGTGAGCTCAGGAGATTACTGCATACAGATATATACAGCCACCACTAGATGAAGATCAGGAGATTACTGCATACAGATATATACAGTCACCACTAGATGAAGCTCAAGAGATTACTACATACAGATATATACAGCCACCACTAGAGGGAGCTCAGGAGATTACTGCATACAGATATAAACATCCACCACTAAATGAAGCTCAGGAGATTACTGCATACAGATATATACAGCCACTACTAGAGGAAGCTCAGGAGATTACTACATACAGATATATACAACCACCACTAGAGGGAGCTCAGGAGATTACTACATATAGATATATACAGCCACCACTAGAGGGAGCTCAGGAGATTACTACATACAGATATAAACATCCACCACTAGATGAAGCTCAGGAGATTACTGCATACAGATATATACAGCAACCAGTAGATGGAGCTCAGGAGATTACTACATACCGATTGTATCGCAGGGCCATGTATCAAAACTTGCGCAAAGGAAAATTGGTGTAGTTGCCATTAGCAACCAATGTTTCACCTCTCATTGAAAGCAGTGATCTTATTGGTAACCATGAGGAACTAATCCACCTTTGCTTTGCCCCACTGTTCAACCTTCTCCACTCTCCAATTCAGTAGTATACCTTTAAGGAAAGCCCCGCCCTGTCAATCTCAGCCAATCACAAGTCACATCCTGACCACCCGAGAAACAAACTCGTTCTCGCTGACTGACAGATTCCTCGCCCAATCAGGCTTTGATTTTCTGATGCGCCTCCACTATGCCCCGCCTACTTGTCTAGAGACAGGCTGACGCCCAATGGCCGTCCGGTGGGTGTGGTCAGTGTATCCGCTGGAGAGGGCGGCGCCTGGCTGTGTGTACCTGAGCTGCACACCGAGCACCGCGGCCGGCAGCCGGGGACATGCTGGGGCTGGGGTCTGGAGGGGCGGCAAAGTCCCCCAAGCAGCCGTCATTCGTGTCGTATTTAACCCCTGAGGTGAGTGAAGGAGGGATGATGGGCGTGAGCGTTCAGAGTGCCGCCTGTCTGACCAATGCCACCTCTGCCCCTGTACGTGTCCTACTGCTGACAGCTCTGCTGCCTACTTACCTGCACCCACAGCACTGGTGTATCCTCCTGCTGGCACTGCTGCCCAGTTTCACTCTGTGTCCAGCCCTATGTATGGCAGCCCAGTGCTACCATGACCCATAACAACCCTGTGCCATCACACCACTTCCTGACATCAGTGCCACTGTGCCACCTCCTTACCCATCACACCATATCCTGACATCGGTGGTCAGTGCCACTGTGCCATCTCCTTACCCATCAAACCACTTCCTGGCATTGGTGATCAGTGCCACTGCGCCATCTTCATACCCATCACATCCTGCATCAGGGATCCATGCCACCTGCTTATCATCACACTACATCCTGGCATCAGTGATCAGTGCCACTGTGCCAGCTCCTTACCCATCATACCACATCCTGGCATTGGAGATCAATGCCACTGTGCCATCTCCTTACCCATCACACCACATCCTGGCATCATGGATCAGTGCAGCTGTGCCATCTCCTTACCCATCACACCACATCCTGGCATCAATGGATCTGTGCCACCTGTGCCATCTCCTTACCCATCAAAACCACATCCTGGCTTCGGTGATCAGTGCAGCTGTGCCATCTCCTTACCCATCACACCACATCCTGGCTTCGGTGACAGTGCAGCTGTGCCATCTCCTTACCCATCACACCACATCCTGGCATCATGGATTTGTGCCACTGTACCATCTCCTTACCCATCACACCACATCCTGGCATCGGTGATCCAAGTGCAGCTGTGCCATCTCATTACCCATCACATCCTGGCATCGGTGATCAGTGGCCCACTGTGCCATCTCATTACCCATCATACCACATCCTGGCATCGGTGATCAGTGCAGCTGTGGCCATACCTTACCCATCACACCACATCCTGGCATCATGGATCTGTGCCGCTGTGCCATCTCCTTACCCATCACACCACATCCTGGCATCGGTGATCAGTGCAGCTGTGCCATCTCCTTACCCATCACACCACATCCTGGCATCGGTGATCAGTGCCACTGTGCCATCTCCTTACCCATCACACCCTTTTGTGTCGTCCATGTCCATTGCCGCAGTCTTTGGGGTCCTTAGCCATATTCTTCCCTGTCTTTGCTGATCCTTGTGGTCAGTCCCGTATTACTTAGGCTACTTCCACACTAGCGTTAGTACGGATCCGGCGGGTCCCTTCACCCGCCGGATCCGTACTGAGTAATACAACCTTGTGGATCCGTAATTCCGGATCCGGTTGTATTAGCGTTTAAACGGATCCGGAATAACCTCTATTGAAAGTCAATGGAGGACGGATCCGTTTACAAGTGTGTCCACACCAAACGGATCCGTCCCCATTGACTTGCATTGGGGGTCATTCCGGATCCGTTTAGGTGCGGATAACTAGTACGGAGAGCAAACCGCAACATGTTGCGGTTTGTTCTCCGGTCTGAAGACGGAACGGAATGCTTTCAGGAGCATTCCGTTGTCTTCAGTTCAGTTTTGTCCCCATTGACAATGAATGGGGACAAAACGGAAGCGTTTTATTCCGGTATTGAGCCCCTATGACGGAGCTCAATACCGGAATTCCATAACGCTAATGTGAAAGTAGCCTTAGTTCTAGTTGTAAGCCCAGTACCCCCTGCTCAAATAACAGACCTGTGAGTACCCATGGGCTCTGCCCCTACGTATCTAACACCGTCATACAGCGGTGTGCCCCCCTTGGTGGCGCCATTCAGTGGTCAGGAACAGTTGGAAGACCTCACTGATGTAAACCTCTGCTCATCCCTTTCCCAGGATTTGGCCACAGGGGGCACTATATTTATTGGTTCTGAGTACACATCTGGCGGCGCTTATCTCCGGAAGATTCCCACCTTCCAGAGTGAGGAGCTGAGATTGATTGCAGACATACCAGGGCCTTGATGACGGCCGCTCAGTCCATGTGGCGCTCGTCATTCCGGTGACGCTGATCTATCAATGATGGGCACCCTGTGAGTTTAGCCTTGTGCCGCTGCTACCCTTCACAGCGTAAGAAGTTAATGTTCTCCTCCCTGATGTCCCTGTCAGACCTGTTTGCCTGGTAGCAGGAGACGGGTGCGGTCACGGAGCGGGGCGAGACGCTTTGATGTTTACTTGACGGGCACATGGACGGACGCCTCCCTGGTCTTGTGGAGATCGCTTATAACTGGTTTCCGACTGTCAGTCATGTTGTGCGCTAAATAGGGTGGCGGGCACTCCAGAATCCTGCCCTGTACAAAAGTGTGAGGTGCATGAGCGTATTCTCATCTCATAGCAGTAGGGGGCGATCTGTCCTTTGAAACGTCCACCGTTAATGAGAATGAGGACCCCATACTCCTTGGAGTCCCCCGGGGTCAGGTAAGTCTCCTGAGCAGGTCATGTTAACATGGCTTCTTTTGACTGTGGAATTTGGCGCGGAATCTGTGCCAAAAAGCTGCCATCTGCCTCCAGTGTTTTCAGTAGGAAAACCGCAGTTTACAGTTCTGATCACGCCAAGCAAGACTCCATGTGAACAGGGGCTAAGGGTGTATAGAAAGATAAGGAAAAGAAAATTAGTGATTTTTTTTTTTTTTTTTTTTGTTTCTAAATTTTTTTTCAAAAATTTTGTAACTTTTTTTATATTCCACTTTCATAAGAATGGGCGGGGCTTAGTGAGGGTCATAGACCTTGATTTACCATAGAGTGGACCAGAAGCTGGCAGATATTATAGTTCAGGTCTGCGCCATTGACAAGGTTTCCTGCCGTAAGGACCTCCAGGCGATGCACACGGTTTATTATAGAAACCGGCGCCATTCTCGGCGGATTCTCCAGCCTGTGGTCTGGATTATCAGACTTTCTGCTGGATGAGAGGCTCCTGTGTGGATGAATGCAGGCCCTTCACACAGTTACATCCCGGTGTCTCCGGCCTCAGACTTTGTGACGTCTTAAGATCCAATGGACTTTGTTTCCACAGTCTCCCCGCGTCATTTATGCTAATCATTTACTTTGTGGAAAACCCAAGGGTGAATGCTGCCATAGGATGGCAGAGGCTGCTATATGGTGTCCCTTGGCGAATGCTTCCGTGAGGTGTCCCTGGGCGAATGCTGCCGTGAGGTGTCCCTGGACGAATGCTGCCGTGAGTGTCCCTGGGCGAATGCTGCCGTGAGGTGTCCCTGGGCGAATGCTGCCGTGAGGTGTCCCTGGGCGAATGCTGCCGTGAGGTGTCCCTGGGCGAATGCTGCCGTGAGGTGTCCCTGGGCGAATGCTGCCGTGAGGTGTCCCTGGGCGAATGCTGCCGTGAGGTGTCCCTGGGCGAATGCTGCCGTGAGGTGTCCTGGGCGAATGCTGCCGTGAGGTGACCCTGGGCGAATGCTGCCGTGAGGTGGTCCCTGGCGAATGCTGCCGTGAGGTGTCCCTGGGCGAATGCTGCCGTGAGGTGTCCCTGGGCGAATGCTGCCGTGAGGTGTCCCTGGGCGAATGCTGCCGTGAGGTGTCCCTGGGCGAATGCTGCCGTGGGGTGTCCCCTGGGCGAATGCTGCCGTGGGGTGTCCCTGGGCGAATGCTGCCGTGGGGTGTCCCTGGGCGAATGCTGCCGTGGGGTTGTCCCTGGGCGAATGCTGCCGTGGGGGTGTCCCTGGGCGAATGCTGCCGTGGGGTGGCGCTGGGCGAATGCTGTCGGGGGTGGCCCCGGGCGAATGCTGCCGTAAGGCTTCCTGTTGTCAGCACCACATGGCATTACCGTAACATGTGCCCGTACACATTGGACAGTTGTGGAGACCTAATAACTCTCCTATCACTGGTGCTTCTGCAGATCTGATGATCCAAACTTCCAGCGTCATAGGTCCGGATTCCGGCGGTCGGGGAGAGGTCATGCTTGGTCACCTCCCTATAAAATTGCTATTTACCATGGAGACTATATTCGGTTCAGTAAATACGGTGCCAGCAGCACGTGGCCTGAATGGCATGATGAAATCCCAGCTGCAGTGTTTTTCTGTTCTCCCTGGCACCATCTGTGGAAACAGCAGTACACGGTTACAGAACTGGCATCTTCAGAAGTGCTCCGGTCTGTCTGAGGGCTGAGTACAGCAGGTGAGATGATGGCACTTTACCATGCCTGCTAGTGCCGCACCACCGGTCACAGCAGGGAGGCCTCCTAGTGGCCAAATCTGCCTCTGCGCGTGATGATGGGGATGCAGGCTCCGTAGTGTGCGATGTCCGTGCAGGGCTGTGGAGTCCGTCAGCCAAAGTTCTCACTCCAACACATGCATTTTATCACAATCCGACTCCATAAATGGCCCATAATTTAGTAATGACAAGAAATAATATATTTCTTGAAGTAAAATGTAAGTAATCATGACACTTATAGAACTTATATTTATTGGAATATAATTTCTGAAATTCCTGACATTTTCTAAATTCCTGTAAGTAAATATGTAATGCACTAAGTATTTAGTAGCTGAATTTGTTGTTAGGTCTGCGGTTTGTGCCCGCTTCCCTCCTGCCGTCCCCTGCGGCACAGATGTCCCACCATTTACCATGCATTCCGGCGTCCTCTCAATGCTGCTGCCTGATGCTCCCTGGGGGTGTGCACACGATGCCTAATCCTTCCCCAGCCAATGGCTGAGGATCCCTGGGTATTTAAGTCCCCCTCTCCAGGCATGCAGGTGCCTGAGCTTTAGGTTCCCTGGTGACAAAGTTGTTTGATCGTGTTGAGCGAACTTGTGGTTTCCAGTTCGCCGTACAAGGTTCAGGTTTGGGTTATCTAAGAATTTTGTTATGGATTCGTCTACCAGTGACCATAACTTACAGTCCGTGGTAGTGGAATCCATAATGGAATTCTTCGATAACCCAAACCTGAACCTTGTACGGTAAACTGGAAACCACAAGTTCGCTCAACCCTTGTTTCTGATAGTCTAGGGCTATTGTGATTTACCTGCATTTATCTTGCATTATCAGGCGTCTCCTGCCGTGTTTCTAGCGTGTGCCATCCTGCTTATGTGCCTCTGCACTTTCAATTTCAAGTTCAGTTCATGTTTAAGCTAACCCAGTCAGTCTACCCTGTCTGTGCTCCAGTGACTGTTCAGACTGTGATTTCTCCAATACTACCCCCTGTGTTAGCCCTCTGGTGACTGTGACTTCTCCAGTACTGCCCTCTGTGGCACCACACTGATAACTGTGACTGTAACGTGCTGATGTCACCCCCCCCTCTAGATTGAAAGGGGTGAAAAATTCAGAAATAATTGACATGATACAGATTTTTAAAAATCCGCACTGCAGGTCTATTTCCGTCCAGAAAAGCTCAGCAGTGCGTAGGTCAGATTTGTTAAAATCTCGTCAATATGGCGGAAATTGTAAGACTGTCGAATTTCTCTCTGGATTTTGTGGTTCCAAAATCTGCAGCGTTTTACAGTAGCAGCAAAGCGGATTTGACTTTACCAAATCTCCTACAATCTGCAAAAAAATCTATGGGAAGAGAAATAAGATCCGGAATAACCACTGTCTGCTACAATGTAGAGACATTACTGTAACCACAAATACCGGACGCACAGATCCCATAAAGGGTCCTCAGGCTATCAACATATGATTTCTGGGGGTCCAGAACTGAGCTAAGCTAAGATCTTTCTTGTTGTCGGTGAATGGAAACCATAATTGTATCTTCTTTTTTTTTTTCTCAGGAGATTGATGTCAAAGAAAAGGTGGAGCAAATAGTGAAGGTCGATGATGTTCTGCTGTTACCAGGTAACATTTTATTTCCACCTAATGAAAACGTTTTTTTTAAAAGAAATTTAAACAGTATAACATATTTAGATGTTATAATATGTAATCAGATTTTCACTGTAAATATATTTTTATGTGCTCACCTTTGCCTAGGAAATGATAAAGTTCTGGCCACCTGCAGCCACCACTAGAGGGAGCTCATTGCATGTGAGTTTATACAGCTGTAAAAATTTCTATGCAGTGAAACCCCCCTAGTGGCAGCTGTAGGAAGAGGCGACTCAGGCCCTATAACCATATGGAAGGTGCACCACTGATCCTGAGAATGCAGAGGACGTGGTGCTAGTGCAGCGCTATGTCCCGTTTACCGTTTAAATCTGCGCAGTGACGCCCCCCCAGCCACCCACTGTTCCATGCAAAATCTGCTCCCCCTTGATTCCCAGGGTTGTGACGGTATTCCATAAATTAATAGTATACCCTAGCAATATGTCCTGACTTTTGCTGTGGACCAGAGGCGAAATTTGAAACTTCAGGACTCCAATATTGGTCTCCTCATATGTAACAGTCCCCTAGGACACCAGGGCTCCGAGCCAAGCAGAACCAGAGACACACAAAATCATATAATTTCCATGATTTGTAAAGGGGGTGATAACATGAAGAAACGTTGTATACAGCCCACCCTTCTTGGGGTCATGGTAGACTGTACAGAGATGACTGTAATAGGCTGTGATACTTAAAGGTGCCGCTATTTTCAGCAGCCCCACATAAATGAACAGAGGGCGCCTGCGCTTTCCCTGCTCCATTCTCTGCGTAGGTGCAGGTCCCACCTCTGGAAACCCGGGGTCCTCCAGCCACAACTCTCCCCGCTCCGTTCTTGTTGCGATATGTCCCCATTTTCTGTGATGAGACAACCCCTTTAAAGGGTTTCTGTCATCAGGATTTACCATAGTAAACCGAGTGACATTTGCAATGTGCAAATGACACCTGATGACAGATCTGTATTTTTTATACTTCTCAGTAAAGTAGTTTTTGTGAAAACTCCGTTTTTATAATATGTAAATTACCTCCCCTAGGTGCAGTAGGCGTGAACCCTGCTCCTAGTAGCGGCCGTCATTCCTCCTCCGAGCCCTCCTTCGTAGCGTTGATTGACAGGGCCAGGCAGCTAGCTCTTTCAGCTCCCGGCCCTGTTCGAGTTTCAAATCCCGCGCCTGCGCACTGCGATAGACAATCCGCGCATGCGCATTGATGAAGCCGGGACCCGGGCGGCCGCTGGATCTCAACGCGCTTGCGCGGATTGTCTATCGCAGTGCGCAGGCGCGGGATTTGGAACTCGAACAGGGCCGGGAGCCGAAAGAGCTGGCTGCCTGGCCCTGTCAATCAATGCTACGGAGGAGGAATTACGTCCGCTACTAGGTGCAGGGTTCACGCCTACTGCACCTAGGGGAGGTAATTTACATATTATAAAAACGGAGTTTTCACAAAAACTACTTTACTGAGAAGTATAAAAAATACAGATCTGTCATCAGGTGTCATTTGCACATTGCAAATGACACTCGGTTTACTATGGTAAATTCTGATGACAGAAACCCTTTAATCTGTTTTCCCATTGTCTGTCCCTGTGTACTAGTAGGAAAAATAGAATTTTTAATGAATCAAAGGAATCGCTAATTAGTTAGTGACCCTGAGTCTATATAAGGATATCTAGCCACTCCTACCTTGTGTTAATTATAAAAAAGTAACATACTTAGGGTGGGAAGCTTGTGCTGCTAGGATTAAGGGAAAACAGATTAACATTAGAAATCAACGCTTCCCCCTACGTCCTTACCAGCAGCACAATAATGGGGATTTAACAAGTAACCAGATAGGGAGGGCCTGTGTGTGTGGTGGAACTCAAAGTCAACCGCCGTCTCCTCTGAGAACCAGAAATTCAACATAAATTGCGAGCTTCAAGCTGCACGCCAGATCTGATCCAGCATGATCAGACTTCATCTGCCCAAGAGGTGGACACTGGATCAGAGTTCTGAACAAATTAACCTGACAGCCATAAACTATCTACCCAGGGTAGTATGGTAGCTCGTTGGCCTTTTGTTCCTTCAGAAATTAACTGATAAATCCTCAACCTTCCTGATCACTTAAAGGGGTTCTCCAAGTTAAATTTATTGATGACCTATCCCCCAGCGCTGCCTCCTCTTCACTGTTTACATGCTGGCCGTAACGGGGGTAGTGGTGAGTAGGTGTAATTACACCTAACTGCCCCATTCATTTCAATGGGAAGGATCGCTTCTATACAAGTCTATGGGAACAAGCCTTCCCATTAAAATGAATGGGGCGGTGAGGTGTAATTACACCTACTCACCACTACCCCCGTTACGTCTAGGATGTAAACAATGAAAAGAAGGCAACGCTGGCACGAAGCATGCATCCTCTTCAAACAGCTGATCCGGCACCCCGCCGATCTGATATTGATGACCTATCCTGAGGATAGGTCATCAATAAATTTAACTTGGAGAACCCCTTTAAGCTGCCCATACATTTGGGATAAAGGTCGTCCATGGGATAGTTCATATGAATGATCCCACCAACTAAACTGCTCGATTTTTTTTTTTAAATTTTTTTTTTAATTTTATTTCATTACTATAAAAACAGACGCCCTGGTGCTTGAGCATAATGGCAAATGATTGGCTGAATTCAGCTGATCATGCCATCAACATGCAGTTTTGGCCAACGAACAGCCAAAGTTTTCCAGCATGGCGGGTTGCAGTTTCGGCAGACGGGAGTCTTCCATCAGCGAACGCTCATTAGCGCTAGTTTTTCAAATGACTATTGGCCAGTATGACTTTAATCTTATGTGTATGGCCACCTTTAGTCCCAGAAAATGAGATCTTGGGACATCCGGAAAGATCTAGGGGATGTAGATTACGTTTCTCGTTAAAGGAAAGCTAAGGACAGACACTGGAAGGAGATGAGCTGGTTACAGCTTACCAAAGAAAGGTCTCTTGGAGTGACGTTTGGTAGTAGCATTAGAAAGCGCCTGTTAGATTGGAATCTGAAGTACAGATCCCCAGATGACAAGGCTAGGTTCTCATGGCCGATGTTGTGGCCAGGAGATATTTATCTGGGACCTTTTCTAGAAGTTCAAAGGAAGATGAGTAGAGATGAGCGAACGTGCTCGAAACGAGCACTGTACCGCTCGGCTCCCCTGCGCTCGCATGGGCGCAGGCAGCCACTTCCGTCCTCCTGAGGAGGACGGAAGCGGCTGCCGGCGCCCATGCGAGCGCAGGGGAGCCGAGCGGTACAGTGCTCGTTTCGAGCACGTTTGCTCATCTCTAAAGATGAGCTTAAAGGGGTTCTCCGGGAATTCAGAAAATAAAAATATTTAAATATTACTTTGTGGTAAATATATTCCCAAATACCTTTCATTAGTTATAATGGCTCGTTTCGTCTGGGGAGCAATCATCAGGAGAAACAAAATGGCCGCCGTCCTATTAGCACACACAGAACCTGTCCTAATCACACAGGAGGACAAGTTACTTCACAACACTGAGGTAAAGACCTGCCTCATCCTCCTCTCTGCTCTGCTTGTCAGGGATTATGATTCTGAATACAGGTGAATCTCTGGGGGAATGGAGAAGATGAGGAGACATGAGAGCATTCTGGGGTGTGGCTAATGAGCAGCAGCTCTTGTGTGCAGTCTCCATTACCACAGTCTGTCCTGTCCATCCTCTCTGTACTAAATTCCCCAGAGATTTGGCTAGAGTTCTGATCAGCTGTATTCAGGATAATAATCCCTGACAGGTAGCGCAGTGAGGAGGATGAGGCAGCTCTTTACCTCAGTGTTGTGAAGTAACTTGTCCTCCTGTGTGACTAGGACAGGTTTTGTGTGTACTAATAGGACAGCGGCCATTTTGTTTCTCCTGATGATTGCTCCCAGACAAAATGAGCCATTATAACTAATGAAAGGTATTTGGGAATATATTTATGATAAAGTAATATTTACTTATTTTCATTTTAATTCCTGGAGAACCCCTTTAACATACTAAGGCTAAGCCCCTGAGATCTGAGTATGGAAGACAAATTTTAGCAAACCTTTCAGGAATCTTTTCATCAAGGACTCTTGTGGCAAGGATAAAGCCTTGGCTGATCTGAGCCTCTACCATGATACAGCCTCCATTCTGAACACAGACTAGACCACAGATGATAAAAACCACTGAAGAAGGTCCTTGTGGACCAAAACGTTTGGTGTACGTCAGGGATGCACAACCTGCGGCCCTCCAGCTGTTGTAAAACTACAACTCCCACCATGCCCTTATGTAGGCTTATAGCTGAAGGCTGTCCGGGAATGATGGGAGTTGTAGTTTTGCAACAGCTGGAAGGCCGAAGGTTGAGCATGCCTGGTGTACATGATATGACAAGTGGTCATTTATTAATTGATTTTTCTCTAACAGGATCATGAACTTTTTTGATATGAAATTACACAATAAAACATTCTAAAGTACAAGGATCAATCCGAGTGCTGCAAATTTATGCTGCTTATCATTGACTGTCAAGTCCTTGCTGGCATCAGTATTAATTAGCGTGCGGTACTTCACTATTTAAGTATAAACCTGAAGGATAGACATGGCCAAAATTTAGACTTTTTAGGTTTTATGTACTGCCTTTCCCAAATCCTTCTTGCAGGAAGCCTAAGAGGCTGATTTTGTGGTTTGGAACTATCCACTCCTTGAATAGATTCATTTTACCCTTGTTTAAGCCTTTTATGTGGATTGAGACCTGTCTGTGACAAGGTCTTTATGACTATGCCCGAGAGTTATCTATGTTGTAATAGAGGCTGTCCAGTTGAATCTCCTCAGATCCTGGCAGAGTTGAGTCCTCTAGACACACACTCAGTTGAATGAGTTCGGAAAACATGATGTTTTGCTGGATTGTCAACCAGAGTGTGACAAGGTCTTCATGACTGTATCAAAAAGACCGATAGATAATAATAGAAGCTGGTCAACCTTCAGGTTCAATCTTTTCAGATCTTGGCAGAGTTGAGTGTCCGAGACTCAACCAAGAAGTCTCAGTAACATTCTTGTCTCATCTTAATCAGTTGGGAAAACCATGACCTCTTCGAGCCAAATGGTATGTTGGCTGTCATCGTGTCTTGCCTGATTTTCACTAGGTGAAGTAAACCGGATGGAAAATGTAGGCCATCCTGTAACTCCAAGGAAGCTGCCAGCAGATTATCCTCCTTATAAAAGGAAAGGAATGTTTCCAACCTGGCATTGAACCTGGTCACCATGAGATCAGTCTTTGACACTTCCCATATCCTAGGAATCTGCTTGAAGATCTCTGAATTCAGAGGCCAGTCTTCCAGAGCTGGTAAACCTTGACTCTGTCGGTCGGTAACAATGTTGAGGGAACCTCAAATAAGTATAGCAGACAGATGGGACAGGTTTAATTTTGTCCATGTTGGGATCCTTTTCACATCCTTCAGAAGGGGTTCTGATCTGGTGTCACCGTGCTTGTTGATATAGAGCACTGATGTAAAGTTGTCCGGTCTTACACCGACTACTTCCCCATGAGAGATGGCATATTCTATCGATTTAAGTTCTTTAAAGTTTGAAGACAATGACATCTCAAGGGATTCCAAGAGCCCATGGACCGTAGGTCCCTCTCGGTGCGAGAGAACGTACAGGAGGAAGAGAGAGAAATATCTCCAGGGAATCTAAAGTCTAAGAACATTTTATTCATGATGGAATGACGTATAACTTTCCCATTATAAAGTCCAACCCAAGAGCTGGACAGTAGTTTAAAGAGGGCATTTTATTGGCCAAACGTCCAGGTATGGGACCACAGATATTCCATGTGTTCTTCAAGAGGCAGTTATAGTGGACACCCCATCTAAGGGAGTATTTAAAGGGAACCTGTCATGAACTTTATGCTGAGCTCACTGAGGGCAGTATAAAATAGTGACAGAAATGCTGATCTCAGCGGTGTCACACTCATGAACTAATAGTAAGTGGTTGCCGAGAATCAGCATCATAATCATTACAGCCCAGGCCTTGAAAAGAGTCAAATCTACCTGAGAAGAGTCATGGTTATTCCTAATCTCCTGCTCTCCTCATTTATCTGCTGATGATTGGCAGTTCTCTCCTAGAGAGAAAGGGAGAAAACTAGGTAGAAGATTGACAATCATCAGCAGGTGGGCAGGGAGAGAAGGAACTCATGAATAATCATGACTCTTCTCAGGTGGCCGGGACTCTGCAATGTTTGTGATGTTGGTTCTCGGAAACCACTTACTTTTAACTTATAAATGACAGACCTCTGAAATCAACTCACCTGTCTGTACTTTATTCTGGTGTTAGTATGGGCTGCATAAAGGTGATGACAGGTTCCCTTTAAGGAGATCTGTGAACTGCAGGTGCAGTGACATGAGACAACCTCTTTAATGGGAATCTGTCACCTACATCATGGTTATTGAAGTAAAGCAGATGACTGAAAGCAAATATTACGTTATTCCCAAGTTTACATTTGTTTCAGTGATTGGTGTTTTCTATCTTCTGAAAAACCAGTTTGTTTGGTATGCAAATGAGCTAAGTAAGGTGCCCAGAGGGGCGTTATTTTCGTACGAAGGCGCCCAGGCACGCCTCTCGTTGGTGCCCTAGCCTACCTCCTGTCTGCTCTGACGTGAGGGCCCCTGCTGCAATGTGTTTGCGCACCCCACAGACCCGCCCAGCCACCCAAACCTCCACCCTACCCCCCGTTCGTCACATACAAGTCATAACTCTTCATGTCATGTGATGTAGCTGGGGGGTAATGTCGGAGCGGAGAAGAGGCAGGCTTGGGCACTACCAGGAGGCTTGCCTGGGTTCCTTCGTTCGAAAACAAACTCACCTCTGGGCTAGGGCTGAAACGATTACTCGATTGAATCGAGTAAATCGACACAAAAAAAAAAATCCTTGATGCAAATTTTTTTCATCGAGGATTCGCTTGTGTCATGTGACCACGTTGCGGGAGTGAAGCGCTTGGTATTACTCACGACTCCGGGGTCACCCGCCGTCTGCACTTTCCTCCTGACACATCATCAGGTCATAGTGCACGTAAGCACGCACTACTATCCGACGCTGCCTGAGGTCAGGGGGCAACAGTGCAACGTGCGGAGAAGATGATGTAGGAGCTGTGGAGCGCTGGCCACAGGAGAGGTAAGTATTTTATTTCACTGGCGCTGGGGACATGGCTAGTAGGGGGAGATGGTGGCACTGAGGGGGCAAGCTGTTGGTACTGGGGGGGCTGATGAGTTTTTATAAAGAAAAACATTCTATTTAATTCGTTTTTAGTTATTAAAGTACCCGCAAAAAATGTTATTCTCTGACCTGATAGAAAGGTGCATGATATAATCTGTAGTGATTGTCATTTTCTTATCAGTGACTGTTTCTGTAGGCCCTTTTACACGAGCCGATTATCGTTCAAATAATCGTTCAAACGTTCGGATTTGCACGATTATTGTTGCGTATAAACACGGGTAACGATTTAACGACGAACGAGATTTCGTTCGCTTCTCATTGATCGCATCTTTTGTCCCGCCTATAAATTAATCGTTCATCGTTCGCAAAATCTTCCAGTTTAAACGAAAATCGTTTAGTCGTTGGCAGATGGTAATGGTAATGCTTATGGCAAGGAGCAAGGAACGATCGTAATAACGATTATAAAACGACCGAAAGTACGAAGATTGTGAACGACTTCTCTTTCAGTGTAAACGGTATTTACATTGCATCGTTCGATCGTTCATCTACGATCGCTAATACGATTTATCTTTCCGTGTAAAAGAACCTTGTGAGTAAAAACCTCTCTTCTTATTGTAGCTGGGTCATGTGACCAACTCCCTGACCTCCAACTGACCCAGGACAGGAAGCCAGTCACTGCTCTATTCATTCCTATGGGAGCCTCACTTTCAGTCTCATAGGAATACATAAGTCTATGTGTGAGTTGGTGGGTCTAATTGCTGGTCACATGACACAGATAAGAAACTTCAGGATGATATAAGTCAAAAATTCAGACACTGGTAAGAAAATGACATTTACTACAGATTATATCATGTACATTTCTAGCAGGACATGGAATAACATTTTTGTCGGGAGTTCTTTAAACGTTAGATTAATCGATAGAATACTCGATTTCAAAAATAGTCTATAGCTGCAGCCCTACTCTGGGCACATCACTGCTTCATTTGCATACCAAACTTTTCCATTTTCAGAAGATAGAAAATGGCACTATGTGCTATCAGGCAATTGCTTTACTTTATTAGCCATGATGTGGGTGACAGATCATCTTTGAGGCAGGTTTACAGTGTCTAATGGTCGGGCAGATTGTCCAGGGCTAATGTTCATTCCCGATAATCTAAATCTAATAGGTGTGAGACACTCGTTTATCGGGTGACACAGTCGTTCATGCCGACACCTAAATTATCACTCTGCTGCCCAGAAACAATGCAGCTGTATGAGGATGAGCCATAGCAGTAGCCATTGCTCGTCCTCATACTGTGGAGGAGATGGCTGCATGTAAATACAGTGCTTCACCTCCACTAACGAGCAGGCAATTTTCATCAAGGAACGCTTCCTTCCTGATAATTGTGTGTTGGATCATTGCATGTAAGTGCAGCATTAGGAGGTAGAATTACAGGAACATAGAGTAGGACCACCATAGCTCCGTGTCTGCACTATGCAGCCATCCCGACTGTCCTTGTTAAGGACATTGATTTCAGGAACCATACAGGAGAGTTTCCACATCTGGAGGGTCTATATTTACCCTGACGGACTTCTGTAATGATTTTCATATCAGAAAAGGTCTCCATTATTTTATGCAGCTCTGAGCCATAGTCTTTTTGACTCATATTCTAACCCATGTGGAAAACTCATTCCTGGTCTAAGGTTACTTTCACATTTGCGGCAGGGGATTCACCTGCCGGATCCGTGCTGCCGCTGGTGCACAAGTGGGGCTGGAACTATGCTCCGGCCCCATTCACTATATTGGGGGTGGGCCGCGGATCCGGCCGCAGCACGGCAAACTTGCCGAGAGGCGGCCGGACCAAAAGTACGACATGTAGTGAATGGGGCCGGAGCGTAGTTATATATATTGATGACCTATCCTCAGGATAGGTCATCAATATCAGATCGGCGGGGGTCCGACACCTGGCACCCCAGCTGATCAGCTGTTTGAAGAGGAGGCGTGCGCCGTATCAGCGCTGCCTCCTCTTCACTGTTTACATGCTGGCCGTAACAGGGGTAGTGGTGAGTAGGTGTAATTACACCTCACCGCCCCATTCATTTCTATGGGAAGAATCGCTTCCATAGACTTGTATAGAAGCGATCCTTCCCATAGAAATGAATGGGGCGGTGAGGTTTAATTACACCTACTCACCACTACCCCCGTGTCGGCCAGCATGTAAACAGTGAAGAGGAGGCAGCTGATCAGCGGGGGTGCCAGGTGTCGGCCCCCCGCCGATCTGATATTGATGACCTATCCTGAGGATAGGTCATCAATATATATAACTCGGAGAACCCCTTTAATCTTTTACTCCTCGTCAGAAGAGCGAAACACTTTATCCTGAATTAGCCATAAGATTGATATACTGATTGGGGTTGATGTACCTGGCAACATTTAGGGGGTCGTTTACCAATACCGGCATTTTAGACGGCGGATCTCCATGCCCTGGCGGTGGATCCGCCAAAGTTATGAAGAGGCGCCGGCCTTTGCATAACTTCGGCATATCCACCACCAGTCTAAGTTTACGCCAGCTCCCTTGCTGTCTAACATTTAGACTATTTTTCTACGCCAAAAACAGGCGTAGAAAATAAGAGACCCCGCCCACACCATGCCCCCTTTTTTTAGACCTCGGGGGAGCAGGGAAAAGTCGCAGATCGAGGCGCAAATAACCTTTGAGCCGCAATCTGCGCTGGAAATACACCAAAAATAGGCGAATTTCTGTTAGTAAATGACCCCCTTAGAGTTTTCCTGAAAGAAAAGAGACGGACTCCTCTCAGCTTGGACTTTTCAAATCAGTCAACATTGTAGAAATGGTTCACAACAAGGTCACAAGGACGACATTCTGACACTTTAGACATTCATAGCTATCAGACAAGGGCGTATCATAATCCTGGCAGCTAAAGTGCTTTTCTTCCTTCTGAACCTCCGTCTCCGGGACCTGCTGGAGACATCAAAGACAATAATACCTTAATTAGAAATGTATACCAAGAAAGGAAAAAAATAATTATACAGCTGTGTGCGAGCTACTTTCAAAGAAGCAGCACTGTGCCCAGTTTAAAGAGGACCTGTCACCGCTCCTGACATGTCTGTTTTAATATCGTCATGCATTCCCCATGTAATAACAATTCTGGAACATCTATTCTTATATCTCTATGTTGTGCCATTCCTTTATTATTTCTACTAGAAGTTATGAATGAATTCCTAGCAGTCTGCAGTAAGGGTACAGAGGGGAGGTAACCAGTTGGGGGTGTGTACCTGCACAGTCTGACTCTATCCAATCTGTGCTGCCATGTTCTGACTGTGCAGGTACACACCCCCAACTGGTCACCTCCCCTCTGTACCCTTACTGCAGACTGCTAGCAATTCATTCATAACTTCTAGTAGAAATAATAAAGGAATGGTACATCATAGAGTCATAAGAATAGAGGCTCCAGAATTGTTATTACACGGGGAATGCATGGAGTTATTAATATTGGTCAGGAGCGGTGGAAGGTCATCTTTAAACAGTGTGAACTAGAGCCAGAGAGGTGACGCTTCATCTGTAACAGTCCCACCTAAAGGAACCTAGTACTGCGTCTGAAAGGTAATTTTAAGAATGAGAATACAGACATAAACATGGAAGAGACCACTTACACTATTGATCTTCTCAGGAAGTGGGGGTGAAGGTCTCATTTACATGCAGCGATCACCTCCACAGTATGAGAACGAGTGATCGCTACCGCTACGTCCTTATACAGCTGAATTGTTTAGACCAGGGATGCTCAACCTGCGGCCCTCCAGCTGTTGGAAAACTACAACTCCCACCATGCCCTGCTGTAGGCTGATAGCGGTAGGTTGTCCGGGAATGCTGGGAGTTGTAGTTTTCCAACAGCTGGAGGGCTGCAGGTTGAGCATGCCTGGTTTAGACCGCACGATCTGCTGTCTAGAAACCATAATTTAGGTGCCTGCCCAAATGATTGTTTCACCCGATGAACGAGCGTTTCGCTTGTTCATCGGGTGATCGGCAGCACCTTTAAATAGGCAGATTAACGGGAACGAGCGTTCGTAAGAACATCCGTCTCCAATAATCTGCCCGACGATCGGGCCGTGTAAACCCGCCATAAGTGTAAGGTAAAAGTGCATTAGCGCAAAGTAACTAAACCTGCAATAGCAAGTTGCAGCTTCAAACCAGTATAGGGTTAAAGCAACACCCTTAGGCTAGATTTACACTAGCGCTAAAGGAACAGCCTTCTGGAGTTCATCAGATCCGCCATAGCAGGATACTACCTTTCCCCGCTGGCCTGTTTCCAGAATCACTACCAGTATTCTGCCACACAAAAGCCACTACTTGCTTGCAGTAAAAGGCTGGATGCCCGATGGCTACCATTATAGTCAATGGGGCCTGGGGGTACTCCAGCCGCCTCCAGCTATGCCAAATACGATGAACTCTGGCAGGGTGTTCCTCTGCTGGAATGGCCTTCCTAGAAGATTTTAGCGCTACTGTGGAACCCTTCTATACCTCCCGGAACAATCTAGGATGTCCAGTATAATGAATAAGAAAACGGAAACATAACAAGAAACAAACAAGCAAAGCAAAACCATCCGTCCGGAGGGGATCATTATCCTCACCCCATTACTGTGCTGCTGGTTAGGATGTAAGGGAAAGACAAGTTCCAGTATCTTCCCCTGAGTGTGTCTGGTAAGAGGGGCAATAACACAAATAAAAGTTCCTGTATCCCCTTCCTCCTGGGGTCACTGCGGACTATAGGGGGAGGATAGATGACAGTAACATGCTGTGTGTGGTATGGCGGGGTGATGACATGAAGGCAAGTTCCAAAATTTCCCCCATAACAGTAACAGGATGGGAATGGTAAGAGGGGTAATAACAAGAATAAAAGTTCCTGTATCTCCTTCCTCCCACGGACACTGCGGACTACAGTATTTTTCGCCCCATAAGACGCCCCATAATAAGCGCTTCCATTATGGAAGCGCTCATTAGTACCGGAAGACCAGGAAGCAGTAAATGCTCTGTACTCGCCGCTTCCTGGTCCTCGGCTGTCTGCTGTGCAGTGGCTGCGCACAGTGTGAGGGCGTTCCGTGACCTTAGGCCCCATTCACACGACCAAATGTATTCCGTAATCCGTATGAAAGCGGAACGGAAGACATGCGCAATTTTGAGGACCCATTGACTTTAATGGGGCTACGGACGTGATTTTGCTGCCCAGTATAGGACATGTTTTATTTTTTTTTGCGGGGGAACTTCCGTGAGATACGGGATGCGGAATGCACACGGTGTGCATTCCGCATTTTTTTTCTCCTATCGAAAAATGAATGCGTCCGTATGGTTCGGCATCTTATCCGCAAAAATGCGGATAAGATGCGGAAATGTACGTACGGTCGTGTGAATGGGGCCTTACACTGTGCACGCCAGTTCACAGAACAGCCGACAGCAGGAGGTAGGAGATCGTGGGTGGTGAGGAGCGGCGGCGTACAGGAGCAGGAGAGGTAAGTGGATTTTTATTTTATAAAACATGAAGCTGCTGGGGGCTGATCTGAGGCAATGGGGGCTGATATAGAGGCTGATGGGGTTCTCATCTGAGGTCCAATTGGGGGTCATTCATATTGGGGTCTGATCTGAGGTCTTATTGGGGTCTTATTAAAATTGGGGGTCTGATTGGAGTTGTCAGCTGAGGTCTGATTAACATTGGGGGTCTGATTGGTGGTCTGACCAGAGGTATAAGGAAAAATATTTTTTTTCTTATTGTCCTCCTCTAAAACCTAGGTGCGTCTTATAGGGCGAAAAATAGGGTATATGGGGAGGATAAATGTCAGTAACATGCTGTGTGTGGTATAGAGGAGTGATGACATGAAGGCAAGTTCCAAAGTCTCCACATGTGAATGGTAAGAGGTGCAATAACCTGAATAAAAGTTCCTGTGTCCACCTCACTGCGGACTATATGGGTAGGATAAATGACGGTGACATGCTGTGTGTGGTATGGGAGTGATGACATGAAGGCAAGTTCCAAAATTTCCCCATGTGAATGTTAAGAGGGGCAATCGTCTGAATAAAAGTTCCTGTATCTCCCCTCCCCTTCCAGGGTCTCTGGAGGCTGTATGGGGGAGGGACAAATGTAGTGAAATGCTGTAGTAAGGGGGCTGGTGACTTGATTTTATCCCCTCTCGATCTCTCCAGTAACATGCTATGGTCCAGGCTTGCTCTGCACTGTTAACTAAAATAAGGGGGGACGGGTATGCAACTGCTGGATACACGTGATGCGGCATATATACCATGAATATGACATGAATATAACATATGCAATCCACTTCGATCACATGAACAGTCAGGGCAGGGAGCTTGCTGTTCCTCACATACATGTCTTTATCTGAGACTGTCCTCCTACTATTCGCACTGTAAGTCTATTGTCCGCGGCTCCCCGGGGTTATTTCCTCAGAAGGAAGTTCTCGGCAGTAGTCATTCCTCTGATGTCATCTGTATCGAAAGGAAGGAAATGGTCGGCAATAAACTTGTATTATTTATGAGCAAAACATCTCCCGCAGGTTACATTGTATCCTGTGTCACTGTGATAGCCGCCAGTCTGATGGTAGCCCTCCACGAATCAGACGAAAGGGAATAGCTGTTTCCCCATTATGGCAAGATGAGGGCAGGGTGTACACAGAAATCATGGGCACGTAGCAAAATTTTGAATGTGGTCCACCCCCCCACAGATAATCTCTGCCATAGTACCAGACACTTACATTGTGCAACAGTTAAACATAAAACAAAAAGTTAAAGGGGTTCACTGGGATTATAATATTGATGACCTCTCCTAAATATCAGATTGGTGGGCGTCCGACCACTGACATCCCAACCGATCAGCTTTTTTTGAAAGGGTCACAACCTCCTCACTGCATTCCAGGCACAGCGCCGCACACTGTATGGTGGATATGCTTGGTACTGCAGCCCAGGCCCAGTCACACGAATGGGACTGAGCTGCACATAGGCCATAAGACCAATGGACATGACGGCACTGGCCTAGGAAGAGGGCACGGCACTAAGTGAAGCGTCACAGCCTTTTCAAACAGCTGACCAGTGGGGTGGTGAGAATCGGAAACCACTGATCCAATATTGAGACCCATCATGAGGATAGGTCATCAATATTTTATTCCCAGAAAATCCCTTTAAAATGTATCCCAAGTGTCATATTTATGTATTTATGCCGGAAACTTCAATATATCTACTCCCAGCTTCCTTCACAGAATAAATGCTAAAGCTCTGGTTGCCTGGAGCCACCACTAGGGGGAGCTCCATGCATGTGGATTTATATAAACTCTATAGAATGCAATGTAAATTCCTATGCAATGAGCTCCCTCTAGTGGCAACTTGTAGAACATGCTGTGGCTTTATTGGAAAATAGAAGAGGCAGTTCTTGCCAGTTCCCCTTCGGCCACAGGCTTCATAGCAGTGTCGTGGTCTTGGAAGGAGAGGTTTATAACCACATGACTGTCTGATTATTGTCCACGTGAAGCTCCTTCAGTCCACCCTTCATTCACAGTGTACATATATATCCTTAGGTTATCATTGTTTCATTGGTGCTGGTCTGACCCCTGGGACCTCCAACCTGTTGTTTTCACAAGCACAGTGCCATACATATGAGTGTGGCTGTATCTGGTACTGCAGCTCTGTCTCATTCACTTGGATATACCTGCTCTGCAAGGTCCTGGGAGTCAAACTCCCACAAATCCAACATTCATAAGCTGTCAATGTTTGACTCCCCCCTCAAAGTGTTTGTAAGATGCCCTAATGCCAGTTAAAGGGATATTCCCATAGCAGATTGCTAGGAGACCTCTGACTGGCATCAGTTCCTCTGACGTCCCTGACTACACTGGGATTGTTTGCAGCCCTGTTGGTGATTGTAGTTCGGGGTAGGACTCTGCAGTAATAACCGCCCACCGTCTTCTTGTTCTGCAGGTGAGATGCTCCTCTGTGAAGCCAGCAACATATTGAAGGTCTCCCAGGATGAAACTTCCCAGCGAGGCGTCTGCGGAAGACTCATCTGCACCAACTTCAAGATCACCTTCCTGTGTGAGGAGGGCGCTGAAGAAAATGTGAGCATTTTCCCCCATTACATCAAGCTGCAGTCTTTCGTAAAGTTTTATCTGCTTCTGGTAAAGTTGGGTGACCACCAGTCACTCGGGGTGGTCACCCAGTCTTCTCGATTCCAGAAGGTCGGAACCTAATGTACAAGTTTCTTCCCCGCGCTCATTCGGCCTGCCAGAACCTGGCTCTGCACTGTTGAGGGGAAGAACCCCTCATCTCTGGTTTGGTTTATATGAGCTAATTTGCATACCTTTCTCCCATGATGCATTGCCTGAAAATAAATTACACCGCGGAGTCTCTTCAATGAGAGCTTGTACCCCAGACAATCAATATTAAGAGCCATTTCTGTCAGCCTCTTCTCAAGGGGTTGTTCCACGTTTTAAATGGGCAGGGGATAAGTGTCCGATCAGTGGTGGTCCAACTTCTGGGACCTCCACCGATCATGAGATCTGGGGTTCCTGTGTCGTGCCCCCCCCCCCTTTCCCCTATGAATGGAAACTGGTCACATTGCAGCTCCCTTCATCTCTATGTGATGGCCGCAGGTGGACTCCAGCAGTCCCATAGGGAATTAATGGAGCGGCAGGGCCTACACGCAATAACTCAGGACCCCCCATTCTCGTGATCCAGGGGCCATCCTGTGCATGGGCCCTTCTCGTGATCCGGGGGCCATCCTGTGCATGGGCCCTTCTCGTGATCCGGGGGCCATCCTGTGCATGGGCCCTTCTCGAGATCCGGGGGCCATCCTGTGCATGGGCCCTTCTCGAGATCCGGGGGCCATCCTGTGCATGGGCCCTTCTCGTGATCCGGGGGCCATCCTGTGCATGGGCCCTTCTCGTGATCCGGGGTCATCCTGTGTATGGGCCCTTCTCGTGACCCGGGGCCATCCTGTGTATGGGCCCTTCTCGTGATCCGGGGGCCATCCTGTGTATGGGCCCTTCTCGTGATCCGGGGGCCATCCTGTGTATGGGCCATTCTCGTGATCCGGGGGCCATCCTGTGTATGGGCCCTTCTCGTGATCCGGGGGCCATCCTGTGCATGGGTGATGCAGTTCATATGATTTTTTTTTTAAATTATTTTCTAGGTTCCAGAATTCAAAAACAAAATTGTGGGTGAGAACGACATCACTTTGCAGTGCGTGGACCAGCTCTATGCAGGTAGGTGGACCTTAGTGTAATCTGTCTACCTGAACGGTTTTTACTTTTGTGCTGCTTCCTCTTTTTTCATTATTTTAAGGTTGTTTTGTGGTTTCCTTCATGTACTCGGCATGCAAATCTAGCTCAAAATCTCAGCAAAGAGTGTGTGTGCATACTGCAAGGCATCTGTGTGAACCACTGAGCCATGGCGCTGGATGGTCCTGGCCCTTCAGTCCTCCATTTCTGTGGAGCTGTCGTAATAATCCCAGACTACTGGGTCCCAGGCCATGAATTTTTTAAAAGGTGTTGTCCAGGAATTTACAAGTAATAATCTATTCTTAGGGTAGCTGCAGGTACAACCCTCGATGATAAGTTGTATCAGTGTAGCTCCACCGCCAGAACTGCACAGCTACAGTACTGTTCCTATTCACTTCAGTGAAAGCAGCGCTGCCATAATCTGCTCAGGCCACCACATAGAAGACCAGCTGATTGGGAGGGGTGCTGGGAGGACCCCCACCCATCACATAATGCAGATAGACCATTGTTTGTAAAATCCAGGACAACCCCTTTAAGACCCTACTGCAAAGTCAGCCAAACCCACCCTCTTCAACGAGACCATCTTATGTGTATGGGGGCCTCCAAATGCTCCCCAAATCCAGATTTTAAAGGAAAGAAGGATTGGGCAAGTTGAATTACCTGATCCTTCTGTTCTGCTGAAAGATAAGCCGCCAAAAGAGGTGCCCGACAGCAAACGCCATTCAGATGACATGCATGCTCAGCCAAGCCGAGTGCCCATGTGCGGGTCAGGGGAAATAGCTGTATGGGCACCTTTACCTTGTGTATATAATAGGACATTTCAAAGGCTAGTACGATGGCCGTCCTGTGCTGTTCTGTGTATCGGTTGTTTTTTTTGGCTTAAAGACGTTCCTCCCATGGCCGTGACGGAACGCGGAGCTCTGGTCACACATCGTGTTCAGGTGGCAGGGGAGCGAGGACGTCCTGATGTCACGTCTGTGGTGATGGCAGTAATTTCTCAAGGTCACAGTATTGCCGCTCGGGATTTCCATATTCTTCAGTCTTTGGCTAAAATAAACAAGATTATGATCTCGTAGCACGAAAAAAAATTAATAATTAACTCTACAGAGTGTGTAGACATATCACTTCATGACCTTTTATCTGCTTCGTAAGCATTTCCCTCTATACTAGCAAAATACAGGGAGTGGATTGGTCTGGTTAAGCAGGGTGACAACCAATATGTCTGCCATTACAGCTCCCACAGGGGTTGTCAGCCATTACAGCTCCCACAGGGGTTGTCAGCCATTACAGCTCCCACAGGGGTTGTCAGCTGACTTTGTTTGACTCCTATGAAGCCTATCTACCTAGCTGTATTCCCTGCCCCAAAAACTAGGAGCCTGCGGGGGTGGCAGACTGTAATGGCAGGCATAATGGTCGTCACCCAGCTGACCTGAGGCCCTGAAAAGGAGATCGATCTAGTTGTCGAGTGATCGATCCTCTGCCCCCAGGTTCCCATTCAGGAGCTTGGGTGACAAGGTGTAATGGCAGCTGTATTAATTGTCACCCAAATAGAACCTAATAGAAGAGGAATACTAGTATCTACTGGTGATGTATATATGTGCGTGTGCATGATGGGGTCTGTAGTTGTAACGTCTTCCTGTACTTAGATGTCTTGTCATTTCCAGTGTATGATGACAAGAAGAAGGTTCTCATTTCCGGGGCTCCGCTGAAGAAATACCCCGAGAGGCTGATCATCTACTGTAAAGACTTCAGAGTGTTCCACTTCTGTCTCCGCTATGCCAAAGAGGATGAAGTGAACCGGGTATTTATTACTGGGAGTTCTGAGTGTTCTCCTCAGGGGCGGGGCGTCAGGCAGTCTCCGCATGGGCAGGGCGCGGGAAGCTACAACGTACCTTTGTGTTTCAATTATTGCCCATTTTCAAGATCTCTTGTTGTCAGTGATGTTTTTCTGGGTTTATATGTTTCAGATCGTCAATGGGATCATTCATCACACCCTTAGTCCGAAACGTTTGAAGCTGATTTTCCTTTTTTCATACACAGAAGCTGTCCCCTGTTACAAAGGTGAGCTCTCACCACCCATCATATAAACTACATATAACCTTACACCAGCGTCTCCCTGACCATGGATGTGTCCTGTGCTTCTCGTAGAGCTCCACCTTGAGCTAGTCCTGCTAATATATTATACAATGGCTTCAAATATCACACCATAGTATAATGCTCCCCCTGAATAGCTGCAGGGAAATTCCACAGTATATACATGGCTGCTCAGGGACAATGCAGTTCTACACGGTTTCCTTGTCATTTTTCTATCGTGCCAAGAATCAAAGCATGGAGCAGATGTTTTTTATGGATTCTTGAAGGCCAAAAATATCCTGTGATGTTTTTCTTTGTTTTTTTTTTCCTTTTTTTATTAAAGAGATACCCGTTTCCTCTAATCTAGCAGTATACCACAGTATACCACTGCACCTTAATTTTCTCAATGCCACCTCTAGACCAGAAAAATCTCAGTCAGCTTGATTGTAGGAGTTACAAATGTGGCCCAGAAGACATCTATCAGAAGATATGGTTATATATACCATTCCAGGTTATGAGGTTTAAGGCACAGGAGACGCTGCAGACTGTGCTTTGTGCAGCTGCATGCATTTCACAGGCAGTGCGCTAACTTCACCCACCGCAAGGATGGACAGAAAGCATTAGTTACCAATAGACCTACAGCGTGTCCTGGAGTGCAGACAGAGGTATTGTCATCCAATCCTGGTACATCCTCCCCAATATTTATTACTAGGACCTGTAAGAGACAGCGATGGCTGGTCACATTGTGATTAGAGATCAGAGAATACTTTACCAAGATTTATGCTAGAGTTTTCCTTTAAACTCCCTTAACCCTTTCACTACCAGTGCCATACATGTACGGCGCTGGAGCGATAGGCAAACATGGCGCCCGCTCACACGTGCACTGGGCGTCATGGCCGGCAACCCGTGCTGTTTCAATAATGTCGGTCACAGGAATTAAAGCCTTTAGATGCCGTGATTAATTGAGATGACGGCATCTAAAGGGTCAAAAATTCTCTGTGGCCAATGAGGATGCCATTAATTGATTTAAATGCCTCAGCCTCGCTGAAGAGGCTGAGGGCATTCAAGCTGCAATTCTCATTTTGGCCACCTGGTGGCAGGCCAGCATAAGAAATGAGCAGAAGTCAGTAATAAATGCATTTTAAAAATCCATGATTGTTCAAAATTAAAAAATGGATTTTGTAGGCTCAGATATGAGCTTCAAAATCATTACAAAAAATGTATAAAAAGAACTGTTAAATATATAAAAAAAATTTAAAAATGTGTTAATCACTAGAATTGAGCGAACGTTCTCGTAACGAGCACTGTACTGCTCGGATCCCCTGCGCTCGCATGGGCGCAGGCATCCGGATCCGTCGGGTGAGGAGAACGGATCCGGATGGCTGCGCCCATGTGAGCGCAGGGGGTCCGAGCGCTACAGTGCTCGTTATGAGCACGTTCGCTCAACTCTATTAATCATACCCCTATCTGTATAATAAAAAAAACCCAAAAAACTAAATAACAAAAAATATAAACGTCATGGGTTTCACCGCGACCGAAACCACACATACTATTAAAATATAAAAAAAATTTTCCAATATGCCGAATGGCGTAATGGGAAAAAAAGTCTCAAAATGGCCAATTTGCCATTTTTTCGATGCTTCTCTTACCCAAAAAAATGTGATAAAATATGATCAAAAAGTCACACATATTCCAAAATGGTTTCAATAATTGCTCAGTAGATATAACTATAAAAAAGTTATGGGGGACAGAATATGGTGACCCCCCACTAGGATATGCCACCAATGTCACCCACATCAATCTCTAAAGCGTAGCTCCCAAAGTGAAGGAGAGCAGACCGCACATGAGAATCCTCTCTCCATTAATTTCTATAAGAGTGCTGAAAATAGCAGAGCACATTGCACAAGCTCCATTCAATTCTGTGAACCTGCTGGAAATAGCCGAGGGAGCACACTGCTCTTTTCTTCACTCCCATAGAAATTATTGAAGGGCGCTTGCACATGCAGTACTGCACTCCTGTTCACCTTGGAAGCTCCATTCTAGCGATAGGTGCGGGTCCCAGAAATGGAGTCCTAGTAATATGCCACCAATGTTGGAGGTGAGAAAGCATTTAACAGAAATCGCTTTCTGCAGCCAGAGAGGCACAGGGGACATGCATTGCGTCTCTCCTGCCTGAATACTCCAGAAAGGTCTGGTGACGTGATGGCAATGGCTGTGTGTGACTACTGGATTTGGGCAGAGTAGGCTGGAGGCAATATGGGACCGGGCAGCCGAGTCATTGATATATTTTCATTTTGTTTAAGCCACAAGTGCCAAGGATCTGACTTTGCTGTTTGAGAGTCACGAGGACTGGCGTAAGGAGGTAGACCGCACCAAGGGGAATCTGTGTTACAAGGTTTTATCCATCAATCAGATGTACAAAGTCTCAGACAGGTACGTGTGGGAGCTGTGGCCTCGATCTTACTCAACGTTTTTTACTACTTTTTTTTTTTTTTAAATTGCAATTTTAAACTGTATAAAAAAATATTTAAAGCACCAGATTTTTTTATTTTTATTAGGGTTTGCTAGAATTCTAAGCTAGCTCGCCCCGCACCCCTAATGATCAGCTCCGGAAACTATACAGCGAATGGAAGGCTCCGTAAACTGTGTAGGTTCCAGCGCAGGCGTACTACAGCTCAGTTCCTTGTATGAGAGCTCAACTGCAGTCCACCGACACGGCGGGAACTGTCTGCTTGTGGCTTCGTCCACTGTGTAGTATCTGATAGCCGCCAAAAACAGCTGATCAGTGGCTGTTGACGCCCAGTATGTTAATCCTGAGCATCGGTACAGGGAGGAGGAGACACCCATTGAGAAACCCTGGCGTCTCCTCCTCCCTGTAACGATGCTCAGGATTAGCATACTAAGCGCAAAAACTGCAGGGGGGCACAGCGGGGCGTACGAGCGGTATTTGGAAAAAAAAAAACAGGGTGTCAGCATCAGCCCCGCAAGGAAAGGTATTTAATTAAACTAGAAAATTCCCCTAAAAGGTCCTCTTTAGGCCCCTTTCACACGGGCGAGATTTCCGCACGGGTGCAATGCGTGATGCGAACGCATTGCACCCGCACTGAATCCTGACCCATTCATTTTAATGGGGCTTTTTACATGAGCGTTTTTTTAACGCATCACTTCTGCGTTGCGTGAAAAACGCAGCATGTTCTATATTCTGCGTTTTTCACGCAGCCCAGGCTCCATAGAAATGAATGGGGGTGCGTTAAAAACGCAACGCATTGCATCCGCATGCAATCCGCGCGTTTTTAACGCAACGCATCCGCAACACATCCTGAACAAATCTGCGACGCTCGTGTGAAAGAGGCCTTAAGGGTCCAGCGACATGTGTCTCTTCCGCAGAAACGACAGTCGCAAAAAATCCATCCAAGTCGGATTTTTTTTTTTTAGACTTTCGCGTCTCAGTCACAGCATGTTGAATTGACTATTATACAAAATGTCGCGCAACACGTCGCCACGTAGCTGGAGCCTTTTGTAGTGTTACTTCCTGTCGCCGTGTAGCAGGACCTAAAGTGTAAGATGAGTTTTTCATGCTGTTTTTGGTGCATTTTTTTAACGTTACAAATTTTATGATTTAAAGGGAAAGAGCACGTTCATATTCAGCCATCAGATTAATGTATATGGGTGAGTCCCTGGTGTAATACCTCCCAACAGGATACAGCAGATTGTATCTTGCGCAGTGCACTCTCCATTCATATCTAGGGGTCTTTTGAAAATTGCTGAGCGCAATTGCTAGGCTTTTTTTCGGAATTCTTGTAGAAATCAATGGAGAGTGTGTGTACAGTGCACTCTCCTACACTTCCGGGAGCCCATTTTAGAGATGGGTGCAGGTCTCAGAGATGGGACCTGCACCTCATCTGACTTTGATGGCATATCCTAGCCATATGCCATCAAAGTCTCATATAACACAACCCCTTTAACCCTTTCACTACCTTCGCTGTACATGTATGGCGCTGGAGCAACGGGCAAACAATGCCGATCGCGGTAATTAAAGCCTTTAGATGCCGTGATCAAGTGAGCTCACAGCATCTAAAGGGTGAAAAACCCAGAAGCTCGCTCTTCCAGACTTCTTACCGGCATCCTCTGCGGCCAATGAGGATGCCAGCAATTGATCTAGATGCGCGAGGTCTCGCTGAAGAGACCTAGGACGTTTAAGCTGCAGTTCTTATTTTGGCCAGCAGGTGGCAGACATTTAAATGCATGTAAAAAAAATTCATGAATGTTCAGAATTAAAAACAAACAAATATGAGCTTCAAAATCATGACAAAGAGGTAAAAAATATTGTACTAACCCAGAGAATGAAGGGCATGGGTCAGTTTTGCCGCAAATTGGAACGCCGTGGAAATAAAACCCGTAAAATGATGGAGGAATTTTTATTTCATTTTTTTCAAATTTCACCCCATTTGGATTTTTTTTTCTGCTTCCCACTACATTGCAAACCATATTAAATGGTGGTATTTGAAAGTACAACTTGTAACCTGCAAAAAATAAGCCCTCATACAGCTGTGTGAACGGAAAAATAACAAAGTTATGGCTCAAGGAAGGTATCCTAAGGGTTAAAGGAATTTTCCACTTTTTTTTAGATATTACTGATAGGTCATCAGCGTCCGGCACCCCCAACCGATCAGCTGTTTGTGTCAGGGGGTAGGGCCGGAAGCAGCTTAGCACCCATTGAGGTGAAAGGGGTGAGGATAGGCCATCAATATCTAAAAGGCGGAGAACCCCTTTAAGAGGTTAATGTCTGTCATGGAGGATTTAAGAGGGTTATCAGCAGTGTATATTTAATAGCTCTCTTCTTTCCTGATTCTGCAGGTTACCTCCATACTTTGTCGTCCCCGTGTCACTGTCGGAGGAGAGCGTGTATAAATTCCAGGGCAGAGGGATTCCTGTGAGTACCCGACTGCTTCATGCAGCACTAAGGTCTGAAATATAAACTTATTTAAAGGAGTTCTCTTCCTCCACAAGTTTTTTGTTCTGCAATAAATTGGTGACTGTCTTATTATAGGCTCGTTCAGTCAGCAGCTGTCGCCACTTTCATACACATGCATGCTGGACTGAGCTGAGCATGCATGTCAGAGGCAAAACTACCTGCTGACATTCAACTGGCAGCAGCTTTTTCCTCAGGAACAGATGGGCCGGGCAGCTTGCAATCTAAGGGCTCATGCACACGAACGTGTTTTCTTTCCATGTCCATTCCGTTTTTTTTTTGGTTTTTTTTGCGGACCATATGCGGAACCATTTATTTCAATGGGTCTGCAAAAAAAACGGAAGTTACTCAGTGTGCATTCCATGTCCGTATTTCCATTCCTCAAAAAAATACAACATGTCCAATTATTGTCTGCATTATGGACAAGGATAGGACTGTTCTATTAGGGGCCAGCTGTTCCGTTCCGCAAAATACAGAATGCACATGGACGTCATCCATATTTTTTGCGCACCGCAAAATACAGTCGTGTGCATGAGCCCTAACAGCCTGATACTTCTTTGCCCCGGACATCTGCCATCGGGGGGAAAGTCAGGACACCCCCATACACATTAGATGGTCGGCGATTCTCACCAATATCAACGTCCTTGGCTTTAGAGCGAGGTTGTTCTTTGAGAAAGTTGCTGACTGTGTCTAACTCATTGCTTTTTAGATTTGGTGCTGGTCCTCTCCGCATAGCGCAGCCTTGTTTAAAATGGCCTCCCTCCCTAAAGAAGTGGACGAATCCTCCATACAAGAGCAGAGAGCCTTCCTGGACAGGTCAGTCCTATTCCAGTCTGATTTTCTGTAGTAATCCTCATCAGATCAGGTCTAATGTCAGCCATAAAACCTGCTTACTCATTTGCAATAGTTGAATCCTAAGTTTTGGTTTTGTCTGGGTGTCTCCCCTGCAGCGTGGAGAAGACCCTTCACAGGCCCCCCTTGGAGGAAGTAAGAATCGAAGACTTAGCCGTCACTCTCCCCTCCCTCTCTGAAGTCCTGGTGGCCTACACTCGCTTTAAGCAGCTGTTTCTAATAGGTAAGATTGGATTTTGACATCTATTTTCGTATGTCGGATCCTTTAACCACGTAACTGTTTTGCCCGAGTCCAGCTCGGGCAGTGTGAAAAGTAGCTAACTGGAGGGGGGAGGGCTGCTTTAGATGGTGATATCTCCTCAATGGTAACAGCTAGAAACATGCAACTGGTCTTGTCTGAAAGCTGACAGACCAGGCTTTCATACAAGACAGCTAAAGTCCAAGCAACAGAGGAGAAATCACTGTTAGGAATCAAGTTGGGAATAATCGCAAGTAAAACCTGTTTTTACTTTCATTTTCTATCAGTGATACCTTTCTCTTTCCTGAACATATTGCTGTCATTTTGGTCTTGTATCAAAGCTTGGAATGTCTGCTTTCAATCAAGAACAGTTACATGTTTCTAGCTGCTACCATTGAGGAGATATCACCATCTCAAGCAGCCCTCCCCCCTCCAGTTAGCTACTTTTCACATTGCCCGAGCTGGACTCTGGCAAAACAGTTAGGTGGTTAAAGGGATTGTCCATGTGCCCTATTAGGACATTATAGAGGGGTCCCCCAACTCAGGAGCCTCTTTTATGAGGCACTGTATTACAGTGACTACCATTCTTGAGACGTCTTTGTATTACGTGCGCAGCCCTGGCACCAGCGTAAGGGCACTTAGCTGAGGTGCAGTACCCTGGCACGGCCACTGCACAGTGTATGGCGCTGTCTGTTTCTGTCTCTGTCCGCTGTATAATTTCCAGCACTGCAGCTGGTTGGTGGGGGTGCCAGATGTCGGACCCCCACTCATATGAAATTGACCTGTCCTGGATGCTGGGAAACCCCTTTAATGGTTCTTCTGTGACTTTATATTGATGGCCTATCCTCCGACGAGCGCTGCAGCGTGTTCATTATTTACCAGGCCCACCTGTAGCGGGAGTTCCTGTATTACAGCTCAGTCCCATTCACTTGGCCCAGCGCCCATCAGCTGATCGGTGAAGAATTTCTCTTGTAAATTATTACATTATTTTCCTTTTTTTTTCTCATTTTTATTTGTTAGATAATTCCACCGAGTTCTGGGACACGGACTCCAAGTGGTTTTCGTTACTGCACACGAGCAATTGGCTTGAAATTGTAAGGTGAGTGACGTTATTTATGCTAGTTTACTTTTTACTTAAAGGCTATGGACACCTTCGGAGGCAATTTTAGTTTATAATTGCATTTTACTCATTTTTGGCTAAAAATCATATTTTCAATTGGCCTTTCTTAAAAATATTGAGCCATTCTGTCACAAAGGGTTAACTGTTTTTCTAGCTGTGTGACTGGTACTTTCACTTTGTGCCGGTCATCTAATAAGCCTGATGTCTAAAATACTAAGAGGTCATAAACACTTATTTAAGCCACATTCTTATCAGTAAGATAAGAACTGAGCTATAATGAGTGTTTATAATTCAGAGATCAGAGATAAGGAACCCGTCAGCTCCTGGTCTGAGGGAAAGGCTGAAAAATCAAAGAGTGCTACTAGAGAATATCAGCTCTGTACAGAAAAAAGGACACCATATTTTTTTTTAATAAAGGCTAATTGAAAAAATGATTTTCAGCTTAAAATAAGTACAATGCAACAATAAAAAAAAATTACATAGCCTTTAAAGTGGTTGTCCAGGATTTTTATATTGATGGCCTATCCTCAGAATAGATCAGAAATACCTTATATGACAGGGGTCAGACTCCTGACCCCCCCCCCCCACTCGAGTGAGTACTGCGACCTCTTCCTCTTCTTGACTTTTACTATTGTTGCATGAAAAACATTGGTTACAGTGCCCTCAGGATAGGTAATCAATATCAGATTGGGGGGGAGTGTCTGACACCCTGTACCCCCACTGATCAGCTGCTTTGGGCTGACGTAGTGCCAGAGGCTTTGTGCATCATGGAAGCAGAAGTCTCTGTACATTGTGTGCTTTCCGTCGCCAGCTCCCATTCACCCTGGCACGCCCACTACACCCACTACACCATGTGCAGAGCTGTCTGCCTCCAGCTTCGTACAATGCATAGTTTCCGGCGCCGCAGCAGCCCAGTATAGCGTATCATGCGGTCAAGTGTTGGACCCTGACAGATCTGATATTGATGACCTCTCCGGAGGATAGGCCATCAATATCCGAAGCCTGGACAACCTCTTTGCTGACATCTCAGATCTCACCGCCATTCTCTATTTCGCTGTTCCAGACAGTGCCTTAAGAAATCAATAGAAGTGATTGAATATTTGGAAAGCCAAAGAATTAATGTCGTCCTCAAAGGTATCGTTAACCCCTAGTGTCTCTTTCCTGGAGCATTTAGTCCTTTGTTCTTTATTTTTAACTGATCCTGTTGGTTATTCTCCAATGTTCCTGCAGAGGACACGGCCTCCGACTTCTGCTGTGTAATCTCCAGTTTGGTGCAGATCATGATGGATCCGCATTACCGCACCCGATACGGCTTCCAGGGCCTGATCCAGAAGGAGTGGGTGATGGGAGGACATAGTTTTCTGGATAGATGCAACCATCTTCGGAACAACGAGGGTGAGGTAAGACCAAGCTCTTGGTCAAGAAATGCTGCAGGCTACTGAGTGAGTTCCTGCAGGGTGATGGCAGACGAGGCTTCTTATTCTGGACTGGACACAGTGTAAATAGGGCACCAAGAACTGGGACATGGGCTCTGTATAATGGCTAAACATTTTTGGACCGCAGAATTCGCCGCATGCTGCATTAAAAACCAGCACCGAATAAAATCCCCATTACTGTGCGGCAGATTTCACCACGTGCAGTGCGTAAGGTAAATTCCGTGGCCAAATCCACAGTGTTTTTTTTCCAGCAGCAAAATACATACCCAAAAAGTTGACCACGAGAGACAATGGTACAGTTATCTACGACAGTCGTATAATGTCAGAGCCCTAGGTGCAGGAAAGACTTATGTTGACGTCCGCTTGGCTAGGCAACTGGACACTTTTAAAGCGACAGTTCAGTGAACCATTTCCATTTTGCATTGCAATATTTTATTTTGATTTTTATTTTAGATTTGTTTTTTGTTTTTTTGGGGTTTTTTTGCATTGCTTTATTTTAGGTCTTTTTTTGCCTTACTTTTGTTTGTCACTTTTTTTTGCATTGCTTTAGTCTCTTTTTTTCTGCATTCCTTTAGATTAGGTCTTTTTTTTGCATTGCTTTAGTTTAAATCTTTTTTCTTTTTGCATTGCTGTATTTTAAAGTGGTATTCTAGTTACATTAATTTATCCCATATCCACGAGATAAGGGGATAACTATCCTGTGGAGAACCCGCCATTTTGCATTGCTATATTTTAGTTGATTTTTTTTTTTTTTTTTTTTGCATTGCTTTAGTTTGTCTCTTTTTTTGCATTATTTTAGTCTTTTTTTTTTTTTTTTTTTTTTTTTTTGCATTCCTTTATTTTAGGTCGTTTTTGCATTGCTTTAATTTAGGCCTTGTTTTGCATTACTTTAGTTTGTTTTTTTTGCATTGCTTTTAGTCTTTTTTTTTGCATTTGGGTTAGGGCTTTTTTTCTTTTTGCATTGCTGTAGGTCTCTTTTTGTGTTGCTTTATTTTAATTTTTTTTTTTTTTTTGCATTGCTGTATTTTAAAGTGGTATTCTAGTTACATTGATTTATCCCCTATCCACAGGATAAGGGGATAACTATCCTGTGGATAACCCACCACTGATCATGGGGACCCTGTGGATAGAGGCTAACTTCTCCTAACAAGAATACCCCTTTAAGTCTTTTTCCTGCAAGCCATGTGATTGCAAGGTGACCACCAGCACTTTGCTTTCATGGTATAGTACTGGTCCCATTTCAAGCGGAAGCAGAGCGTCTGTGTCCCTAGTAATTTATTTACACACCAGACTAAACGCAGGATAATACTGACTGATAATAACGAAGGAGATGCTGGGGAGGAAAACCTGGCTGCTAAGAAACCAAAAACTGAATATTTCAGGAAATGCAGTGGATTTCACTATAGATAACAGCTGGTTATTGAGACTGCAGAAGAACGTGGAGGTGATAGTCAGAATTCCCTGTAAACTTTACCATGTGTGCAAAACTTTTTATTTTTTTCTTTTCCACCAGTCTCCCATCTTCTTGCTCTTCCTGGACTGCGTTTGGCAGCTGGTCCATCAGTACCCACTTGCCTTTGAGTTCTCAGAGACGTACCTGACGGTCCTGTCAGATAGCATCAATATACCCATCTTCAGCACTTTCTTCTTCAATTCACCCTATCAAAAGGAGTCACATAAGTGGGTAAGAACGCTTTTCTTAAGTCTGCGTTGCCATAATTTGCGTCAAATTCATCAAACGTAACACGGAGTTTAAAAAATTTGGAGAGTCTTTAAACATAACCCTTTTGTCTAAAGATGTTACTCCGGCCCATTTTTTTATGCCAGCCCCTTAGATTGCGCCTTTTTTTGCAACTTTTTAAGAAGATGCAGTTCATAAATCTGGCATACACCTAAGTAATCGAGTATTCTATCAATTAATCCAATGATTAATCAAGTACTCTAATAATAAAAAAAAACATTAAAAGAACATTTTTTTTAAATAAAAACTCATCAGCCCTCTCAGTGCCGCCAGCTTGCTACCCCCCCTCAGTGCCGCCAGCTTGCTCCCCCCTCCCCCCCCCCTCAGTGCCCCCCCCCCCCAGCTTGCTCCCCCCCTCAATACCCCCAGCTTGCTCCCCCCCTCAATGCCCCCAGCTTAATCCCCCCCCAGTGCCGCCAGCTGGCTCCCCTCCAGTACCGCCATCTCTCCCCCATCCCCAGCCATGTCCCCAGCTTCAGTGAAATAAAATACTTGCCTCTCCTGTAGGGGCGCCGCTCCACAACTCATCCATCTTCTCTGCACCCTGCCCTGTCATCACACATTGTCAAGTCATAGTGCACTATGTCCTGACAATGTGTCAGGAGAAAAATGCAGTGCGGTGCGGGCCGGCGGGTGACCACGGAGCGGTGAGTAGTAGAAAGTGCATCACTCACGCTCTGTAGTCACATGACTCAAACGAATCCTTAATGCAAAAAATTTGCATCAAGAATTTTTTTTGCGTCGAATTACTCGATTCAATTGAGTAATCGCTTCAGCCCTACACCTAAGTAACCCTAACCACTCAATTTTCAAAAGTGGCGTAAAATCGCAAATTTCTGCACAAACATGGCGTGCTCCAAAACTTGCTACTTTTTTTCCAGTCAGACTTCTGGCATCAATAAATGAATGCATTCTCTTCCATATGTCCGGGGTGATGGGACACAAGTATGACATCACCATTAGGCTTTGGGCCAGTGGAGGGTGAGCGGAAAAAGGCAATTGGGACATTAAAGGGGTTGTCCCATCTCATACATTGGTGGCATATCACTAGGATATGCCACCGGTGTCAGATAAGTGTGGGATCTGCACCTATCTCTAGAACGGGGCCTCCAAAGTGAATGTGCATGTGTGGCTGCCCTCCATTCACTTCTATGGGAGTGCCAAAAATAGCTGAGCGTGATATGCTTAGTGCAGGGCCTGAGGGGACGGAGCAGGTCAATAGACTCAAAGAACATAGGTTAGGAGCCAAGCTCTGCTCCTTCAGGTTTTGCACTAGGCATAAGGCTTCATGCACATGACCATAATTTTCATCCGTGTGCTATCCGAATTTTTTACGGATTGTACACTGACCGATTCATTTCTATGGGGCCATGGATACATCTGTATTTTTTGTAGATTCATATGACTATTCCGCAGATTATAGAACATGTTCTGATCCATTTTGCAGATGAGAATAAACATTTCTATTGAATCTATGTGGGGTTCTTTTCTCTTTGTGGATGAGGATAGTATTTCATGATTTATATGCTTTGGATACAATAATAAGGGCTCGTGCTCATTTAGATTCTGTCTGTTCCTTTACTTGGCCTGTTTTCCGGTAGCAGCACTATCCGCAGCCAGTGGATCATCGGACAGATTAAGAATCCCAGCATTTTTGTAACTGGAGAACACTTAACAAGGGGCCCATTCTCCAGCCTCCAGGAGCAATTTAATAATTATGGCCACGTTTGCCTAAGCTGCGACCTGTTTCCTTCTGCTGGAATTTGCAAGTTCTCTGCTTTTTTTTGGCAGGTTGAGGACAGCAGCGGCAGACAAAGCAGCTCTTTGAGTTTTTACTCCGTCTGGGATTGGTCGGTGCAGTTTGAATCAAAAGCTCTGACGTTTCTAAGCAATCCCCTGTACGTGGAGAAGTCCAAGCAAGAGAAAAGCCGCAAGGGAGTACGTTCTAAGGCGAGTATGGTGAGGTGGTAGGGGCAGGTTCAGAAGTGCTGTTCTCTTTATATTCTGAACTGGTGATTTTTATACATAGTTCTGGACTCTACTGATCACAGCTGGACTGAATTATAGAGAATATAAAATACATGTCTAACATAGTGACAGTTTATAAGGCCAAAAAAAAAGCCCTCTGTCCATCCAGTTCTCCTGTTATCCTGCAAGTTGATCCAGAGGAAGGCAAAAAACCCCTGTGAGGTAGAAGCCAATTTTCCCCACTTTAGGGGAAAAATTCCTTCCCGACTCCAATCAGGCATCAGAATAACTCCCTGGATCAACGACCCCTCTCTAGTAACTATAACCTGTAATATTATTACCTCCAGAAATACATCCAGGCCCCTCCTGAACTCTTATAGTGAACTTACCATCACCACCTCCTCAGGCAGAGAGTTCCATAGTCTCACTGCTCTTACCGTAAAGAATCCTCTTCTATGTTTATGTACAAACCTTCTTTCCTCCAGACACAGAGGATGTCCCCTCGTCACAGTCACAGTCCTGGGGATAAATAGATGATGGAAGAGATCTCTGTACTGACCTCTGATATATTTATACATAGTTATTACATCTCCCCTCAGTCGTCCCTAATTTTGATAATCTTTCTGGGTCCTGTAGTCCACCCATTCCAGTTATTACTTTAGTTGCCCTCCTCTGAACCCTCTCCAGCTCTGCTATGTCTGCCTTGCTCACAGGAGCCCAGAACTGTACAAAGTCCTCCATATGTGGTCTGACTAGTGATTTGTAAAGTGACAGGACTATGTTCTCATCACCGCCATCTATGCCTCTTCTGATGCAACCCATTAATTATTGGTCTTGGCAGCAGCTGTCTGACACTGGTTTCTACAGCTTAGTTTGCTGTTCACTAAAATTCCTTTTCCATGTCAGTGTTACCCAGTGTTTTACCATTTAGTATGTACTGGTGACTTGCATTATTCCTTCCTATGTGCATAACCTTACATTTGTCAGTGTTAAACCTCATCTGCCACTTCTCTGCCCAAGCCTCCAGTCTATCCAGATCCATCTGTAGCAGTGTACTGTCCTCTGTAGTATATATACAGTATACTGTCCTCTTTACACAGTCTAGTTAAAAAAATAAAGAAATTCAGTTGCCCCATTAGGATTACCCTGTCCATAGATAGGCTTAGAGGGGTTTTCCCCTTTCGACCCCCCCCCCCAATGCTAGAGCAGAAAGCCACTAGCAAGCAGACCCATGCTGTGCATTTAATCAGAGAGGTAATCGGCCACTGACAGTTTCCCATCACAAAATCAGCTGTTTGAGCCTGCCATCTTCCATCTTTCACTAGCCTGAAATAAAAAAGTAGACACTCTATACTCTTCATTCGTGTGCAGGCTCTACACAATCTCCCTTCAATTCAATATTGCACAGAGTTGGAGCAGACTTGAATTACTGTAGCACTTTACTTCCTCCCTGCTGTTGTCAGCTGCAGAAGTGGATACTTTGATGGATAGATAACCAAAGTAACTATAATAGCTTGTCCTGTGATTAAAGCAGCCCCAGGAAGAGTTCACATCACCAGTTTATTTTCCATTTTTTTGATCTGTCAGAGGAACAGAAGAAAAACAGGATCCTGTAAAAAAAACAAACAAACAAACAAAAAAACGGATCCTGTGCATCAGTTATGCACATTTGGCATCTGTTTGAGCCATTTCCGTCTGAGATCCATTTTTTTAGACGGAAAAAAGTACCGCATTGCAAAACTGATGCACAGAATCATTTTTTTTTTTTTCAAGCATTGTGTATAAGTGTACTAATGGGTGTGGGAAGAATGTCAATTGTGATCTGAGAGAGCAGGTTTATAGAAACATTGACCGGTGGCCGGGCTTCATCTCCACTATAGAGAGCAGGTTTATAGAAACAGTGGCCGGTGGCCGGGCTACAACACCACTAGAGAAAGCAGGATTATAGAAACAGTGACCGGGCTGCAGCGCCACTATAGAGAGCAGGTTTATAGAAACAGTGACCGGTGGCCGGGCTACAGCACCACTAGAGAAAGCAGGTTTATAGAAACAGTGACCGGTGGCTGGGCTACAGCACCACTATAGAGAGCAGGATTATAGAAACAGTGACCGGGCTACAGCACCACTATAGAGAGCAGGATTATAGAAACAGTGACCGGGCTACAGCACCACTATAGAGAGCAGGTTTATAGAAACAGTGACCGGTGGCCAGGCTGCAGCTTCACAATAGAGAGCAGGTTTATAGAAACAGTGACCGGTGGCCGGGCTGCAGCTTCACAATAGAGAGCAAGTTTATAGAAACAGTGACCGTCGGCCAGGCTGCAGCTTCACAATAGAGAGCAGGTTTATAGAAACAGTGACCGGTGGCCGGGCTGCAGCTTCACAATAGAGAGCAGGTTTATAGAAACAGTGGCCGGGCTACAGCACCACTATAGAGAGCAGGTTTATAGAAACAGTGGCCGGGCTACAGCACCACTATAGAGAGCAAGTTTATAGAAACAGTGACCGGTGGCTGGGCTGCAGCGCCACTATAGAGAGCAGGTTTATAGAAACAGTGACCGGTGGCTGGGCTGCAGCGCCACTAGAGAAAGCAGGTTTATAGAAACAGTGACTGGGCTGCAGTGCCACTATAGAGAGTAGGTTTATAGAGACAGTGACCAGTGGCTGGGCTGCAGTGCCACTATAGAGAGCAGGTTTATAGAAACAGTGACCGGTGGCCGGGCTGCAGTGCCACTATAGAGAGCAGGTTTATAGAAACAGTGACCGGTGGCCGGGCTGCAGTGCCACTATAGAGAGCAGGTTTATAGAAATAGTGACCGGTGGCCAGGCTGCAGCACCTCTATATCAGCAACATGGTAGACAATATTTTCATGAACTTTCAAGGGAAAGATCCCACAAAAGCTTTATACATGAGGATCTGAGGAATTCTTATTTTTCACTGGAGGTACACTTCAACAAAACCAAAGCTGATTTCATACTGATGGTTTGACTTCCATATAATAACAGTGACGTTTTGTTTTTTCTGCAGCATCACAGGCAGTTATCTCTGCCTCTTACCCAGCCAAAATCTTCAAACAAGAGAGGATTTTTCAAAGAGGAACCTGGACCTTTTATAAAAAGTCTACTCGGTAAAAGAATTAGCAAATTAATAAGTGCATCTGATGAAGTGCCCAGTAATTACCAGGTCTTCTATGAGAATTGGCACAGAAAGCCAGTAGACTATCATGGCTTGATCCTGCCGCACATCGAGGGGCCCGATATCTGCATCTGGGCCCAGCGACACTTGCGTTGGATCCCAGAGGCTCAGGTTCTCGGTGGTGGAAACGTGGCTGCCACACAGAAGGTGTTGGAGCTCTTGGATGAAATTCAGTGTCTTAAGAATGAATTGATCGAGAGACCAGTTTTGCCCCATCGAGTCTCCAAGGAGAATGACCTGGACGGTAGACGTAAAAAGTCTGTCCGGCGATCCTCGCTGTTCCCGTTTGCTCACTTCCATATGAACTGTGTTAGGCCGTCTATATCTACCACCACGTGGAGGAGTTGGGAAGCGGAGGATGAACTTGTCAACCGGGATGATGAGGAAATTGAACTGGGCACTATATGATTGATGTAATCTCTATAGATTTGGTTTAATGAGATAGATATATATGTATACTGTTATATCACTGGCAGCTTCCCGTGTGCTGCTCACCAAATGTATAATTTATTTCTATAGGTTTTGTATTATTTCAGGCATTCCTAGACAATCATTTTTAGGTTAAGAACCTAACGTCTTGTTTACAAAGCAAGTAAAATATGAACCGTTGACAAGGAACAAGCTACAAGTCTTTCTTGCAGAAAGAATATACAAGAAAAAAAAAACAATACGGACCAAACTAACATTCCCCTCACAATTCATTAATAATGATAATAAAAAGAGAATTACTCTTTAAAGATAAGTATGGCATAACATAGGAGAAGACTTAAATTACTGCAGTCCTTTACTTTCTCCCTGCTGATGTCAGCTGCAGGAGCATATAGAGGGAAAGCTATAGCAAGCTGACATACCGTAACTTGAATATCTTACCCAAACAGGAAATTACAAGCTGTCTGTGTGTCTGAAGTGGACACTTGCCAGCCAGCTAATAAAGTCCTGTGATTACAGCAGCCTCAGCTGGAGTCACGTAGTGTTTGAATGTACAAACAATGGAGGGGAGGGGTTGTCAAAAAGATATGAGCTAGTAGGTAGCCAGGGGCGGATTGGCCATAGACCTTACAGGGACATTTCCCGGTGGGCCGATGCCCAGGGGGCCACCTGAGCCCTCCTCACAGCTGGCCAGTGGAAGTTTTTGGGGATGTATTTTGTGACAGACTGTGGTATTTGGCTCTGTTGTGGTGGTATAATGTGCCACAATATGATATTGCTGGCCCTGCCTTCCATCAATTTGGACCCGACTACAAAACGGGGCCACTTTTAGCATTTTTTCCAGGGCCACTTTAACTTCCCAGTCCGCCCCTGTAGATAGCTGTAAAATTGGAGATATGTTAAAGAAAATATCATCTTTTTCCCATCAGCTCTTTCATAGTTCATTGGATATGAACCCATGTCCATATGCTTTATTAGATCCCTCAGCTCAGGACCACCTTCTATGAGCCAGAATGGAGATGCACTAACAGGATCTCCTTTCTCTGGCAGACTGTGCTATAATATTATAATCCAACATATACACATTCAATGTAATGCTTTCATATTAAAAGGTTGTCTCTGATGAGACAACTTCTTTTAAAGGGGTTGACCAGGATTAGGACATGGCTGCTTTTTTTTTTTCTCCCAAAAACAGCACCACCCCTGTCTGTGGGTTGTGTCTGGTATTGCAGCTCAGCTGCACTGGAGCCAATGGGGCAGACCTGCAATACCGCACACAATCTGTGGACAGGGGTGGTGCTGTTTTTGGAAGAAAAAAGAAAAAGCAGCCATGTTTTTCTATTTGTGTACAACCCCTTTAAGTTATGACTCAGTATGGGTGCAGTTGTCACCTAGCTTCTCGGTATGACTGCATAATAAACAGGTTTTTGCCATTCGGGAGGCTTGAAAAGCTGAGTGATAACCCCTAAGATGTACAATTATACAGTGTAATGGTGGTTATCAGTCAGGGGTGTTATGCTTGAGAATCTCAGATTATTTTATTTTATTTTTTTTTGCGCAGTTTTTTTTTTATTCCTTAATTTATATTAATATGGCGGACACAAGTCTAAGATTGTCATCACTCCACTTAGGGATCCATCCACATATTGCCTAGCGCCGATCGTAGCCTTTTATGCAAAATCAACTGTTAATATTTAAATATATAAGAAAATGTTACAATACATGTCACTTTCCATTGGAGATATGGTTGAAAAAAATAATTGAGCACTGCAGATACTGCAATTATTTTATATCGAGATATAGCAGGGCCGAATCTCATCATTGAACACTTATTTTGTGTGCTGAGTGATATCAAGGTAACCGTAATCGTGCCAAATGACAAATTCAGCTCTGCTACATCTTATTAACATTCACTGTAGACACGTAAACTAAAGCTGGTGTCCACTGAAGGGGACGAAATGCCAAAAACATCTATTAAGAAGCAGCCTTTTTATACCGAGATGTTGGTGAACGTCGCCTCCCAGCATGCTTTGCTGTAGTAGTTTAGTTAGCAATGCACTGTGGGGGGGATACATAAATGTAGTTCTATTAATTGCTTACTGCCAGACTACTGTATGAAAAGCTTGTATGTATAGGAGAAAATTTACCTCATTTGCTTTATGGAAAAAAGGATGTATTATAGTTGCTATTTTGTAATTAAATATTTTATCTATAGAAGATTTTTGTTCTTTTTTTATTTATTGAAATAGCATCTCAGCATTTTATATAGATATAATCTATGTAAGTAATAAAGTCACTGTGTACATACATTACTTAACCTGTACTGATCCTCAGTTACATCCTGTATTATACTCCAGAGCTGCACTCACTATTCTGCTGGTGCAGTCACTGTGTACATTACATTACTTACCCTGTACTGATCCTGAGTTACATCATGTATTATACTCCAGAGCTGCACTCACTATTCTGCTGGTAACATAGTAACATAGTTTATAAGGCCGAAAAAAGACATCTGTCCATCCAGTTCGGCCTGTTTTCCTACAAGTTGATCCAGAGGAAGGCAAAAAACCCCTGTGAGGTAGAAGCCAATTTTTGCCACTTTAGGGGAAAGAATTCCTTCCCGACTCCAATCAGGCATCAGAATTACTCCCTGGATCAATGACCCCTCTCTAGTAACTATAACCTGTAATATTATTACCTCCAGAAATACATCGAGGCCCCTCTTGAACTCTTTTAGTGAACTTACCATCACCACCTCCTCAGGCAGACAGTTCCATAGTCTCACTGCTCTTACCGTAAAGAATCCTCTTCTATGTTTGTGTACAAACCTTCTTTCCTCCAGGCGCAGAGGATGTCCCCTCGTCACAGTCACAGTCCTGGGGATAAATAGATGATGGGAGAGATCTCTGTACTGACCCCTGATATATTTATACATAGTTATTACATCTCCCCTCAGTTGTCTTTTTTCTAAAGTGAATAACCCTCATTTTGATAATCTTTCAGGGTCCTGTAGTCCACCCATTCCAGTTATTACTTTAGTTGCCCTCCTCTGAACCCTCTCCAGCTCTGCTATGTCTGCCTTGTTCACAGGAGCCCAGAACTGTACACAGTACTCCATGTGTGGTCTGACTAGTGATGTGTAAAGTGGCAGGACTATGTTCTCATCACCGGTATTTATGCCTCTTTTGATGCAACCCATTATCTTATTGGCCTTGGCAGCAGCTGTCTGACACTGGTTTCTGCAGCTTAGTTTCCTGTTCACTAAAATTCCTAGGTCCTTTTCCATGTCAGAGTTACCCAGTGTTTTACCATTTAGTATGTACTGGTGACTTGCATTATTCCTTCCCATATGCATAACCTTACATTTGTCAGTGTTAAACAGTCAGTGGTGGAGTCATACAGACTGTGTACATACATTACATTACTTTCTCTGTACTGATCCTGCTCTTCTAAGGCCAGACACAGACTCGCAGCATGTGTCAATGTAAGATCTTGTTCTGAACTCTGCTCCTCTGAGAAGATTAGACATTATAATGATTTATAATGCTGCGAATTCTGGAATCTATTGTATTGCACTGACATAATGCTGTCAGTGTAATTTAGTAGATTCTGGGTCTCTTAGGCCAGACCCACACAAGTGAGTTGAATAAGAGGCACTCGCAGTGTGTGTCAGTGAGAGGCTCTGCCCTCAGCTCATCTGACAGGATTGTACAGCATTAGGGCTCATGCACACGACAGTATGTATTTTGCGGTCAGCAAAAAAACAGATGACATCCATGTGACTTCCGTGTTGCATTTATTTTTTTATTTTTTTTGAGGATCCGTTGTAACAATGCCTGTCCTGGTGCGCAAAACAGACAAGAATAAACATGTTCAAATTTTTAATTTTTTTTTTTTTGCATAATGGACATACAGACACAGAATACACACAGAGTCATTTCCGTTTATTTTCAAGCCCCATTGAAATGAATGGTTCCGTATATACGGATCTGTAAAGAAACAGAACAGAAACGGAAGAAAAATACGTTTGTGTGCATGAGCCCTTAAACTGGTTTACAGTGCTGTGTAAGGGCTCATGCACACGACCGTTGTTTTTTTGCATTCTGCAATTTGTGGATCCGCAAAACACGAATACCAGCTGTGTGCATTCCGCATTTTGTGGAACGGAATGGTCGGCGCCTTAATAGAACAGTCCAATCCTTGTCTGTAATGCAGACATGTTCTATTTTTATGCAGAGCGGACATACGGACACGGAACACACACAGAGTAATTTCCGTGTTTTTTGCTGCCCCATTGAAGTGAATGATTTCTCATATGGGCCGCAAAAAAAAAAAAAAGGGAATGGACACTGACAAAAAATACGTTAGTGTGTGTGAGTCTTAAAGGGGTTCTCCGAGTTATATATATTGATGAGCTATCCACAAGATAGGTCATCAATATCAGATCGGCGGGGGTCCGACAACTGCGACACCGGCCAATCAGCTGTTTGGAGAGGAGGCGCGCGCCGTATCAGCGCTGCCTCCTCTTCACTGTTTACATGCTGGCCGACACGGGGGTAGTGGTGAGTAGGTGTAATTACACCTCACCGCCCCATTCATTTCAATGGGAAGAATTGCTTCCATAGACTTGTATGGGAGCGATCCTTCTCATCATCTGATATGACCTATCCTGAGGATAGGTCATCAATATATATAACTTGGAGAACCCCTTTAACCCTGAGGGTCCTGGAATCTATTTTATCACACTGACCGCACTATGTCAGGACACACTTTCAGAAATAGTTTTGCGGACAAGGATCGGACATGTTCTATTTTTTTTTTTTTTTTTTGCGGGGCCACGGAACGGACAGACATTGCGGCCACATTCAAGTGAATGGGTCTGCATGTGATCCACAGAAAATGTGGTACGGACGCAGACCAAAACTGCATCCATGTGCGTGAGCCCTAAATCTGCAGGTGTTCGCAGGGAAATCCGTACAGTCAATCTGCATCGATTGGTGCAGATTTTACTGTCGCCATTGAAGTGAATTGAGGAAATGCGGACAGGAAAAATAAAATAAATTGACATTTCAAAATTCGTACAGAAAAAAATCTGCATCGTGTGCATGAGAATTTCAAATTCTCATAGAATACTAGGTACACGACCTATGGTGCGGATTTTCCGCGCGCAAATCCGCACACAATCCTGATTGTGTGCATTTAACCTAGTGCCTCATTCACACGTTCGTATCCATGATGAAATCCGTGATAAGATGGTCAGTGATTGGAACGTGAAGATGTGTGTGACAGTGTGTCCGTTTTTTGCTCTCCATGTATCATCTGTGTTTAATGGACACTGCACAGCTGAAAATTAATTTTCACAGCATCTCCTTCTAAAGGTCCGTGAAACACGGATGGCGTCCATGTTGCATCCATGTATTTCATGGACCCATACACTATAATGAGGGTGATGCATCTGTGAACACGGACTAAATAGAGCATGCTTCTGTGCTAAAACCACGGACTGTGCTAAAACACGGATGTGTGAATACATTAATATTAATGGGTACGTGTGCACACATCCATGAATCACTGACATGTGACTGAGGCATAAGTTTACACAGCATTATAAATCAGTATACTGTGCGATCTCATCAGAGTAGTGGAGGCCAGAACAGGACCTCTTACTGATACGCTGCGGGCTCCTCGCATTCTACTCGCTCATCTGTGTCTAGCCTTAGGCCCCATTCACACGACCGTATGTGTTCCTAGCTCCGTAGAAATCCGCAAAAATACGGATACGGAAGCATCAAAAGTCTTCCGTATTTTTGCGGATCCGCAAAAATTCGGAAGGTGTCTTTGAAATTATTTTACATAAAGATTTTGACTGTGAATTGAAAAAAAAAGTGTTTTAAAACTGTCACCTTAGAGCCAAATATGAATATATGCATATATACGGACATGGATCCGCAAAAATACAGAAGACATACAGAAATTCTTCCGCAGCGTTCCGCATTTTTGCGGACCCATTGACTTGAATGGGGCTACGGACGTGTTTTTGCGGCAAAGTATAGGACATGTTTCACTATTTTTTGCGGCCAAACAGCCGTGAGATACGGCTGCGGAATGCACACGGTGTGCATTCCGCATTTTTTTCTCCTATGGGGAAATGAATGGGGTCCGTACCTTTCCGCATCGATCCGCAAAAATGCGGAAAGAAACATACAGTCGTGTGAATGGGGCCTTAGAGTCACACAGCATTATTATAAATCATTACAATGCCAAGGGATCCTGTCAGAGAAGCAGAGTTCAGAACAGGAACTTATACTGAAACGCTCTGCGAGTTTCTCACACTGAACTCGCCTGTGTCTGACCTAAATGAGATAGGTGACAGGTGTGTGCTGCTCACTAAGTGATATAACCATCAAGAGAGTCACCTCACTGTGAAGCTTCCATTAGTTTTATTTCTAGAGCGCCAAATATGAAGGATAAAGCCTCATTCACACGTCAGTGTTTCACGGACGTGTGCTGTACGTGTTCTCCACGGACAGCACACGACCCCATTCATTTTAATGTGTGTGTTCAGACATCAGTGTTTCATCACGGTCCGTGGTTCCGTTTTTTTAGCACGGATGCATGTCCTATCTTGATCCATGTTCCCGGATCCCTCACGCCCATTATAGTCAATGAGTCCGTGAAAACCACAGATCTCTCACGGATGTCATCCGTGTTAAATCCGTGTTTCACGGATCATTAAGAAGAGATGCTTTGGAAATTATTTTTCAGCTGTTCAGTGTCCGCGAAACACGGACAGCAAAAAACGGACACGGACAGCTTCACAGATGCATCACTGACCACCTGCTCATGGATTTGAGCACGGACACTGACGTGTGAATGAGGCTTAAGATGGTGAGAGGAGTTGTCTGAAGCCTAATGGAGGAGTAAATAAAAAGGGTAAATTCACTTGGTGCAGTAATATTCAGAGATAATGGGAATCAATCTGGTGTGGTATTGTGTTTTGAAACCCGCATATCTACAATATTACTATTGGTCTTGATTAGTGTTGAGCGAACTTGTGGTTTCAAGTTTGGCGTACAAGGTTCGGGTTAGCTAAGAATTCCGTTATGGATTCTGTGACCACAGACCATATAACTTAATGGAATTCTTAGATAACCCGAACTTGAAACCACAAGTTCACTCAACTACAATTGTTCTCCAGTTGGTCTTAAAGGGGTTGTCTCATGATGAACAATGGGGGCATACCACTAGGATATGCCCCCATTTTCTTATAGGTACAAGTCCCACCGCTGGGACCCACACCTATATCGAGAATGGAGCCCTGAAAGTGAAGGAGGGTGCACTGCGCAGCTGCCCTCCCTTCATTTTCTATGGGGCCGGCAAAATAGCTGAGTGCTGGCTTGGCTATTTCTCTCGGCTCCATAGAAATGAATGGGAGCGGTGGCCGGTCATGCAAGGTACGCTCCCATTTACCTCTATAGAGAGCCGGTGGTGGTGGCCGGACTGGAGTCCTCCAGCCACCACATTGTGGGGCTCCGTTCTGGATATAGGTGCAGGTCCCAGCGGTGGGACATGGACCTATAAGACAATGGCGATATACCCCCATTGTCTATGATGAGACAACCCCTTTAAGTTCCAGGGAATCAAATTGGTTTCTAAAAAAAATGGAAAGTCAGGAATGAAGTTCAAAATATTAATCAGAGAGAAATATATTAGATTTGCTTGATGATTACGTTGTCTCCAAAAGAGAAAGGGTTAAAATGTAGATTTTTATATAAATGAAACTCGTCTTGGGTGATCACAGAGTTGGACGTGTTTTATATGTTTGAAGATTTTTTCTCTTGTGAGTAAGGGCCCATTAACACGACCTTATGTTTGTGGGTCCACAAAAAGGCAGACCCGCAATACTACGGGTGCCACCCGGCGTGTGTACTGCACGGTGTGCATTCTGCATTTTTTTTCTCCCATAGAAGTGAATGTATCCGCAAATTGCGGATAATATGCGGAAATGTGCATACGGTCGTGTCAATGGGCCCTAATACTCAGTATAATAAAATTATTCCCCGGATTCAGTCCTTGGTGGTACTTCTATTTGCGGCTTGCTTTTTTCTATCCATCGCTGGTAGAGATGGGGTGTGACAAGCAGCGGGGAAGACGTGACCACATCTTAGTGACATCTACACAACACACATAGGACGGTTGAACACCTTCGGTGGTGACTCCAGTGAAAGGTAACGATCAGTGACTCTCTTCACGTTCCGTCACACCATATCCTGATGCCAGGCCAGGTATCAGGCTGTCTTCAGTGGCCCCAGGACTACATGAATGGGAGACGATGGGCAGCACCTGGTATAAAACTTTTATTTACAAAAAAGAAAAAGAAAAAATTGAAATATGACCCAACACTAGTGTCAAATAACATAATTAAATAATTGGTGCATCAGTAAACATAATTGGTGCATAGTAAAATATAAATGCGATTGCTGTAAACCCTAATCTGAAAGCTAAATTTTCCAAAAACTTAAAAGTGTGTGTGGGGGGATGTAGTTGTTGCCCCTAGCAACCAATCATGTTGCTGCTTTCATTTCGCAAGGTGTTTGAAATATATCAGCTGGAAGCTGATTGGTTGCTGCGGGAGACTCAATCTCTTTCCCCTTGTTGTGATAAATCTCTGCCTTGACCGGGAGGGGGCGTCTGTGGCTACACCTCTCACCTGTACGCCACCTGACAACGCGTCTCGCCTCCGAGTGACGCCACTTCCGGCACTCCCCCCCTCCCCCTGGTAAGGTTTGTGCCACATCCTCTGGTGACGTCAGCGGGAGCCGCCATCTTGGCCGAATACCGAGAAGCAGTTTGTCCCTGCAGCTGGGCGCAGAACCGGAGACGCACCGGGGGAGGAGAAGAGCGCGGCCTAATGAGCGCAGCCTGGGCCGCCAGATAGCCCTCCCCCGTCCCCTCCCCTAGTGTACCGTGTGACGTTACATTACAGCTCCCCTCCCCCCGCCAGACATGACATCCGTAACGCAGCGCAACTCCGGCCTAGTGCAGCGCCGCACCGAGGCCTCCCGCAGCGACCGGGAGAGGGCGGCCGAGGGCCAGAACGACGAGCGGGAGCGAGAGGAGCAGGAGGATGAGGACCGGGCCGGGGACAAGGAGGCCAGGCTCACCCTCATGGAGGAGGTGCTGCTGCTCGGGCTGAAGGACAGGGAGGTGAGGCTGATGTGTCCTCTTTGTTTACATTTGTGTCATGGTTTCTGTGGGGGGCCCCACTGACATATTGGGGAGTTCTGCCATCGGTTTCATCATGGTGCCCTTCAGGCCATCAACTATAGAGGAATTACAAAGGAGACCCCGCATAAAGCCGCTAATACCTGTGTGACTGATGACATGACCATGTCTGGCGGTCCCTGCAGTCCTATCGAGGGGAATGTAGTGGGGCCAGAGGTCACAGCCCCACTGATAACTGTTACCCTATATCCACTGGTGAGGAGATATCTTGTTACCGGAGCATCCCTTTAAATAAGGTCTCTGACATGGACAACCCCTTTTAATATTTTTTGTACAGAGGAAAGGTGTGTACACCCAAGGAAGGCCGCACGTCATCAGGACTCCCATCAGTTGGGGACCAGCTAGGGGCATGTGTCACTGGTGGCCATACAGTTTCATCACCATGGGCTTCAGTTATAATTAAAGGGGTTGTTTGACATGAGGCAGATCTGACTGGCAGGCAAGTTTGGGCTCATGGGATCGCTGTATCCCCTCCCTGACCTCATCTCCTGAGGGAGTCACTGCTGTGCAGGTAGACTCTGGTGTGCTGCAGAAATGTCATGGCAGTCACCCCCCTGTCCCACCCTTTTTTTTAATTGTATTCTCAGGTTATGCAGCTTATTAAAGGGGTAGTGCAGGCAGTGTGTATTGATTACCTATCCTCAGGAATATCTGATGGGTGAGAGGCCGACTCCCGACTTCCCTGCCGATCAGCTGTTTTAATCAGGGCTGTGGAGTCGTAAGCCAAAGCCCCGACTCCTCAATTTCCCGACTCCCAATCCGACTCCCTCATACACGGCGCATGTTTAAGTGATAACTCTAAAAAAACTGCATAAATCAATAGTACAGATATGTCATGGCAAAAAGAGTCTGTAATCTGTTTTACTGGATATCTTTACTCTGCACTTTCAGTATCAGGCTTTTCTCTGGGTACAGCTCACTAAGGACCTGATGTATGAAAACTGTCTAGGTCTAAGACTTTCTTTGTTGCCCATAGCAACCAATCAGAGCTCCCCTTTCATTTCTCCAGAGCACTATATGACATGAGAGGAGAGCTCTAATTGGTTTCTATGGGCAACAAAGAAACTTCTACACCTAGACAGTTTTCATACATAAGGCCCTAGGAGTTTTACACCAGAGGAAAAGCAAACTAAAACATAAAGCAGAGAGAACGTGCACTGGACAAGTGATTTATGCACAGTTTAGATATACTAAGAAGTACTTTCCTTAAAGGGGTTTTCTCAGCACATTGATTCACTGGCTAACAGGCAGCTTGCACTCACAATGTCTCCTCAGGCCGTGTGGGATCTTCAGCAGTTATTAGCGTATATTAACTTACTCTGACAGAGCAGGAGGTTGTGATCTCTAACACAATTACAGGTAAAGCCATCCTTCTCAGTCCTCAACAAATTACTGAGGTCACTCCTGCTCTCAACAAATCGGATAAGTCTTTCTGAATAGCGTACGCATTTGCGTATAGATTAAAATATGCGTATGAATAGCGTATGAATTTTATAATGCATATGCAAAAATGGCACTCGAGCATGCTCTGCCAAGCATGCTCGCTCATCTCTAGTTACCATAGAAACCTGTGTACAGTGAGAGACCTGCTGAACTGTCTATAGTTCATGACTAAAGTCAAATCTACTGACCACTGCTTTATGATGAAAGCTAATCCTTGTAACTAGTGAGAAAACCTTTTTTTTTTTTTTCCAATTCCTTTACACTTTTTTTTTTTTTTTTTTTTTTTTTTTTTTCCATAAAAAACTAATATTAACAGGTGATTTCACATAATTCCTTGACAAAAAATCCATATTATGCACATTATAATAATACATAAGTAGATATAATAAGCACAGTACATGGGCTATCCAATATCAGAACAAACCATTATTTACATACTTCTTTTAGTTTCTATTGGACAGTAGTAAATGCATATCATATCTTGATACAGAGCCCATGACCCCCAAATACAATGCATACTGCGACATCATCTGGTCATTATGTCTAAACACCAAAAAACATCATATATCCCATCCTGTACACCCACCCCTTCCCCGGAGAGGAGGGAAAAAAAAAAAAAATAAGAAAGGATTCTACCATTTTGCCCACATTCATTATTGTTTCGCCAAACCCTTCCCAGAGGATTTTGCTAATACTAATTCATAGCTCTTAAAGGGGTTGTCTCATCTTGCCTAATGGGGGCATATCGCTAGGATATGCCCCCATTGTCTTATAGGTGCGGGTCCCACCGTTGGGACCCGCACCTATATCGAGAACGGGGTCCCGCAAGGTGGTGGCTGGAGGACTCCGGTCCGGCCACCACCAAGCCGGCTCCCCATAGAAATGAATGGGAGCGCACCGCGCTTGCGCGGCCACCGCTCCTATTCATTTCTATGGAGCCGACGGAAATAGCCGAGCCAGCGCTCGGCTATCTTCGCCGGCCACATTGAAAATGAATGGAGGCGGCTGCGCATGCGCAGTGCGCCCCCGTTCGCTTTCGGGGCCCCGTTCTCGATATAGGTGCGGGTCCCAGCGGTGGGACCTGCACCTATAAGACAATGGGGGCATATCCTAGCGATATGCCCCCATTAGGCAAGATGAGAATACCCCTTTAACTTTTCCCATTCATTTCAGCCCTGTCTTTGCCAAGGGAGGTTGGTTCGAGCATTTTTTTATTTCCAGATATTACAGTCTATATCAATCTCCTCCCTAACTTGTTGCCAAAACTTCTGAATTTCCGTACATCCCCACAACATATAAATGAAGTCCGCCTCCCTTTGTTGACATTTAATACGGTTGCCACCCTGCTCTCTCCCAAATCTAGCCAAATCCATTGGTGAGTGATATTTTTTATGAAGTATTTTGTATTGAATGAACCTATGGTTTGCACTAATGAGGTATTTTTTTGGGTATCTCATCAGTCTTACCCATTCTTTAATCTCTATATTTCCTACCTCTCGAACCCATTTCTTTCTACCCAGCCCACCCACAATCCTATCTTTTTCTTCTCTAAACCATTTGTATATAGATGCTATTTTATTTGTTCCCCTAACCGCTATGTCTAACTTCTCCATTATATAGTGATTACATATTTTTATATATTTCCTATCTTTTGTGCTATGATATGCATGTGCTAGTTGACAATACTTAGTTCTACCTAGCCCATAAAACCCAAATTCCCTTGTGAAATCTTCATGGGAGAATATATTGTCATTTATCAAAATTTGTTCCAGGAATGTTACCCCAATCCTTACCCAAAACGTATAGTCCTCTATTTTTTTAAAATTCTATCAAATTCGGATTGTCCCATAATGGCGTGAACTTTGTGCTTCCTTTAATTCCACAAAATGTTCTAATCCATCTCCACGTCTTCACCATAGTGATTTTATAAGTGAATTTATCTAACTTAGCCCCTAATTGCCCGCTATCTAGTAGGGATAGAACATTCTTTGCATTTCTACACCCATCTCCCAACATATATTGTATCACCTTATCTCTCTCCCAATTGCAAATCCTCCCTATCAGTCCCGCCACATAATACCACTTTAAGGCTACTTTCATTCACACTAGCGTTTTTAAATTCCGGTATTGAGTTCCGGTATTGAATACCGGAAAAAAACGCTTCAGTTTTGTCCCCATTCATTGTCAATGGGGACAAAACTGAACTGAAGACAACGGAGGCTCCTGAAAGCATGCTGCGGTTTGCTCTCCGGTCCAGGCATCCGCACGAAGACGGATCCAGAATGACCCCCAATGCAAGTCAATGGGGACAGATCCGTTTGGTGTGTCCTCATCTGTCCTCCATTGACTTGCAATGGGGGGTCATTCCGGATCCGGCTACAGAGATCCATACATACACACACACACATACACATGCATACTCACATACTCCAGGCAGGGACGCCGGCAGCATGTCTTCACGCGCCTCCTGCGCGCAGCTATGACGTTTCCCCACTGTGCCCAGCAGAGGGCGCTGTGGGGAATCGTCATCACTGCGCGCAGGAGGCGCGTGAAGACATGCTGCCGGCGTCCCTGGCTGGAGTATGTAAGTATGTATGTGTTTGTGTGTATGTGTGTTCTCTGTGTCAACATGTGTGGGGTCGGAGCGCTGCTCCGGCTCCACACATGTATCAGCGGCAGTACGGATCCGTCGGCACTAGAGATGAGCGAGCGTGCTCGTTACGAGCACTGTAGTGCTCGGCTCGTCTGCGGAAGAATGCCCGCAGGCATTCCGGATCCGTCCTCAGCTGCATGTAAGTCAATGGGGACGGATCCGTTTAGGATGACACTCATACTAAACGGATCCGTCCTCATTGACTTACATGCAGCTGAGGATGGATCCGGAATGCCTGCGGGCATTGCGCAGAGGAGCCGAGCGCTACAGTGCTCGTAACGAGCACTGCTCGCTCATCTCTAGTCGGCACCCTTTAGGTGCCGGATCTGTGCTACCGCTAGTGTGAAAGTAGCCTTAGTTAGGTGCCGCTAACCCACCCTGACCTTCTGAGAGGCAGAGTATTTCATATTTAATTTTAGCTTTCTTCCTCCCCCATATGAATCCATTAATCATCTTTTCAATTCTTTTAAACCACCTATCCCCAACCCATATAGGGGAGAGAGATAGGAAGAAGAGCAACTGGGGACGGAGGACCATCTTGGCCAATGACAACCTATCCATAATCGCAATTGGAAGTTTGATCCAGATATTAACCTTTTTTTTCCAATTTTTGTAAACAGGTCTGTAAATTATCTGTAATGTATTCGGAAGGATTAGGCGTAACTTTAATTCCCAGATAGTCCATTTTCTTCTGTTTTTGTATGATCTTTATACCCAAGTTGATACTTTTAGGATCTTCATCTAGGGGGAGAAGACAGGATTTCTCCCAGTTTACTTGGAAGCCTGACATTTCTCCAAATCTCCCTAACTCCCTCTGTATCTGATTCAATTTGCTCTTAACATCAGTTATAAACAGGAGGAGATCGTCAGCATAAAGCACGATTTTTTTTTCATTTTTACCGTTAATACCAAATCCCTCAAACAGGCTGCTTTTCCGAATGTGCAACGCCAGTGTTTCTATGTAGAGATTAAAAAGGAGCGGTGAGAGAGGGCACCCCTGTCTCGTCCCTCTGTACAATCTGAATTCAGATGATGCCTCTCCTCCTACGATGGCCTTAGCTACTGGCTTCCTGTACATCATTTTAACCATTTTTATAAAAGAGGGACCCAATCCATATACCTCCAAACATTTCCAGAGGAACCCCCAGTCCACCCTGTCAAATGCCTTAGCTGCGCGCACACACACACACGTTTATCAAAGGGCCCTGTTCTTGTGTTGGTCAGGGGCCCCCTCCCATCTGACACTTATCCCCTATCCTGTGGATAGGACACAGATTGACGTAATGGGAAAACCCCTTTAAGCTTTGTGTCACACGGTCTAAAAATCTAAAGCATTTAGTGTTTGCGTTCTGCACTAATCTGCCCCAGCTGCTGCAGAACATCTTTTGGAAGAGCATGAAAATCATTGATGTCAGTGGCGAGAGGTGAGGAGAGCAGCTGCCCTGCAGGAGGCACGAAGAGATCTTAAATCTACCGCCGTCATGTACGACATCCTGGTAATATCGTGCTGAGTGCCGGATGACTTACTCAGCTCCGCTGTGCAGGTCTATTGTCCCGCGCTGACAGCGGCTTTCCGATCTCTCTGTATTTGGGTCATTGCTCTGTTGACTTCGTATTATGTATGGGTTTAATTTCAGATAATTATTACTGAGGCTCCGGGTCAGACACGAGCTACGAGGAATCCCCTCAGGGATCCTGATTATAATAATAATTGGCTTTCTTTATTATAGCTGTAAATATGATTTCGGTCGCTCTGCCCTCTGTAGGTGTCAGGAGTGCCGCCGCTGATTATCGGTTTGGCGCCGATATATAGGAACCAAATTCTGGGTTCCCAGGTGTCGGACCCTGTGTTACACGAGGAGTCTACATCACGTCTGGAATCAAGTTATTTTGGGTAGCGGAAAATGGCTTCTGTTGCCGTCAAGGAGGACTTCAGATGATAACCTGCTCCATGAAGCGCTGGACCTGCGGACCCTCTAGGCTCCAGGAGCGACTGCATGGGGTGCACCCAGCGTGGCGGAGTATTTGCAGAGTTTGTAATAGTCCTGACTAGTCACTCATTGGATGGGGATGATCGCGGTCTTACTGTTGGCGCCGGGAGTTGTCGGTTTTAGTTCTTATTGGGTGAATTATTGCTTCTGTGCTTCAAAGTCATGTGAATTTTTTTTTTTTTTGGCTTTTATAGTGCCGCCCAATGTTAGCACCGCTGCATGCAGAGTTCGCGCTATAATTTTTTTTTCCCGAAGAGCAAAAATACTCCTCTTACCGTTTTTTTGAGGAGTATTTTTAAGACGAAAGTTACAAATAAATAATACATGGGCCTGCGTAATGTTAAGGGCTTGTTCACATCTGCATTGGAGGCTTCATTCGGGGCCGTTGTCACAGACAAAGCCGGGCATGCAGGTCCCGAAAGGAAACTGAACGGATCCCACTATAGTCTCTGGAGTCCTCAGGGCATTTTTGATTGTCTGCTCATCTCAGGGATTCACATTCACTAATGCCCACCAGGAGGCTGCAGCATTGGTGAAGGCCGCAGCGCTGCGGCACGAGTCACCCTTCAGAGCGGAGCGCCGAATGGTCCGACAGCCCGCCGAACTGACGACTAGGCAGCTTGCTTCCAAATACCGGCTCCTTGCTGTACGCCACCAGCACTATCGCTGCGCAGCCTGTGCCGTTCATAGCGAGCCCTGCGCTCGTGAATGGCAGATAAAAGTATTAATGCACCTAAGACTTATTTTAGAGATTAAAATGTCCTGTACAGGAGTCATTGCTATCTCTGGATGCATGTGACTGTGCCCGTGTATGTGGCAGTAAGACCATTGGTTCTGGCTGATGGTGATCTGCAGTGATTGGAACCATTACCCAATATAAAATCCCTGCAGATTTCCTGCATTGACTGTCCCTTTAACAGGTACCACCTGGATAGTGAAGATATCAAGCGGGTCATACACATGAGGTAACCCTTCTGCAGACGGCTGTCTCTTCTGATCTCTCATACACGTGTTAAGAATGGGAGAAGGGGTGTAAGCTACTTCTAGACTCCAGGTGGCAGCTTATCTCCTGGAGATTGAAATCCAGCATGCCTGATCCTTGGGCGAGAGCTGGGAGGCCCCCATTAAAGGGGTTTTCCCATCATGGACAATGGGGGCATATCGCTAGGCTATGCCACCATTGTCTTATAGGTGTGGGTCTATCGAGAACGGTACCTGGCCCCCCCTACCCGAAGTGAAAGACAATGGGGGGCATATCCTAGCGATATGCCCCCATTGTCTAAGATGGGAATACCCCTTTAACATTAGATGGTCAGCCGATCTCACAGGTTCGGCCTGACGTGACTCTAATGGCGTACAGCCAGCTGGTTGTAAAGATAGAGGTAAGAGAGTGGGAAGGAGCCCATGGGGAAGAAATGGCAGTGTAATAGCTAAAGGGAAGCATCGAATGACCCACGTGTATCACTGTCAATGGTCGTCAACATATGATGAGCCCTTCACAAAGTACATTTAGCGCAAAAATGGCATTTGGGGGTCTGGTCTGTCCTTAAAGGGGTTGTTTGAGGATTTAAAGGGAACCTGTCATCAACTTTATAGTGACCTCACTGAGGGCAGCATAAAATAGTGACAGAAATACTGATTTCTGCGGCGTGTCACTCATGAGCCAAAAGTAAGTGGTTGCCGAGAACCAGCATCATTATCATTGCAGCCCAGGCCTTGAAAAGAGTCAAATCTACCTGAGAAGAGTCCTGGTTATTCATTATCTCCTGCTCTCCCGCCCATCTGCTGATGACTGGCAGTTCTCTCCTAGAGAGAAAGGGAGAAAACTAGGTAGAAGCCTGTCAGTCATCAGCAGGTGGGCGGGGAGAGCTGGAATTCATGAATAACCAGGACTCTTCTCATGAAGATTTGACTCTTTTCCAGGCCTAGTCTGCAATGATTGTGATGTTGGATCTCGGCAACCACTTACTTTTAACTTATAAATGACAGACCTCTGAAATCAACTCATCTGTCTGTACTTTATTCTGCCATTAGTATGGGTTGCATAAAGGTGATGACAGGTTCCCTTTAAAGGTGTGCTCCTGTAAGATGAAGTTATAGCCCCATAGAGATGAATAAAGCAGCAGTGGAGGGGAAGGGGTCCTCATGACTGACCAGAGTCCCTACAGTCAGACCCTCACTGATGTAATAATTATCCTCTATCTGCTGGATAGAGGATGACATCATCTTACCAGAATACCCCTGTAAAGGGCAGCGGTCTCCCTGCTTTATATAGACTTGTGTCCAGCTCGTCCCTCGTCTTCCTCACACCCTCTCCCGTCCTCTCTCTGGTCTGTTGGCGCCCAGCATTACATACGTGTTATCCGGGTCGCGTTACACATTTCTGTGGGTTGTCAGTGCCGCAGTTGGACACGTTACAGATCCTGAAGTGTAATGGTGGGCACAGTACCAGGCTGTATCTGACACTGGGGCACTTTCTACACGGAGCCTCGTAGGTGGCATCTGTCCATGTTTGCTGCTAAGAAGAATTTATAGGACGATATCCTGTACATTTTGAAAGGGACAGTCCAGGATTTCACTATTGGTGGCCTGTCCTCAGGTGTCCGACACCTCGCATCCCCGCTGTTTTGGAGTAGTGCTCCGACTACACAGTATCTATTGTATAGTGGACGGAGCTGAGGAACCCCTTAATGCAAATGTGTACAAAGCCCAAGTAGTTATGCGCTGGTGTTAAAGGGGTTGTCTCATGATGGACAATGTGGACATATTGCTAGGACATGCCCCCCATTGTCTTATAGGTGCGGGACCCGCACCTATATCCAGAACGGAGCCCCGCAAGGTGGTGGCTGGAGGACTCTAGTCCGGCCACCACCAAGCCAGCTCCCCATAGAAACGAATGGTATGACACCGTGCTTAGGCGGCCACAGCTCCCATTCACTTCTATGGAGCCTACAGAAATAGCCAAGCCAGCGCTCGGCTATTTTCAGCGGCCCCATAGAAATGAATGGAGGGCGGCTTCGCATGCGTGGTGCGCCCTCCTTACTTTGGGGGCTCCGTTCTCAATATAGGTGTGGGGCCCGCACCTATGAGACAATGGCATATCCTAGCGATATATCACCCATTGTCCATCATGAGACAACCCCTTTAATATTCAGTGTTTCTTAAAGGGGTTGTAGAATGGCTTTTTGTATTAGAACCCAGGTCTGCAGTCAGTGGATTGCTGCAGGTTTGGCTTCTCTGACACCCGTCAATTAGTGATCCTTAGTAAGGGAAGCCGCGGCTGCCATACATATATCCGCCATGACCATGGAAGTGTTGGGTCTGCCTGAGGGGTTCCTGATTCTCCGTAGAAGTCCCCAGTCTTTGTCATCTTGAATTTTTCCTGTTCCTGGGACAATCACTATATTCTCCATTACAACGCTCCCTGGCGTCTGAAAGGAAGATCTGTATTTGCAGAATATCCGCAGTGCACGATGAGGTTTGTTAAAATCTCCTCCGCTTGCTATTATTTTCTTTGTCCCTGTCTTCCCCGTGTGCCTTGCAGTTTTAAGCTGAATTTGCACACAGCAGAATTAATTTACGTCCCCGTACATCTTACCGAAATCTATACACATCCAGCAAGAACAACCCCATTCACATCAATAGAAGGCAGGTAGGTTCTGTCCATTTGAGAAGGATCACCAAAATAATTTACAGGCTGCTTAAAATAGAAAAAAATCTACGACAAGGCGGTTAATTGACCAGCGGTGGATCCTAACCCCTATGACTGCCCACTGGCCATGGACAGTGCAGATCCTCACTTTACAGTAATGTAAGCCGGACGCGAGGCCTGGTCATTAAAGGGGTATTCCCATCTTGGACAATGGGGGCATATCGCTAGGATATGCCCCCCATTTCTAATAGGTGCGGTTCCCACCGCTGGGACCCGCACCAATATCGAGAACAAAGCCCCCAAAGTGAAGGAGGGCGCATGTGCAGCTCCCCTCCATTTATTTCTATGGGGCCGCCGAAAATAGTCTCGGCTATTTCCGTTGGCTACATAGAAATGAATGGGAGTGGTGGCTGCGTATGCGCGGTTCGCTCCCATTCATTTCTATGGGAGCAGCGGGGAGCTCTGCTTGGTGGTGGCCAGACCCCGGGAAACACGGAGCATCACTCCCCGCTCCGTTCTCAATATAGGGACCTAGTGATATGCCCCCTTTGTCTAAGATGGGAATACCCTTTTAAAGGGCAACTAAAGGCATACCACCCCACCCCCCAAAAAAACAAAACAATCTCCTTATGTTTTTGTGTATGTTATTTGCTATTGCAGACCCTGAAAAGTATACTAGAAAATCGGTGCGTTGCTCTTTTAGGCTGCAGCCATGTCTTCTCCCCCTCCCTCTGATGTTAGTGCACAAGAGCCAGGCAGTTTAGGAGGAGGGGGCTGTGTTGAGCCTGGGTAACTTTTGTCTGCACAGTGAGAGTGGCCATTTGTGTAATCGCCATCCATAGTACCAGCCATAGTATATACAGCAGAACTCTGCCCAGTTACCCAGTGACAATTCCTCCATTCTTTGCACAGTTGTGCAGATTTACCTCTCAGCAGCTTTATCTGGGGAGCATGTGGAGATATGTTGGATATCAAACGTCATATAGTATATCATCATGCTTGTCCTGATATTATATTTATGGATATGTAATGTATACAGGATGTATGTACAAAGTGTGGCCTCGGTTACATCTCTGGGGAGGTTGTTACCCAGCTTTCCCAGACTGCCGAATTTCAAATCTGTTATGTAGTGATAAATTCCTTCATATAGCTGGACCTCCTTGCAGTTATGCAAATGCTGGGTGACGACAATGTACAGCTGCATTGGCCACAATAGACTGTTGCCCTGGTACTATATGATAGATGCACACAATGTATCAGGGTGATGTGTGTATATATTTTATATAAACAATATGTCCCCAGCTTTCCCAGACTGCAGAATACCAATCAGCCTGTTTCTGAATTGGTATTGTAGAGTATCTAGCTGGCCTAGAAAGCTGAGTAGGAATACCTGTGACATGCTGTGGAGTAGCTAGACAGATTGGTCATAGAGAGTCCTGGGTAAGCTGGGTAATAGGGACTGCTAGAATAGTAAGTCTACCTAAATAAATCCTCCTCCTCACTCCTAAATAGTGCCATATCTAGGCAGATTGGGTTATTACCATAAGGAGCTGTAATAGACTGCAGAATGCAAAATCTACCGAGATAAATCCCCATTCCTACTCCTAAATAGTGCTATAGCGAGGCTGGTTTGCCTTTCGGGGTCCTAACAAAGCTGGGTTACCGCCATTTAGAACTGTAGTAGACTATAGAATACGAAATCTACCAAGATAAATCCCCCTTCCCGCTCCTAAATAGTGCCATAGCGAGGCAGATTTGCCTTTCAGGGTCCTGCTGGTTTTCCTGCCCTATGTAAAGGTAAAGTTATCTGGACAGTGTGGACAGCTCCACAAGACTTGTAATCCAGTTCTCCAGCGCTGATGAATGTCAAATTTACCTAGACAGTAAGAAATCCCTTCCTGGCTATATAGGCAGACTTGACATTCAGGCACCTGGGAAGGCTGGTAGCACTGTCTGTAGTAGTACTGCACAGTATCCCTGCACACATACAGGAGGAGGTTGTGTTAGTAACTGCTGAAGTTTTGCATCGTCCACATGCAGTGTCGAGCCCCGCCCACTTCCTGTCTACCTGTGATGTCATGCTAGTGCACGGAGCCGGTCTCCAGCTGAAGATGAAGCAATGTGGAATGAGGTATACGTCTGACCGCAGGATATCTGTTTAGCTGCTTGCTTCAGCAGTTTGCAGATGCCCATGCAGGACTACAGGCCAGCCATCTTTTCCCTTGTGTTTAGTGTCCTTTTTAGCAACATGCTAATTAAGGGCTCATGCACACGACCGTATGTATTTTGCGCTCCGCAAAACGCGGATCTGCAAAAAATATGTGCATTCCGTATTTTGCAGAACTGAACAGCCGGCCCCTAATAGAACAGTCCTGTCCTTGTCCGAAATGCAGACATGTTCTATATTTTTGCGGAACGGAAATACGGACATACGGAAACGGAATGCACGCGGAGTAACTTCGTTTTTTTGCGGACCCATTGAAATGACTGGATCTGCACACGGTATGCCAAAAAAACGGACACAGAAAGAAAATACGTTTGTGTGCATGAGCCCTGATGCTGCGGATTCCCTCCACAGATTTCAGCAGTTCAAAGAAGTAAAACCCGTAGAAAAATAAGCTTCAAAATCCGCTTGTAATTTGTCGGGGATGTTATTGTGAAGGTGGCAGAGAGGTCTGCAGTATTTGCCGGTAATCTCAGCAGGTTTCACAAGCTCCATTGTAGCTCGGGCTCTGCATCCTTCAATTTTTCTTCAGGAAGTTTGATGGACAAGACATCTGGAGCGAGAAGAAGACTGTGCTGGATGTGTGTTACACGCGTGTGCACATTACTGTCGCCCTTCTATCCTGCTACCAACAGCAGCACTTCTTCTTTTATATTGCTGGTTACTATGGCGTTTGTAAAAACTTTGGATTACTTGTCTGATCCTCATGTGGAGCTTCAGAGCTGCATTTACAGTTCTGCTGTTTATTTTGGATGCAGTCAGTAAGCCTGTTGGAAGACGTACCCCCAGCACTTTAGGACTGTCACACATAAGATTACTTTACTAGGCCTAAAGGTGCTCATCAGCATTAAAGGAAAGCAGCCGGGTTGGTTTAATCGGCCAGATCTCTTACATATGGGGGTGACCCAAAAGGTAGATGTCGGGGCGGTAAGGGTTGGGTAGTCTGATTTCAACATGCTTGATCAGCAGGAGATAAGCTGTTGCTGTATGTGTTTGATGGCAGCCTATTCCCCTCTCCACACTGACAACAGTTGCAAACTCAGCCGAGTTGAGCATGCATGTATATGGGGGGGGGCTGTTCAGCCTGCAGCTCTACATAAGACGTGGAATAGTCTCGGGGTGGTCTCCATGCTGTCCTTCTGGTTTGCAGCTGTAAATCTCACTTCCTCAGGCTAGAAGAATAAAACCTGAAACCCTTTTACACTTAATCGCCACCTATAAAGGGGTTATGTGACAGTGTAAAGCTGGATTTACACGGGCAGACCGAGCGGCCGATTGTAGGGAAGGAAGCGTTCCTTACGGACAGTTGGCGGCTCGTTCAGTGAAGGAGACACATTTACATCCAGCGATCTTCACTGTATGAGGAAGAGGGATGGCTATAGCGAGGCACATGGAGTCCGTTTCCGTTTTTTTGTGTCCACATTGAAATGAATGGTTCCCCATACGGGCTGCAAAAAAACGGACAAAAAATTCTCACTGAGAAAGCCTGGCATCTCCTCCTCCTTGTACTGAGGTGAAAACTGCAGGACGGCATGTGAGGGGCATTTGAAAAAAGGAACAAGGGTGGCAACATCAGCGGAGGGTACCCCGCAAGTAAAGGTCCTTAAAGGGGTATTCCCATCTTAGACAATGGGGGCATATTGCTAGGATATGCCCCCATTGTCTGATAGGTGCAGGTCCCAGCTATATCGAGAACCGAGCGGGGAGCGCCGGCCGGCCACCCCCAGAAATGAATGGGAGCGCACTGCGCATGCGCGGCCACCGCTTCCATTCGTTTTTATGTAGTCTACGGAGGTAGCTGAGCCAGCGCTCCGCTATTTTTGCCGGCCCCATAGAAATGAATGGAGGGCGGCTGCGCATGCGCAGTGCACCCTCCTTCACTTTGGGGGCTCTGTTTTCCATATAGGTGCGATTCGCATATGGCTAAGATGGGAATAACCCTTTAATTAAACAAAAACAATTCCATGACAGGTCTTCTTTAAATGCGTTGTGTCCATTCAGGTCGGTCCTGGCTCCTTGGCGCACATGTAATCCTTCAGACGCCGGGCGCTGACATTTCTCCTGTATATCTCTATGTAACTGGCAGAAGCCATTATTATAAGTCTTCTGTGCTCTCTCTTCCAGGGCTACACATCCTTCTGGAACGACTGCATATCCGCGGGTCTGCGGGGGTGCATGCTGATTGAGCTGGCGTTCAGAGGGCGGATCGCCCTGGAAGCTGGCGGAATGAGGCGTAAAAGTCTCCTGGCAAGAAAGGTAGGAATTATCCAGATTGTTAATCTCTCCAGATTTTTATTGTAAGTTCATGTCAGAAGTGAACACATCTAAGGCCCCTGTACGTTAAACGTTCGATATGTCATAGTGACAGTCTTTGGTATGTGAGGGTCCGAGTGCCGAGACCCCACTGATGAGGTAGAAGTGCCATACTAATATTATTACTAATAGGATGTATTTATATAACATGTACCGTTTAGAAGATTTCCCTATTTGTATATCCATTGTCCCACACACATCAGTCAGGCCGTTGCCCCTAGTTACGACCACCGTGGCCATGTAGTAGTGGTGGCCGTCCTGCTCTTGTTCAAACCCGCTCTGAGGTAACTGCTGTATTGTGAACGCACATTACATGAACATGTGGAGACACATCTTAGGGTACTTTCACATCTGTGTTTTGGACGCTACCAGTACAAAACGCAATGGTCAGGATCCGTCCAAAACGCAGACTTTATAAACGGATCCTGCTCCATAGAGATGAATTGATCTTGGAACAGGATCCGTTTCTCTGTGTTTTGGAAGTGCAGACAAAAATGCTACAACCCTAAGATGTGTCTCCACATGTTCATGTAATGTGTGTGTTCACAATACAGCAGTTACCTCAGAGCAGGTTTGAACAGGAGCAAGCCGACCACCACTACTACATGGCTGTGGTGGTCGTAACCAGGGGCAACGGCCTGACTGATGTGTGTGGGACAATGGAAATACAAATAGGGAAATCTTCTAAACATTTTATATAAATACATTCTATTAGTAATATTATTGGTATGGATATATCTAACTATACAAACTACATTTGTGAGATGGGAATACCCCTTTAATATTATATAATGTAACTTTCTTAAGAAGTTTAGAAATGTTATTAAAATATATTTCTGCTCTATCAATCTAAGGCTTTTATTTCATTGTCGGAGATGTCACACGTGTGGTCTCTGCTTTGCCACCAGCAGCGAGTAGTGGAGCGGTTGTTCTCTGACTAAGGCAGTGCGTTTTTCTGAGGACAAATTCATAGATTTCTTATTAAAAGCATATTTACAGACAAGTATTTAAATGGAAACTATCACCTAGAAAACATGTACAAAACTGCAGTAAAGCAGGGAGTCTATCCGTACCTTTATAGCACTTTATTGCTCTCTGAGCCCTGCTGAAAACCTGCGCCATCAGTGACAGATATCACTCACTCTGGACCCGCTTTTATTGCGCACAGTCAAGGCACGGTTTTCTCACTGCCCCATAGTATGATCGTCCTAATGCTCCCCTCTTTCTTTTGCAGATTTTACGTCCCATCCCGTCCCCCCCTCCCTCCCCCAATGGGGTTTTAAAACCCACTTGTAAGGCCTTATGCACAAGGCAGAGCCGTGCAGTCCCCCGGGCTGTGTGCCACAAGCCAGTCTCCGCTAAAATAGGACCGCAAACGGAAGAAGTACAGACGGATTATTGTGTCCACGTTTAGTTTCGTATTTTTAGGATTAAATTCTTAGTAAAATTGGCGTTATTACCCATGGCATAAAGTCATTCCATTATTTATTGCTGTAAAGAACTACTTTCCCATAGATGGAATTGCCTTTCATTCACACAAGTTCTATTCCTGTGTGCATTCAGCAATTCCTTTCAAATGATCTTCACAGTAATGGGTCATGTATTGGTGGGGGTCCAGCGCCTGGCACCCAACCCGATCAGCGTTGGTGCTAATGTTGACCTCTGCAGCCTCTTTCTAGGCCAGCAATGTCACCTTCATCTGTCACATGGTCCGGGTCAGTGATGGCGAAGCTTTAACAGACCGAGTGCCCAAAGTGTAACCCAAAACCCACTTATTTATCGCAAAGTGCCAACACGGCAATTTACCCTGAATACTACAGTCCAGTATAGTATATCTTCCATGTAGTATAGTAACCTGTCTACATTCAGTGTGCTGCCTGTGCTGTTCATAGTGAATGAATGGCAGGAAAAGTCTAAGGCATATTAGTACACCATAGACTTTCGCCAGGGTGCGGGTGCCCACAGAGAGGGCTCTGAGTGCTGCCTCTGGACCTGGGCTGCAATACCAAACACAGCCACTATACAATGTACGGCGCTGTGAGGGGGCTGCAACCAGAGGTCACATTTACATCTGTGCAAGTATCATCGCTTTATATTCTCTAAAACAATAAGTGTATTAATACACATGAGACTTTCCCTGCTATTAATGAACGTGCTGTGAGAGGCCCGACTCCCGCCCATTGCACCTTACTCTAATTGACTGGCAGATGGTTTGCAGCGGTTAGTGAGGCAACTAAGGGCATAGGATATAGCATTAGGTACGCCTGTTCCTCCATCCCATCACTGATGTCATCAAGTCACCCACTGCCGCCAGACCACCGCTGCTGCCTCCAGCCCCCCTTCTAGAGTGCTGCCCACTGCTGCCAGACCACCGCTGCTGCCTCCAGCCCCCCTTCTAGAGTGCTGCCCACTGCCGCCAGACCACCGCTGCTGCCTCCAGCCCCCCTTCTAGAGTGCTGCCCACTGCCACCAGACCACCGCTGCTGCCTCCAGCCCCCCTTCTATAGTGCTGCCCACTGCCACCAGACCACCGCTGCTGCCTCCAGCCCCCCTTCTAGAGTGCTGCCCACTGCCACCAGACCACCACTGCTGCCTCCAGCCCCCCTTCTAGAGTGCTGCCCACTGCCACCAGACCACCGCTGCTGCCTCCAGCCCCCCTTCTAGAGTGCTGCCCACTGCCGCCAGACCACCGCTGCTGCCTCCAGCCTCCCTTCTAGAGTGCTGCCCACTGCCACCAGACCACCTCTGCTGCCTCCAGCCCCCCTTCTAGAGTGCTGTCCACTGCCACCAGACCACCGCTGCTGCCTCCAGCCCCCCTTCTAGAGTGCTGCCCACTGCCACCAGACCACCACTGCTGCCTCCAGCCCCCCTTCTAGAGTGCTGCCCACTGCCACCAGACCACCGCTGCTGCCTCCAGCCCCCCTTCTAGAGTGCTGCCCACTGCCACCACCAGCAGACCGCCATGTTCAGTTATAAGGATGGGTTCACATCACGTTTTTACCATCCGTTTAATGCGTACAAAAAATGTATACGTTAAACAGATGCTTCAGACTGATGCCATAAAGTGGCATCCGTTCACTCTAGAGTTCAATTGTAAAAAAAAAAATATATATATATATACACACACACACACACACACATTTTTCTTTACTATTGTTTTTTTTTTTCCCGGGCTATGCAGGATACAAGAACGTGGTGAGCAGCATTTTTGTAATTTTTTTTTTTTTTAGTGAACCTATCCTAAATGTGTCAAATTTTGAACACTCGATCCCCGAGTGACTGATTTGATGCTTCAAGAAATGTCAGGTTTGTCTAAATTTGCTTTTTTTTTCATGGAAGCCAGTTCTAGGATTGACTAGTAATGGTTTCCCTGCATGAATGGCAAGCTCCTAACAATTCTATATCTCTACGTATTATTTATTTGAAAAACTGCAACTTTCGTACTTGATAATTGGCTTGAAATACTTCAAAAAATGGTAAGAGGAGTATTTTTACTCTTTCTAAAAAAAAAAACAAAACGTAGTGCAATGTTCACCAGAGGACAGTGGCTTCTTCAAGATGGTGATCCAAGGCGATGCCGGGTGTCTGACCCCTTGGATGCATTGTGGAAGTCACTCGGACGTCATCCGTATTTTTTGCAAACTGTAAAATACATATCGTCATGTGAATGAGCCCTAAATGTCATGAATATGACCTCGGAACCATCTCCAGGTCTCCTATATCATTTTTACAGTGTGGATCCAAAACTATAGCAGATATTCAAGGCTTTCTTTACATAGTGGTGGTGATTTGTCTCGATCACTTACTCCTTTTTCCTGCGCCCTTATCTGTTGCTTTTTTTGGCTGCCGCTTTTCACTGAGTGCATTTTAAAGAAATGTAAAAAGTCCCTTATCCTTACATTTGTCCTGAAAATCGTGTCTGCACCAAAGAAACGCATGATCTTGAATTTCTCAAAACTAGATGCAGAAGACCGAGCAAAGAGACCCAACCCAGAGACTGTTCGGATTAGGAATATGATCGCATATTTTGTGTTGGGATTGAATGCTGAGTAATAGTCAATTCTGTGCGCTCCTCCATGATGTCTAACGCTCCCTGATGCTTCTTGCCGTGCTGTGAATTGCAGTGACTTCTGTTGTGTTCATGAAACTTGACATTTTTGTCTTACAGGTTATCTGCAAATCTGATGCTCCAACCGGCGATGTTATGCTCGACGAAGCCTTAAAACACATAAAAGAAACCCCGACCCCAGAGACCGTGCAGAGCTGGATTGAACTTCTCAGCGGTATGTTACTTATCACTTTGTGAGTGACACCGTCCGTCCTGGAGACTGCGGACAGTTTATGCTGTCATTATAACACTTGGGCCTCATACACATGACCGCGTTCGTATTGTGGTCTGCAAAATACAGACACCTCCCGTGTGCAGGCCGCATTTTTTTCACCCCCATCACTAGAAATGACTATTCTTGTCTGCAGTTTACAGAATGGACAGATGCATGGATGCAGACAGCACAGTGATGACCTCTGTGTGCTGTCCGTTTTTTGGAGGACCAGTAGAAATGAATGGCTCCGTGTACAATCTGCAAAATATGCGGATGGGACACAGACACACAATACGGTCGTGTGTATGAGGCCACTTTAGGAGTGGCGAAGATTGACATTGGATGAAGGCCACATGTCACAAAACTATAGCTCCCAGCATGTGGATTTATTTTTCCATCACATTATACACTGCTCGTTTCCATGGTTACGACCACCCTGCAACCCATCAGTGGTGGTCGTGCTTGCACACTATAGGAAAAGGCACCAGCCTATATGCGCTCCCATGGTCACAGCCACCAGAGAGGCTGACGCTTTTTCCTATATTGTACAAGCACGGCCACCACTGATGGGTTGCAGGGTGGTCGTAACCATAGAAATGAGCAGTGTATAATGTGATGGAAAAACGACTCCAGCCAGCAAAAAAAGCAATATGGGTAATAAAAAGTAAGTGCCTTGTATTAACTTTCTCTACATAATAAATGCCACTTACTGAAGTTAGACAACCCCTTTAACTTCCTTCACTTGCAGGCTTCATTTCCTATTCACTAATTTTTTGAGTAATCGCAGATTAGAATGAGACTTGAATTGCTGCAGTCCTGAGAGAGATATGTAGATGGCTTAAAGTAACTTGAAGGGTGTTACCAAAGAAGGAAAGTAAAAGCTGTCCGAGGAAACTTGGCAGTTTGTATAGCCCTGTGATTTCAGCAGCCTCAGCACTGGTTCATTTAGGCAGTTTCTCTCTTGTTCTCCTGTGAGCAGGTTTGTAGAAACTCTGACAGGGCTACAGCTCTGCTTTATCCGGGACAGTGCGGACACTGAAATATTGCTTACCTCCCCTCCGTCTTCTCCCCAACCAGCATAGATTCATTGACAGGTCTCTCCCCTATAAGGGACCTGTCAGTCAAGCCAGGCTGGGTGGGGAGAAGCCAGAGGGAATGTGCCAGCAGCTCTATTTAAAGAGTTTTTTTTTTTTTTTTTATCCATTATGGAGGACAGCATGAATCTGACATATCCTGAAGAATAATTAGGCAGGCTCCACATTGCATTACTTGTTGTGCTCATGCTCTCTTACAGGACCCAGCATTAAAAGCATTACATTTTTGTACCTTTCAGGTGAGACCTGGAACCCATTAAAGCTCCATTTTCAGTTACGAAACGTACGTGAACGTTTGGCAAAGAACCTTGTGGAAAAAGGCGTCCTGACAACCGAGAAACAGAACTTCCTGCTCTTCGACATGACCACGCACCCCCTCACCAACAACAACATCAAGCAGCGTCTCATCAAGAAAGTGCAGGAAGCCGTTCTCGACAAGTGGGTGAAGGATCCTCACCGCATGGACAAGCGCTTGCTGGCCCTCATCTACCTGGCCCATTCCTCAGACGTCATCGAGAACGCCTTCGCCCCGCTGCTAGACGACCAGTACGACTTGGCCATGAAGAGAGTCAGACAGCTCCTGGATCTAGAGCCCGAGGTGGAGGCCATGAAACCCAACGCTAACGAAATCCTGTGGGCCGTCGTGTCCACCTTTACAAAGTGAAACAAAGACCGGTGGACGGGGATTGTTCATTCAGAGTAAAAAAAAAAAAAAAAACAGTCGTTTCCGCCTGACATTCTCAGTAAATTTTTGCTTTTTGACTCGTCTCAGAACGATGCTGACGCGTTCCTGTTCACAGAGAACTACTTCTTGCCATATTGGCATTCCAGTACCCCTTAAGTTTGTGCACCTCCTCGCAGACTGGTTTCCCGTACGTTGTGACCCAGACGCGCGCGCGCAGATCATTTCTGGTGTGGTGGTTTACAGTCCTGAAACGCGTTTCACAAAAAGGCCTTGTAGTCACCAAAGTTCAAAGAGCTCTGTCCCATTTCTCCTCATGTCGCATCAGTTATTTCAGAGTTTAAAAAAAAAAAAAACTTTTAAACTTTTTTTTTTCCCCCCTCTTCCCCTTTTAAGCTGCTCGTTTGGCACTTGCTCTCTCCCCTTCTGTAAATTCAGATTTATTTTAATTGTTTACCATAGAGAAGTCCCGCGGTTTTTGGAAGCCATTTTTGGGATGGGGGAACATTCCATTAAGTAGTGTAAATAGTTACAAATGTATAGTTAAAAAAAAATAAATTTAAAACTGGCGTCCCGTATTTTGGATGTAGACCCGATGTCCGGCCCAGTCTCTTGCACATTTTAGGCCCTGCGGGTTACCATCGCGAGCATACAGAGGAATGATCCACAGTCGCTGTGCATTGTTTTCTCCGTGTTCGCACGTACCGGTAGCGTCGTCGTCCTGTTACATTACTATTTTTTCCACTTTACGTATGTGATTTTTTTTTTTTTTTTTTTTTTATATTTCTCCTCGCTATTTCGTGACCATTGCCTTTTTGGGTGCGTAATTTTTTTTTTTTTTTTTTGTATTTAATTTCTTTAATCTAACATTAATATGTCTCCTCTGTAAAGGCTTCCACACCATCACAGGTCAGTGCTGGTAAGCGTTGCATGCGCGTGTTCGCAACTACAGATTCTTCTTACAAGGAATCGAAAAACCCTCCAACAACTCTAATTCCTTTTTATATATATATGAATAAATGTGTGTATGTAAAATTCTGCGGCTTAGCACATTAATGTTTGAGCTCCGTGTTGCCCGTCACATTTCTTCCATAGTTTTGCTCTGTACATAGAATATGTTGATGCTAAATCCTCTCCTCCCCCCACCTACTCGCTGCCCATGGGATCTGTACATGCGGTCACCGGAGCAGCACAGTAAAAGGGGGTTTTATAGGCCGTGCAAAGTTAACCGAGAGCAACAAAGCCAGACGTGGGAAGGTAGGATGATTGTTGCCGTTATCAGATTCCCTCTGTATACTAGCTTTTTATTATACGGTAAATAAACGATGATCTTTAAAGTGCCTGAAACTGCTGATTTCTGAGAGTTTTTTTAGGTCGAAATTTGCAGTAGCTACATTCATCTAAGGCTACTTTCACACTAACGTTTTATAATTCCGGTATTGAGTTCCGTCATAGGGGCTCAATACCGGAATAAAACGCTTCAGTTTTGTCCCCATTCATTGTCAATGGGGGCAAAACTGAACTGAAGACAACAGAATGCTCCTAGAAGCATGCTGCGGTTTGCTCTCCGGTCCAGGCATCCGCACCAAGACTGATCAGTCATGACCCCCCAATGAAAGTCAATGGGGACGGATCCGTTTGGTGTGATATAATGGTGAACGGATCCGTCCTCCATTGACTTTCAATGGAGTTCATGACTGATCCGTGACCTGCACACATACAGACATACACATATACATACATAGACATATACACATACAAATACACATACATACTTACATGCTCCCGGCAGGTCTCCACAGCGCAGGAGGAGCAGGACGGCACACACATAGGACGATTCCACCCGGCGCCCAGCAGAGGGCGCTGTGGGGAATTCTCCTGTGTGTGCACCGTCCTTCTACTCTGCTCCTGCGCTGTGGTGACCTGCTGGGAGCATGTAAGTATGTATGTGTATTTGTATGTGTATATGTCTGTGTGTATGTACTGTGACATGTGGTCATGGAGCGCCGGCCCCACACATGTCCCTGCGGCAGTGTGAAAGAGGCCTAAGGCTGGGTTCACATCACGTGTTTGCCCTACGTTTAACATAAAAAGATACAAAAATGCAGTATGCTACACTTTTCCATCCCCCAGAGTCCTGTTATATTAGTGGCCTTCCGTTCTGCAAAATACAGAATGCACACGGACATCATCCATATTTTTTGCAGACCGCAAAATACATATGGTCGTGTGCAATCGGCCTAAAAATGTCCATTTTTAAAGGACTTTTTTCTCTCTGTTGAGTGCTTGTAGCCTTAACGTCTCCTGTGTTGGCGCTACAGTGAATTGAAATTAGTGGGGATAGGTTCATTGTAAATTCCTGGTGGACTAGGAGCATCTCTCTAAAAAAAAAAAAAATATCATACTTTACATTTACTTTAGCAACTACCTTAAACTTTCTGAAAAGTAGTTGGCATAAATGCAAAAATGAAATCTATCCCAGCTAGGAGGCTGAAGTAGCTTTCAGTCTAGGTACATGGACTGCCTGCGTCTTGTCATAAATTAAGTCCATCCCCTGACGGCTCGTATTTGATAAATGACCCTATTTGTGCCTAAAAAAAACAAAAAAAAAACAAAAAAAAACTTGTGGCTGTTGGAAGGCAAAAATAGCTGTGTTAAAAAGGGTTTAGGGAGTAGAGATTGGAAAAACTATTGCAATTTACAAAGGAGTGCTGCAGTAATTATTAAAATCCAATGGAGGGCAGCAGAGCACATTTGAAGACCTGTAATTCACAAGTAACTGTAATGTCACTTTTAATCCACCAGGGGGCAGCAGAGTCAAATTGAATGAGTGCAGCTAAAGGGGTAAAAAATGACTCATAAGGTTCAGTGATGAACTTAAAGTTCTGCAGTTTGTTTTAAAAGCCCTTCTGCAGTGCTCTAGGCATAATATAGTAGCTGTTTTCCCTGTACCATTTGTTTCATTTTGATATTGGTGTTTCTATGACTTTTTACCATTATGAACCATATGGCCCTCACTCTGGGAAAATCCTCACTTGTGCATACTTAATAAGCGCACTTAGCAATCGGGCAGAGAACGGATCTGTCCTGCTGTTAAAGGCGATGTCCAAGTATTTTTTAATACTGATGACCTATTTTCATAATGGGTCATCCGTACTTGGTTGGTGGGAGTCTGACTCCTGGCCCCCACGCCAATCAGCTTGTTGAAGAGACTGCAGCGCTCCATTGAGCATCGTGGCTTCCTCACAGCTTACCAAGCACAGCGCCGTACATTGTATAGTGGCCGTGCTTGGTATTGCAGCTCAGTCCCATTCACTTGAATAGACTATGCTGTCCCTAGGCCATGTGTCTGATGAACATGACGTCACTGGCCTACGAAGAAGCCGCGGCCTCTTCAGGGGAGGGATTGGGAGTCGGAACCCCACTGATTAAGATTCTGATGACCAATCCTGAGAGAAGAGTAAGGCCCTTATGTCGTCGAATGAGCCCTGACACCCTCATGACTGGGGTGGGCTTCTAAGGATCTTCCTCTAGATGTCCCATGTGATCTGCCTGCACAGGTTTGCTCTTATAATTTTCACCTGGTGGGTCACCCTGAGCTATTCGTACATGACCCCAGAGGATGCTGCAGGTCACAGCTAAGTCTAGGGACATTAGTCAGGGACTTTGGGCAGTGGCTGTAGCTTGTCTGCTTCCATGCTAAGTGGTTCTCTCCAAGGGGCTCCAGTTATGACTGTCTACCATGGACAGGTAAGTGATCTGTTCACATGATGTGGGCCAAAGCCAAGGGGGTTTAGTCTGGCAGCAGGGATCCTGTTGCTTTAAACCAGAGATGCCCAAGCTGTGACCCTAGGGCATGCTGGGAGTTGTAGTTTGACAACAACTGGAGGGCCGGAGGTTGCTTACCCCTGCTTTTGAGGGTTTGTCCTGCAAAGGACTTTTATAATCTATCCAGGTGATAAATATCTGATTGCTCAAGCCCCCAACGCCGGAACCTCTGCCTGATCGCAAAGTTGGGGCTCCCCCATTCTGCTCAGTGCACAACTGCAGTAAAGTGGAGTTGTAACAGGGTGGTGCATCCTGCTACTAAATATATAGGCCCTGATTTATCACACCTTCACTCCAGAATTCTGTCTTCAAAAAGTCGCACGATAGGGCTTTTGCGACTTTTTTGCGCATTTTTTTGCGACTTTTTGCATGTGTACACAACTCACTCCAGTTTGTAATATGGGTGGAAAAGTGGGTGTGGTTAGCCATGTTAATGAGTTTCACTCCTGATTTATCATTGCGACTTTTTTAAAAAAGTCGCAAAATAGTCGCAATCTCACTCCAGGAGGAGGGTGGAGTAGGAAAAGTGGAGTAGCTTCTCTAGACAGAAGTGTTAGGTTTAAGGACAAGCCACATTTATCAAACAACCTGTGACGTTTGATAAATGTGGCAGAAAGTACTCCAACACAGACTGAAGCAAAACTGACTTCAAATATTTTCCTAATGATAAATTCCCCCCATTGTCTTTTTGGGCTGGTGGAAATGGTGGAGTATAGAGATCGATAACTGAGTTTCCTCTCATCAGAAGACACCAGATAACGTAGTCCTGAGGTCTCCCATCATTGCAACAACCTGCACAATATTCATCACAGAAAATGCATACAAAAAACCTACAGAGGACCCCTTATTTCTCCCTCCTCACGAACATGCTGTAAGTGTATCCTGAAATGGAGCAGAACCATCTCAGAAAAAACAAGACCTTATACAACCGTGGAAGCTAAAATAAAATTCCATGACCACTGGAACGCCGAGAGGAAAGAAAACCTTAAAATTGTGGTTCCCCAAGGCCAAAATTAGCTGAATCCATAATGGCTGGAGTGTACTATGTACATTGTAATTTTTGCCATTTATAGGGTATTCCAGTTGAAATAAAATTATCCTCAATCCACAGCATAGGGGATAGCTATTAGATCAGTGGGGGTCCTACCACTCAGCTATCTTTGGAAATACTATAGAAATATATGGAGCAGCTGCATGCATGCCTGACTGCCCACTCTGTCTCATATCTGGGGGGCTCTATGGGGTTCTAGTGAATAGTGGAGGTCCCAGTGGTAGGACCCCCACTGATCTAATAGTTATCTTCTATCCTGTGGCTAGGGGATAACTTCATGTAACAGGAATATCCCAATAAGGGGTATTACTTTCTTGGGCATTTATGGGATGGGGGCTTCATGTTGACCACCATACAATGAGTCGTGACATCTGTATTCTCAATACTGTAATTGTCCTGCATCCAGCACCAAGCTCTGTGCCACCCCTCTAACTTTAAAGGGGTTGTCCCACGAAAAATATTCTACAGTTTTCAAACCAGCACCTGGATCTGAATACTTTTGTAATTGCATGTCATTAAACATTTTGTATAGCTACTGATTCAATAAAATGTATCTGTATAGGACCGCTTAATTTCTTATTTCTTTGACCTTCTCACTGAGAAGGCCGCACATGCTCGGTTTTAACTGCCTCCTGAGCTGTGATAGGGAGAGCTGAGACACACCCCCTGAGCTGTGATAGGAAGAGCTGAGACACACCTCCTGAGCTGTGATAGGAAGAGCTGAGACACACCTCCTGAGCTGTGATAGGAAGAGCTGAGACACACCTCCTGAGCTGTGATAGGAAGAGCTGAGACACGCCCCCTGCAGTGTGATGGGGAGAGCTGAGACACGCCTCCTGAGCTGTGATAGGAAGAGCTAAGACACACCTCCTGAGCTGTGATAGATAGCGCTAAGACACACCTCCTGAGCTGTGATAGGAAGAGCTGAGACACGCCCCCTGCAGTGTGATGGGGAGAGCTGAGACACGCCCCCTGAGCTGTGATAGGAAGAGCTGAGACACGCCTCCTGAGCGGCAGCAGAAAAGACACTATATAGAGAGCGTATGTGCTGTGCTCTCCACTTTTGGGGGCCTGTTTTTGACATAGGTCTTAGAGATACCCATCTGACTTTGATGGTATGTCCTAGCGATATACCATCAAAGTCCCGGATGACACAACCCAATTCGTTGTGTAGCCATTTTTATAGCACTTATATTATCTTATGTATCGAGAGGTTATATGGGCACTGTATGGCGGTACGTACATTGGGCCTGATTCACCATTTTGTTTCTGGCATGAAAAAGTCGAGAGCAAGGCGCCCACCACATAGATATCAGTATAGGCGCATGGACTGCCAGATGCTGCGCCAAATTTATACCTTGGCATAAATCTGACGCACACTCCGAGAGCGCACAGGGTTATCATAGACCAGCGTACTTAGGCTACTGTACAGTATATTTACAGTGCATGGTGGTGGTAGCATTATTATTTAGGCGGGATGGGCACAATGCTGCACTTCTATGGTTAGCTGAGCACTGCAGGATTGTACGACATATGGGGGAACCATAAGAAGGTACCGCACATAGCATCATCCAGTATAAGGACGACCCTGCTCTAGATTCCCTTACTTCCAATGCAATCGTTTTTTGCTGCTTCACGGACCCTAAAAGACAAGACCAGGCTTAAGATCTGATAACATAGCTGATATCCCCTGAGAACAAACAGCCCTATCATCCTCCTCATCATATTACAAGCTATCTGAGCAGATAATGAGAATATTTCAGCTGACTGGTGTAATCTTACTGGAGAACACTGACTTTACGGCAAATGGTTTATATATAGAGCTGCTGATCAATTAGGCAAATAGACCATAGCAAATACTGATTAGGAGCTTTCCCAACACTACCGATGACTTATAACCTCTCCAGCTGATAAGAGGGATAATGGCGGCACAGGGTAAACTGTGGGGCAATCACCTGTCACAGATTTTATGTGACTGCAAATAATAATATCAGACCTAGTAAAACCCCTGCAGGTATCACCTGGACATAGGCCACCAGGAAATGTACAATCCCTCATCCTAATGATAGATCTTCACTCATTTTACAGTCAACTTTTACTTTGTGCAGTGTGAAAATCACCTGGATACTTCCGCTTAGTACTTTGAGTGCACAAGGGTGTAATGTTATGGAAAGGATAACGTTAACCTCTGCAGTCTTTTTTTCTAGTGCATAAAAACCCAATGGAAATGCGGGTCCCGTTGCAATTGCTGTGACACTCATTCCGCAAATTTAACACAAAGATTGGGATTGTCCCCACTGAGATGATGCAGCCACTGGATCTTGTACAGGTGCCATTTATGCGTAGCCAGTATTCACCCGAGGGTGGTTGAACTCACCCTGCTCTCCTGTGACAGACTCTGGATGCTACGGTGTGTGCTCATGCTGAAGGACTCACTATTCTGCTGATGGAGTCACTGTGTACATACATTACTTATCCTGTACTGATCCTGAGTTACATCCTGTATTATACTCCAGAGCTGCACTCACTATTCTGCTGGGGCAGTCCCTGTGTACATAAATTACATTACTTATCCTGTACTGATCCTGAGTTACATCCTGTATTATACTCCAGAGCTGCACTCACTATTCTGCTGGTGGAGTCACTGTGTACATACATTACTTATCCTGTACTGATTCTGAGTTACATCCTGTATTATACTCCAGAGCTGCACTCACTATTCTGCTGGTGGAGTCGCTGTGTACATACATTATATTACATATCCTGTACTGATCCTGAGTTACATCCTTTATTATACTCCAGAGCTGCACTCACTATTCTGCTGGTGCAGTCACTGTGTACATACATTACTTATCCGGTACTGATCCTGAGTTACATCCTGTATTATACTCCAGAGCTGCACTCACTATTCTGCTGGTAGAGTCACTGTGTACATACATTACTTATCCTGTACTGATCCTGAGTTACATCCTGTATTATACTCCAGAGCTGCACTCATTATTCTGCTGGTGCAGTCACTGTGTACATACATTACTTTATCCGGTACTGATCCTGAGTTACATCCTGTATTATACTCCAGAGCTGCACTCACTATTCTGCTGGTGCAGTCACTGTGTACATACATTACTTATCCTGTACTGATCCTGAGTTACATCCTGTATTATACTCCAGAGCTGCACTCATTATTCTGCTGGTGGACTCACTGTGTACATACATTACATTTCTTATCCTGGACTGATCCTGAGTTACATCCTGTATTATACTCCAGAGCTGCACTCACTATTCTGCTGGTGCAGTCACTGTGTACATACATTACATTACTTATCCTGGTACTGATCCTGAGTTACATCCTGTATTATACTCCAGAGCTGCACTCACTATTCTGCTGGTGCAGTCACTGTGTACATACATTACATTAGTTATCCTGTACTGATCCTGAGTTGCATCCTGTATTATACTCCAGAGCTGCACTCACTATTCTGCTGGTGCAGTCACTGTGTACATACATTACATTACTTATCCTGTACTGATCCTGAGTTACATCCTGTATTATTCTCCAGAGCTGCACTCACTATTCTGCTGGTGGAGTCACTGTATACATACATTACATTTCTTATCCTTGTACTGATCCTGAGTTACATCCTGTATTATACTCCAGAGCTGCACTCACTATTCTGCTGGTGGAGTCGCTGTGTACATACATTACATTTCTCATCTTGTACTGATCCTGAGTTACATCCTGTATTATACTCCAGAGCTGCACTCAGTATTCTGCTGGTGCAGTCACTGTGTACATACATTACATTACCTATCCTGTACTGATCCTGAGTTACATCCTGTATTATACTCCAGAGCTGCACTCACTATTCTGCTGACTTACTGAGTTATTCCCATCTTGGATATTGGGGGCATATCACTAGGATAAAAATGGCTGACGGGGCAGACATACGTGTAGTGATTTCAGCTGCACAGGGGCCCAAGAGAAATTAATGCCTTTCCCATCTGTAGAGCAGCAACAGAAGTGCCCAGTCTGCACTGCTAAGCTGAAAATGGGGCTATGTGGACATACAGGGTGGAGTTTAGTGGCACATCGGGGGGCTACAGAAATAAAATTGCTTGATGCCCCAGAAATGCCCAAATTACCCCTGCCTACAAAGCAGGGACGGCTCTGGAGTTTTCTCCAATCTCGGCTGGAACTCCATTCCTGGCTGTTTAACCCTTTCAGCCTATTAAACAATTCAGATCCCTTTGTTATCTCACTGCCCTACCCCAATATTGAAAAAATGCCTTACATCCCTTACAGATTTAGCACTGGGGCCATAGAGCTTCAGGTTGTGACTCTGGTCTCTATACAATAATGAACACAGGAATTTACAAGTCAAGAATGACCCGGAGTAACTGCAGTAACTGAGAGGTGCTAAATTCTTTATGAATAAGCAGAATATTGTAGTATTTCAAGAGGACACGGCAGAACGTTCTAAGGATTTAATGATATTCCAGATTTATGGAAATTTCTGTTTGTGGATTTATATGACACTTAAAAAGATCTATTAGAGAAACATATAGGGTCCCGTCCTACATCTTAATGATTTTAGGAGTTTCATTCAGTCCCACTGCCACAGGTGTATGAAATCCATCCTGTAGCCATGCAGTCACCTTTACCCCAGGTGTTTAAAATCTAGCCCTTAGCCATGCAGTCACCTTTACCCCAGGTGTTTAAAATCCAGCCTTTAGCCATGCAGCCACCTTTACCAGAGATGTATAAAATCCAGCCCTCACCATGCAGTCACCTTTACCACAGATGTATAAAATCTAGGCCCTAGCCATGCACACACCTTTACCACAGTTGTAGAAAATCCATTCTCTAGATATGCAGTCATCATTAGCACAGGTGTATAACATCCAGCCCCATGCCATGTAGTCACCTATACCACAGGTGTATAAAATCCAGCCCTTAGCCATGCAATCACCTTTACCAGAGATGTATAAAATCCAGCCCTTAGCCATGCAGTCACCTTTACCACAGGTGTATAAAATCTAGGCCCTAGCCATGCACACACCTTTACCACAGTTGTAGAAAATCCATTCTCTAGATATGCAGTCATCATTAGCACAGGTGTATAACATCCAGCCCCATGCCATGTAGTCACCTATACCACAGGTGTATAAAATCCAGCCCTTCGCCATGCAATCACCTTTACCAGAGATGTATAAAATCCAGCCCTCACCATGCAGTCACCTTTACCACAGATGTATAAAATCTAGGCCCTAGCCATGCACACACCTTTACCACAGTTGTAGAAAATCCATTCTCTAGATATGCAGTCATCATTAGCACAGGTGTATAATATCCAGCCCCATGCCATGTAGTCACCTATACCACAGGTGTATAAAATCCAGCCCTTAGCCATGCAATCACCTTTACCAGAGATATATAAAATCCAGCCCTTAGCCATGCAGTCACCTTTACCACAGGTGTATAAAATCCAGCCCTTAGCCATGCAGTCACCTTTACCACAGGTGTATAAAATCCAGCCCTTAGCCATGCAGTCACCTTTACCAAGGGTGTATAAAATCCAGGCCTTAGCCATGCAGTCACCTTTACCACAGGTGTATAAAATCCAGCCTTTAGCCACGCAGTCACCCGTAACACAGGTGTATAAAATCCAGCCTTTAGCCACGCAGTCACCTTTACCACAGGTGTATAAAATCCAGCCCTTCGCCATGCAGTAACCTTTGCCATATGTGTATAAAATCCAGCCCCTAGCCATGCAGTAACTTTTGCCCTAGGTATATGACATCCATCCCCTAGCCATACAGTTACCTTTACCACAGGTGTATAAAATCCAGCCCCTATCCAAGCAGTCTTTACAGACATTTGTGAAAGAAAGGCTTGTCCTGAAAAGCTCACTGGATTCCAGCGTGGTCCTGTAATGGGATGTCACCGCTGCCACAAGTCATTTCCTGAAATGTCTTCCCTCCTACATATTCCATATTACAGTTGTGAGCAGTATTATTGTAAAGTGGAAGGAACCGCAGCAACTCAGCCACAAAGGAGCATAGTGCATACAAGTCACCATCGCTCTGCTGACTCTAACTGCAGAGTCCAGACCTCCTCTGATATTAACATCAGCACAAAAACTATGCTGTGCCGGGAGCTTCATGGCATTGGTTTCCATGGCGGAGCAGCTGCATGCAAGCCTCACATCACCAAGCACAATGCCAAGTATCGGACTGAGTAAAGTAAAACATTTCACCACTGGACTCTGGAGAATCGAAAGCATCTCCTGTGGAGTGATGGATCACACTTCTCTACTTGGAGTCTGATGGACGAGTCTGGTGAATGCCAGGAGGATGTTACCCGCCTGACTGCATTGTGCCAGCTGTAAAGTTTGGTGGAGGTTGGATAATGCGTTGGGGGCTTTTTCAGGGGTCGGCCTGGCCCCTTATTTACAGTGAAGGAAAATTGTAATGCTTCAGTAGGCCAAGACATTTTGGATAATTAAAGGCTTTCAACTTTCCATGTGTCCCCTATGACAGCACTTCCTGCTCCTGTCACCTGGTAGCTCAGTGTTCACATAATAACATGATGTAATGTAAGACATAAGGTCACCTAAGGTATACATGGAGCTAAATGAGATATTTCCTGGATACTAGTCAGGGGCATAGCTATAGTTTATACTGCTCCATAGCAAAATAATATGGAGCCCCCACCACCTAGTGTAAGAAAATTAAAACAGCAGCATCAGTAGTAATAATTAAATGTATGTATAATGTATGCATAATAGCATACCTCCCAACTTTTGAAAAGAAGGAAGAGGGACACTATGTGCAATGCGCAAAGTGCGGTACGGCAATTTTTTTCTTCCCTAGGCCATGTCTCTAACTCCACCCAAGTAAAGGAAACACCTAATCCTACCCAGTCCACTAAATGCCCCCATATAGTAATTATCCCCCCTTTATGCCACCACACAGTAGTTATGCAAGCATTGTGCCCCCTTCACAGTAGTTATGGCCAGATATGTGCCTCTGAAAGTAGTTATGACAGATATATTCCCCACTCACAGTAGTGATGCCCAGATATGTGCCCCCTCAAAATAATATACCCAGATATGTGCCCCCTCACAGTAATTACGCCCATTTATGTGCCCTCTCACAATAATATGCCCAGTTATGTGCTCCCTCACAGCAATATACCCAGCTGTGCCCCTTCATAAATATGCCCAGCTGTGCCCCCTTAGAAATATGCCCAGTTGTGCCCCCTGACAGAAAGTAAAAAAAAAAAAAAAAACCCACATACTCATCTCCTTCAGCAGCAGGATCCACATTGGCTACTCTTGTCTGTGGAGGAGGAGGACCAGAGACTAACTGCCGGCCCCGCCCCCTGAACAGACCTGCAGTGTGGAACGCCGACAGGGGGGAGGAATGATGGCGCACGGGGCCGATAACTGTCTGCTTCATCATTGCAGGCAACTGTCTCTGCTTCCTATGGAAGACAGCTGCCAGAAGGCAGGACATACCTCCCCCCGTACCAGGACCGCGGGATAGCCACTGAAATCCAGGACTGTCCCTGCCAGATCCGGGATGGTTGGGAGGTGTGTAATAGCACTATATAAGAGAAAACCACCTAGCCTCTGGGCCCCATAGCAAGTACTATGGCTGCTATTGCGTTAGTTACGCCCAGGATCCTAGTCAAATATTCTGACGTCTCCATATGACATTTAGGTGGGTTTCCCCTTTAAATAAGACGCTTTCTCAGCAGAAACTCATGAACGGAAGTTTCTATAATAATAATTTGTTGGAGGCGGTGGAACGTGACAATGCGCTGTTTCTTTAAAGCGCGGATCCAGCGGAGCGTGGTGTAATCACATTATAAACACAGGTTTTGCTCTAATGAATCATGAAGTGTCTCTTCCGACTCATCCGATGTCAGAATCTGTGCCTCATACTTGGATATAAACTTTTATTAGTGAATTGATAATCATGAAGTGGATGAAAAATATTGGGGTGCAACGCCAGTGGCGGACGCAGAAGAGAGGGGGTCCCACAGCGAAAATCAGAACGGGCACCCAGTCGGATGTATGCAGGTCCTCTGAGGAGGGGAGTCCGGTCTTTGTAAATGACCCCCAATGAGCATTAGACCAACCAGATGGTTCTCAGTCTGCCCCTTTGGGGGCAAAAATCATTTCCGGAGCATCTACCATTGGACAGGACAAAGATGGCATCCGTATTGTCTCAGTGTTTTTTCACAGACTTCAATGGGCACATGTTCTATTTTTTTTTTACGTGCGGATGGATCACGGACCCATTCAAGTTGAATGGGCCTCGATTCATCCCGGGCCGCCACCCGGATGTTGCCCGTTCATTGGGGACCTCGCAACAGCCGTGTGCATGAGCCCATTAACAGGTTTCTGTCCTGGGCTATGACAGGATATCATGTCTTCTGTGGACGGGGCCAGAACTATTCTCCCTGGCGCATGAGCAGATGAGGTGGATTCAGCACGCGCCAAAGAGAGGAGTAGTTCTGGCCTGGTCCACAACAGAAGTGACATCCGGGCCATAGCCCAGGCCAATCAACGCAGATATCAATGAGACAGTAAGGCCCCATTCACATGACCGTATATTTGCGGGCCCGCATTACTGTGGACCTGCAAATATACGGGGGCCGCCCGGCGTGTGTTCCGCAGCGCTCGGAACACACGCTGTGTGGCCCCATTGAAAATGCCTATACTTGTCCGTGCGTATGGACAAGTATAGGACATGCTTAAAAAGAGCCGCGGCACGGAGCTCCCGGCCCCATAGAGGTGAATGGGGCCGCATCTATTCCCGCATTTTTGCGGATAGATACGGCCCCATTCATACGGTCGTGTGAATGGGGCCTAAGTATATCAGAAAAATTTAATGGTAGTTTGTGAGGCCTTCTGGGTTCTGGAAAAACCCTGTTAACAGCCTAAGGGCTCATGCACATGACCGTGGTTAGGGTCCGCATTTTTTGCAGGTCGGATGTGGACCCATTCACTTCATTGGGACCACAAAATATGCGGAGAGCACTCAGTGTGTTGTTCGGATCCACACATTCGTTCTGTGCCGTTCGCAAAAATATAGAACATGTCCTATTCTTGTCCGCATTAGGCTACTTTCACATATGTGTTTTCCTTTCCGGTTTTGAGATCCGGCAGACGATCTCAAAGCCGGAAGAAAACGCTTTTGTTCGATTTACGATCAGCTGCATCCGTTCCATTGGGATGTTGTTGTATTAAATTGAAAAAGGACAAACCGGAACTGGCACTAACACCATGGTAAGGCCTCATGCACACCAACGTGTGCCGGCCGTGCCCGTGCTGCAGGCCGCAAACTGCGGTCCGCAATGCACGGGCACTGACCGTGAGGCCACCGCATGTGGATCGCGGACCCATTCATTTGAATGGGGTCCGCGATCCGCATCCAAGGGTCCGCACCGCAAAAAAGTAGTGCTTCCGTGGTGTTCTGATCCGTGCCTCCTCTCCGCATGTCCCAGATCGGGGACGCAATACGGGCACGGCCGGCACAAGTTCGTGTGCATGAGGCCTAAGTCAAAGTGCGCCTGATCCGTTTTTTTCCTGTGTAAAAAAATGAATCCAGCACATTTGACTGAGGGCTCATGTGATCCAAATCTGGCGGCCACACTGTCAGTGCCCGTGCATTGTGGACCCCAAATTGTAGTCCACAGCACAGGCACTGACCGCACACTGCCCTTACCCTGTTTTTAGTGTTGGATCCGGTTTGTTCTCTTTGGCAAAACAGACACAAAACCGCTGCAAACTGGTACAGCTGGTAACAGAGTGCAACAAGCCGGAACGAAAAACATTCTGATGCATTCCTTTCCGGCTTGTTTTGTCGCCATTACAGTGAATAGGGACAAATCTGAAGCGCTTTGCTGCGCTGCCGGATCTCAAAACCGAAAGGAAAAATGCATATGTGAATGTAGCCTTAGGGGCCGGACGTTCTATTCCGCACCTTCTGTAGACTGGGGTAAGGGTACCTGCACACAGGGCTGCCATCAGGAATTTCGGGGCCCCCTATAGGCAAATTTCGCAGGACCCCCCCCTTTCGGGTAAACTTTACAGATTGCAAAATGGCTAACTTTTTTTTCTTAACAAGTCGCATCATTGTGTTTATTATCCCTGTACAGTGACATCACTGTGTTTGTTATCCCTGTACTGTGACATCACTGTGCTTATTATCTCTGTACAGTGACATCACTGTGTTTATTATCCCTGTACGGTGACATCACTGTGTTTATTATCTCTGTACTGTGACATCACTGTGTTTGTTATCCCTGTACAGTGACATCACTGTGTTTGTTATCTCTGTACAGTGACATCACTGTGTTTGTTATCCCTGTACAGTGACATCACTGTGTTTATTATCCCTGTACGGTGACATCACTGTGTTTATTATCCCTGTACTGTGACATCATTGTGTTTATTATCTCTGTACAGTGACATCACAGTGTTTATTATCTCTGTACTGTGACATCACAGTGTTTATTATCTCTGTACAGTGACATCACTGTGTTTATTATCTCTGTACAGTGACATCATTGTGTTTATTATCCCTGTACAGTGACATCGCTGTGTTTAGTATCTCTGTACAGTGACATCACTGTGTTTATTATCCCTGTACTGTGACATCACTGTGTTTATTATCCTTGTACTGTGACATCACTGTGTTTATTATCCCTGTACAGTGACATCTCTGTGTTTATTATCTCTGTACAGTGACATCGCTGTGTTTATTATCCCTGTACAGTGACATCTCTGTGTTTATTATCTCTGTACAGTGACATCACTGTGTTTATTATCCCTGTACAGTGACATCGCTGTGTGTATTATCCCAGTGCAGGAAGAGGTAAGTGGTCTGTGTTTGTTTTCTATTTTTCAGGGTCGTGAATGCAGAGGACTACGTCGGATTCGGTGGACTACGTCGGACCAGTTTTTTTTTTTTTTTTTTTTTTTTAATAAAATGGTCAAACAGGGGTCTGGGGGAGTGTTTATTTCAATAAAATGTTTTATACTTGTGTGTGTGTATTTTTTTACAATACTACAGTTTTAGTAATTACGGCTATCTACAGACGGCCCTGATTACTAATACTGGGCTTAGTGCTTGCCGGTATGGCAGGCCAGCACTAACCCCAACATCTATTACCTCGGCACCCACTGCCACCAGGGGTGCCGGGAAGAGCCGGGTACCCGCAGGACCGGACCTTCTAAATTGAGGGTCTGGCTCTGGGGAGGCTGCAGGCTGGTACCATTAGGCTGGGAAGGGCCAATAACCGTGTCCCTTCCCACCCTGGTAGTGCCAGGCTGCCGCTGCTGGTTGTGTCTGGCTGGTGAAGGAAAAAAGGGGGGGACCCCACACCATTTTTTTTACAAAAATAATAAAAAAAAAATGGCGTGGGGTCCTCCCCTGTGCGGGCTGACATGCAGGCGGGCCGCCCGGGCCGGGCCCCCCCCATGTGTCCTAGAGTCCGGGCCGGGCAGGCCCCATACGGCAGTACCAGTTGTACTGCCCTATCGGCGGGCCTGCCTGCACATATTTCCATGTAGATTTCTGTGCGTTTGTACACCTAAACCGCACCAAAAAAGTTCTAATTGTGCCTTTTGGTGTAGATTTGATGCGGTTTCGCTGCAGATTTCACCCTTCATTTGAAAAAGGTGAAATCTGTTTTTTTGGAGGAAATTTTGAGGCAGATTTCTCTTTAGGTTTTTCAGCCACAGCCAGAAGTGGATCCAGCGAGAAGGAGAAATTTAAATATTTCCTTTATATTTCCGAATCTTTTTTTTTTATACCGTCCTGGAACGGAATCCGCAAGCCATCCGCATTTCTTGCGGATCCATAGACTTTCATTGTACTACGGACCGCAAAATCGGGATAGAAGTAGGACAGGAGGATTTCTTTATGCGGACAGTCTGAACGGACACACGGATGCGGACACCACACGGTGTACTGTCCGCATTTTTTCAGGACCCATTGAAATGAATGGATCTGCATCCTATCCGCAAAATTGACCGAAATTGCGGAAACGGATGCGGATACACAATCAGGACGTGTGAATAAACCTTTATGCACACGAATGTATTTATTTTCTGTGTCCGTTCTATTTTTTTGGCAGCTCGTATGCAGAACCATTCACTTCAGTGAGGCTGCAAGAAAACGGAAATGACTCTCTGTGCATTCCATGTCCACATGGCCGTTCCGCGAAAAATGAAACATGTCCTATTATTGTCCACATTATGGATCTGTTCTATTAGGGGCCAGCTGTACCGTTCCGCAAAATGTGAAATGCACAGGATGGTATCCATGTTTTGCGGATGCGCAAAACAGCCAACAGTCGTGTGCCTGAGCCCTAAACAGAAAATGTGCACCAGAAACCACCAAAAACACGTAAGAAATGTGATAAATATGACGGATTTATTTGTGGGTTTTTTTGCCTGTTTTTTTATGCAGTTTTCACATGGATTTTTGGGGTATGTTCATATGATGGATTTTTTTAAATTGGTAACTAAGGGTCTGTGCACACATAAGATTTGAGAAGGATTTTGGGATGGATTCTGTGTCGATATCTGCACCAAAATTTGATCATTTGCACATAAGAACTGGAATGGCTTCTATAACATAAGCAGTGATAGAAATCCTGAGCCAGGAATAGGAATAGTACCAGGCTGTGTGTATGATATGCCCAGGGGTGCCTTGTGCCAGGCTGGGTGCATGATATTACAGGAGCAGCAGTGTATGATATGTCCAGGGGTGACTTGTGCCAGGCTGGGTGCATGATATTACAGGAGCAGCAGTGTATGATATGCCCAGGGGTGACTTGTGCCAGGCTGGGTGCATGGTCTTACAGGAGCAGCAGTGTATGATATGCCCAGGGGTGACTTGTGCCAGGCTGGGTGCATGGTCTTACAGGAGCAGCAGTGTATGATATGTCCAGGGGTGCCTTGTGCCAGGCTGGGTGCATGGTCTTACAGGAGCAGCAGTGTATGATATGTCCAGGGGTGACTTGTGCCAGGCTGGGTGCATGGACTGGTAAGGACCCTCTAGGTGATGGCAGCAGTGGTACATAGCAGCAGTTGCCTGTACACCCCGCTGGATGGGACAGGAGGTCTCCTCCCAGTCAGGGGGTGGGGGACAGAGCTGTAGACCGCCCAGCCTGATGTGTATACACTGGGTCCAGGGCTGGGCTTGCTCCATGCTCTCCTCCCTGACTCATGCTGGATGTGCCCGGGACAGGAGCCGCAGAGCCCGGGAACCAAGTGCTCCCTCCAGCCGGTACCCACTCCTGCAGGTAAGCCGCCCTAGGGGGCACTGTGTGGGTGAGGGGCACTCTCCTGCTGACTGTGGGCTCTGTGCCCCGGGCATGTGGGGATCCGGGCAGCTCTGGTAATCCTATTAGTATTTGCAGCCAGTGGAAAATCCAGGCAGAGTCTTTTTTTTTAATTCATGGAAAAGTCTGCTTCACCAGACTGCCTGCCCTGCCAAGAGGTTCTGCAGCAGCTGCCTCTCAAGTTAACCTCATGTGACTTGTAACTGGTTATAAAGATGTGTTTTAACAGATGTAGCAGAGCTGAATGTGTCATGTTACTGCAGCAGAGATAAAGGGAAGCTTTATGGAATTGCATTGTGAGCAGTTGACTAATGCTGTTTGGGAGCAGTTGTAGGGAATGTGGATTTGACTCCCTTCAGGACACTGCGACAACCTGTACGTGCGGTAAAGTTGTCTGATGGCGCTAGTGGAGTAGAGAGAGAGGTTAGGGTTAAAGGGGTTGTCCAGGATTAGAAAAGCATGGCTACTTTCTTCCAAAAACAGCAGCACCCCTGTCCATGTGTCTGTTATTACAGCTCGTCTCCATCGGAGTCAATGAGGCGGAACTGCAATACCGCATACGACCTGTGGACAGGGGTGGTGCTGTTTTTGGAAGAAAATAGTTTTTTTTTTTTTTTAAATTCTGGATAACGCCTTTAACGAGCCGCCAGTTACCTTATGAATATAGTAAGTTTGCTAAAAAGGGACCCTGTAAATGATCTGGTTTGCAGTAGACGTTCGGACAACTTTACACACAAATTTGCTCTGCGGTGGTTTTTTTTCATCACGTAAAAAAGTCAGAGAAACTACTGTGCTTCTTTTTTTCTATACAAAATCCATTCAGTATCAAACAAATGTGTTGATATTTGCTGTCCGTATATGACATTTTATATGTTTATATGGTATTTTGTGTACCAAATTCAGCTGCTAATGTTAAAGGGGTTGTCCGTTTTTTTAATATTGATGACCTATACTCAGGATAAGTAATCAATATCAGATCGGCGGGCGTCCAACACCTGTGTCCTTGCGGGCGCTACTGCTTGTGCTATACGTGGGGGTGCTCCTGCTGCTATTCTATTTAGAGGGTGCTCCTGCTGGTGCTATACAGGGAAGGGACGCTCCTGCTGGTGCATAATTGTGGCGTTTCTGTACTGATATGAGGGGATACCCCTTCTGCCATTATATATACGAGGGCACTTTTGTGCAGATATAAGTGGACGCCCCTGCAACCACTGTATGGGGGCGCTCCTGCTGGTGATAACGTGAGGGCGCTCCTGTGGCCAATATATGTGGGGGGCGCTCCTGTTGGCCCTATATGTGGTGGTGCCCCTGCTGCTGCTATGTGTGCTGTATGAAAACACGTGAACATGTTGGACCCAGGATTGCCAACCGTCCAGAAATTTCTTGACAGTCCGTAAAACTAGGCAACTTTTTTTCCTGTGACTTGATTATTTTGGTGGTAATTATCATCATTTCATCACAGTGAATGCTGGTAATGAAGTGTTATCAGTATGTTCAGCTATAGACATGGATTCATTATAATCTTTATCATTTATTATGGTTTTCTAAAATGTTGGCTGTCTCTGACTTTGGGATGAGTTGTCAAGAAAAATTCTGGTTGCCATGTCTGGACCTCATACACATCAGTGCAGACATGAAGTGAAGCAGTTGCCGGTAGCAACCAGTCAGGTTACAGCTCTGTGGGAAAATGAAAGCAGTGATCTGATTGGTTGCTGTTTGCAGACATGAGGCCTTCATCCTGTGAGTGTTCGGCTCCTCTTCTGTTGTATATTGTGCTTGGAGCGATGTCATATTGTGCTGTACGGAAGACCTATGAGGTAAAAGATAATGGGGCCCCACATCAGCTCTCTGAGGGCCCCCTCGAATTATTGATTTGATGCCATCATCTGCTATGGGCGTGTGCTTTTACAGGCAGGGGCCTTTCCATACTTCTGTAATGCATACGATTTGTAGATTTAATATGTTAGAGATGAGCGAGCATGCTCGAGTGCCATTTTCGCGTATTTGCGTACGCATTTTAAAATCGGTACGCTAATCATACGCATATTTTAATCTGTACACTAATGCGTACGCATTTTAACAATTTGTACGCTATGTGTACGCATTTGTGTACAGATTAAAATATGCGTATGATTAGCGTACCGATTTTAAAATGCGTACGCAAATATGCGAAAATGGCACTCGAGCATGCTCGGTCTCTAGTTCACAATCTACTTGATAAGTGGGCAATTTGTGGCAAAATTGTCAGCGCAGTTTGACGTGAAGCTCAGGCCTAATTCATACTTGTAAAGGTAAGTGGAGGAGGTGGCCCCTCTGGTGGCTCCATTGATAGAGGCACTTTGGGTATTATGGGGGGGCGTGACCAGTATGTGTGGGCGGGGTTTATATAACATTTCTGCAGTTTCTTTCTCTCTGAAGTGTTGTGGACATTGAAGTGAACGGGGCTGAGCTGCGATACCACCAGCTGCCCAGTCAATGTCTGTAATCGGCGATAATGCCGATCACAGACATTTAACCCCTCAGATGCCACAGTCAATTTTGCTTCAAGATCGAGTGAGCCGTTTGGTTGTTTTGGCAGGGCTCCATGGTAATTCATTGCAGTCTATGGGACAAGAGATCAGACAATCACATCCCCAGGAGGACTTTAAAAAAAAAAAAAAGTTTTGGAAAAAAAACAACAAAATTTCAAACAAATTTCTCCATATTTTTTTCCATTTTTTTTTTTTAAGTATTAAAACCCCAAAAAAGCTATAAAAAAATTAGTACCGTTGTAATTGTACTGACCTGGGGAATAAAAGTATCGGGTCAGTTTTAACGAATAGGCAGCACAGTAAAAATGAAACCCAGAAAACTGTCAGGATTGTTTTTTGTTTTTTTTTTCTTCCCAATTCTGGCCCATTTAGAATTTTTTTTCCAGTTTCCCACTACATTGTATGCAATATTTCATGTTGCCATTGAAAAGTACAACTTGTCCCGCAAAAAACAACCCTTCATACGGCTTTATGAATGGAAAAATAAAAAAGTTATGGCTCCAGGATGCAGGGAGTAAAAAAACAAAAATGCACAAATGGAAAATTGCAGAGTACTAAAATAAATAAGTTTGTGAGTCATTCTCTTCTAACATGTAGTTACTAAAAATTCTTTCTACCTTTTTATGACATCTGGCATCCTTGTATCTGATGGTTCTGACCCGCCTCCAGTAGGTTTTATACCGGATGTTCCTTCTTGCAGGCTGTAGCCTGCTTGCCGACAAGGCGTCCTCTCCTGTACCCATAGGGGGCTCCCTTCGGCTCTTAAAGGGCCAGCTCACACACTTTAATCTTCACCAGCCAACGGCTTTCAACCTTGGGATATTTCAGGCACCTTCCCCTGTGCTGTATCCTATTGTTTGACTGTGTACTGACTTCTGCCCATTTATCTGTATTTTACTCTTCGCTGCCTGACCTGTGCCTGTTACCTGTATTGATCCTACACTGACTGCGGATCTATCAGTGTATTTCACGTACTCTGCCTGCCTGGACCTCGGCCTCTGCCTGTCCCCTTGGTGCTCTGCATCGGTGTCTCCTACCCCCATGGCCAGCTGTCAATCACACAGAGACTACTCCAGGAGGTGGCGGCCTGGTGGTTCCCCTGCAGCGAAGTCCGGATCACTGTGTAGGGGGTTTAGAGGGTGAATACCAGGGGCACTTAGGATTAGCCCTAAACTTTAATTTTAGGGACTTCTTTAATTTTAGGGAGAAATGTCCTTTAAAGAGCTGATTTTTTTAGGGTCTGGCAGTGAGAGAGTCCTTGTCGTCATTAGATTTAGCCCTGGTAATATTTTCCTACACTGTCTTGCGGTTTGTTAATTTATTACTTTCAGCATTTTACACTTCAACCCCCACGAAGAGACTTTCGAGGAACAGTAACAATAAGGTTTTGGAAACCATTAACTCTTTATATGCTGTCAATTGTCCATAGCTAGAGCTGTGCCCCTTCCAATTCACACCGCCGTATGTGTTTTGTGGTTTGGCCAAGTGCGTGCCTCCTGTAGAAATGTCCTATCCTTATCCTTTGCTGGGCAGCGGAACGGACTTATGGATGTGGATAGCACACGGCGTGCTGTCCACGTCTTTTGCAGCCCCATGGAAATGAACGGGTCCGCAATAAATGCAGATCAGATGTGGACTGAAAATATGGTCTTGTGCATGAGGCCTAAAGGTTGCCAAAGCACTGTTAGTGTAGAGCAGTGCACAGGATGAGATGTATTAAATCCAGCTCGGGGGGCACTGTTCTCACTGACGAGGCACAGTGGGGTTCAGAGACTTATTTTTCATGCAGTGCTCCATCGCGGGTAAAAGGGACACAGATTAGCTTTTAACAGTGACTCCTGTCTGTATACAGCCCCTCATCAGTACAGAGCATTGTCTCTTAAAGAGGACCTCTCCCCGCTCCTGACATGTCTGTTTTAATCCCTTCATGCATTCCTCATGTAATAACAATTCTGGAGCTTCTATTCTTATGTCTGTATGTTGTGCCATTCCTTTATTATTTCTACTAGAAGTTATGAATGAATTGCTAACAGTCTGCAGTAAGGGTACAGAGGGGCGGTAACCAGTTGGGGGGGTGTACCTGCACAGACTCACTCTATCCAATCAGTGCTGCCATGTTCTGACTGTGCAGGGACACACCCCCAACTGGTTACCTCCCCTCTGTACCCTTACTGCAGACTGCTAGCAATTCATTCATAACTTCTAGTAGAAATAATAAAGGAATATCACAACATACAGACATAAGAATAGATGTTCCAGAATTGTTATTACATGGGGAATGCATGAAGGGATTAAAACAGACATGTCAGGAGCGGGGAGAGGTCCTCTTTAAATGAGAACCAGTACCCCGAGCTTAATCTAAGGCAGGGATGCCCAACCTGCGGCTCTTCAGCTGTTGCAAAACTACAACTCCCAGCATGCCCGGACAGCCTACAACTATCGGTCTACAGCAGGGCATTGCGGGAGTTGTAGTTTTACAACAGCAGGAAGGCCGCAGGTTGGGCATCCCTGGTCTAAGGTATCTCATCCAGCCATTTTTGGTACTGATGAGGGACAAGAACCCTGAAACAGCCCTGCTTACAAATGGTGTCTAATTTGCATACATTTTCCCCCATGGTGCATTGCTTAAAAAAAAAGTGTCTCCATAGACTGCTGTGTCTCTTCAATGTGCACCAGGTGGCTGACTGGCATATCTATAGGGGGTTCAGAGGTAACAGACAAACCCAGTTGCAACACTTGGTACCGTGGTGCTTGAGGGGCCCAAAGGCACCTGCCACTATTGCGAATTGCACGTGGTAGGTGGGAAGAAGCCCTGTTATAGATATTACATTGGGGCCGAGGTACCACACTGTGCCAAAGAGAGGGGAAAGCAGACAGGAGCTGAAGTGGCATGGTGATCAGCAGCCCCTTCATTAAAATGGATAGGGTAGGGCTACACCGCAACACTGGTCGCGGCCTTGATGGCAGGAGCGTCACAGTGTAGAGGTCACCCCAGAGAAATGAATGGGGTCACAGTGGGAGTTTCATGTATGCCATGACTAAGACTCCTAAATCACAAAAAAATCTGCTGGAGAGGTATACATGAAACCCCCACTGCGACCCCATTCATTTCTGTGGGGTGACCTCTACACCGCCTTCCTGGCCTTGACCAATGTAGCCCTACATTTAATTGGAGTGTCAGGACCTCCACAGTATGTCCACAGTCACCGCTTCTGACAGAAATTTTTTACTGCGAAAAAGCATTTTTAAGCTACTTTCACACTAACGGAAGCGTTTTTGCTGAACCCTGCCGGATCCAGCAAAAACGCTTCCGTCATGATAATGCATCCGTTGTGAACGGATCCGGTTGTATTATCTTTAACATAGACAAAACGCATCCGTCATGACCTCCGTTAAAAGTCAATGGAGGACGGAACCGTTTTCTATTGTGCCGGATTGTGTCAGAGAAAACGGATCCGTCGCCATTGACTTGCATTGTGGGTGATGACGGATCCGTCTTGCTCGGCATCCCAGGACGGAAAGTAAACCGCAGCATGCTGCTCTCCGGTATGAGAACGGAACAGAATACATTTTGCAGCGCTCCGTTCTGTTCAGTTACATTTTGTCCCCATTGACAATGAATGGGGATAAAACTGAAGCGTTTTTTTCCGGTATTGAGACCCTATGGCGGATATGTAAACGCTAATGTGAAAGTAGCCTTAATCGGGTTATCTAGGTGCTAAAATTTATTTAAAAAAAGCCTTCAAACTCACCTCAAAGATCCCCCCCCACCGCTCCCTTTCAGATGCTCCCGGTCCCTGCCGGTCTCTAGTTCCTGGTGCCTTTTACCCACTCAGCAGACCATTGGTGCAGTGGTCACCCTCCTCAGATAGTGATTGGCTGAGCAGGCGTTTCCTGCGTGTCAAGAAGCACCAGAAAGTAGAGGCCGGCTTGTGACCAAGAAGTGCTGGAATGGGTCTGGCAAGGGGAAGGGGGGGGGGGATCGGTGAGAAGAATATGACTTTTTTTTTTCTTTTTTAAAATTTTGATCTACTACTTAGAGGCTTTCCTAAATACATTTTAGGCCTTGGACTGAAGAGGGCGTCTCTACGTCTTTACAGGTGAGGTTTTACATTTTAGATGTGTTGGATGGAGAGCCCTGGACCTGTCCCATCCATAGATCAGCCTTATGGCCAGTACTTAGTCCAGTCCTGATGTAGTCTGCGGGATCTCATTCCTCAGGATCCCCGTGTTATGTCCAACTTCAAGTCTTTTCGGAGAGATCTGCGCATGAATCATGACCCCCATGTACTGTGATCTTGTGTTCATCAGAGGGTCCTAGATACCTATGGGGGTGGGATGCCGCTGGAATGTATGGAGGCAATAATGTCTATCCCCTTCATCCTGGATGAGCTCACGGTTTTGAACGCCCCTGTTTTTGTTTAGTCGGACTTCTGTGTACACACAGTGTGGAGGGTTCGTCATCTCCTCCGCAGGTGGGGAGGTGGACGTATGAATTCGCTCTAAAGCACCATCTCCTTGCTGTCAGTGAATGGGGACATCTTGGTTTACCCTGGCCTAGTCCTGCTCACAGAGCTGAGGGTTTGTTACTGTGTGATAACTCTTAGCCAGTACTATTAGATTGGATACCTGCTGTGTATTGTGACAGTGTGAATTATCCCTAAAACTAGATACGCACGGTACGATTCTCGCCTTCTTCAGTCCTGTGAAATGTATTCCATATACTGTATGTGTTACTGATTTTTTTTTTCTCCTCTTTTTTCCATTATTTTAAATTTTCACTGCAAATTTTTTCCTCTACATGTCATGTGTGAATCCAGCCCATATTATGCTCACGTGATTAAACTTTGAGGCAATATTGGTGTATATTGTGTGCAAAAATCAGCATCATGCAGTCCTCCTCTCCTGCATGGGGTGTCTGCATGTCCATGGTATCAAAACCCTCCATATACATAATGGATAATCACTGATAAATATACAACAAATTTGTGGATAAACAGAGCACAATGTACCCATACACCAGTCTTGATCTCCCTGCATTGGCGTGAGGTGCGCCAAGTTTATTGAGAGGCAGATGCTCCTTAATAAGGCACATCTTTGCCCTGTCGTGTGCCAGAAACGTAAGTCTATGCCTACCAGGGACTGCGTAAGTTATAGTAAATCCAGCAGGTTGTGCAAAATCACATCCCTACCTTTGGCATAAAGGGCTTAGTAAATGCCCTCAATGCGTGCCCCAAGCTAGCTCGCTCTGAGGGGGGCCTTTGGCATTTTTGCATATAGAAAAACTTTGGTTGGAAAACATAAGGATCGGTTGCACCGAATCGATTCATGGCCATGCAAACTGCGGAAGAAATCCAAGGGACAGCCTTTCTGTGTGAATAGTGGTTTTAGGGGGATGTGGCGATAGAAGTTGCACCAGGACCCTGGTGCTTTGATTCGGAAAGGTCCTTTCTCTAGGACGTGATCATGTAGTATCAAGCTGTGGCCCAGAAACCTCCTTGAGTTCTTAAAAAAAGTTAAAGGGGTTGTCCCACAAAAAATATTCTACAGTTTTCAAACCAGCACCTGCATCTGAATACTTTTGTAATTGCATGTAATTAAAAATTCTGCATAGCCACTGAGTTATTCAATAAAATGTATCTGTATAGAGCCACTTAATTTCTTATTTCTTTGACCTACTCACTGAGAAGGCCGCACATGCTCAGTTTCATCTTTCAACTGCCTCCTGAGTTGTGATAGGGAGAGCGAGACACGCCCCCTGAGCTGTGATAGGAGGAGCTGAGACACGCCTCTTGAGCTGTGATAGGAGGAGCTGAGACACACCCCCTGAGCTGTGATAGGGAGACCTGAGACACGCCTCCTAAGCTGCTGCAGAAAAGACACTCCCCTTGAGCTGTCAGCTTGATATAAATCTAGCAGAGCAATGAGGTACATTGTAGGTACAGGGGCTGGAAAATCTGGAGGTCATCTTGCTGATCAGGAAACATCCGGCAACTCCACCAGGTTGTTTTGGAATCTGAGCCAGCACTGGAGGTTGTTGGGGTCTGTGCTGAGCTCCTGGAGGAGAGCAGTACCCCTCCCTGACTCACTAGCAGATAATTTCCAGGGGCTGGATTTCGGCTGTTGTCTCTTCTGTATCCACTAGAACATCTAGTGTCGGCGGCCCATTATCATCATGGAGCCGTGTAGTTTTATTAATAGGGAGGTAACAATCATGTAACTTGGGAATAGGCCGTTCCTAGGAGCTAATTGGCCTTCTTTTTGTCTATTACTGGGTTATTTTGGTACCTTGTCCACCTTAACAACCAAGACCTGGAACACATTTCATGAAAGACAAAATTGCGTTTTTGTCGGTGAGAATTGTCATCGAGGTTTCCTTCGTTGGGTGCCCCTTTGTTAGCGTAGAGCGGCTACTCATGGAGGCACATTACTGCAGGGTCAGACTGGAAACTTAAAGTGGCCCTGCAAAAAAAACTAAAAGTGTTGCAAATGTTGTAAGTGGGTCCAAATTAATAGAAGGCAGAACCTACAAAAGTAGGTGGGGCCAACACAAGTAGGCAGAGCCTGTAATACCATTTGGTGGCACAAAGTACCACCCCAGCAGAGCCAAATAACAGTGCAGCACAATATACCGCCCCAGCAAGAGCCAAATAACAGTGCAGCACAATATACCTGCCCCAGCAGAGCCAAATACCACAGTGCAGCACAATATACCGCCCCAGCAGAACCAAATACCACAGTGCAGCACAATATACTGCCCCAGCAGAGCCAAATACCACAGTGCAGCACAATATACCGCCCAGCAGAACCAAATACCACAGTGCAGCACAATATACCGCCCCAGCAGAGCCAAATACCACAGTGCAGCACAATATACTGCCCCAGCAGAACCAATAACAGTGCACCACCAATATACCGCCCCAGCACAGAGCCAAATACCACAGTGCCAGCACCTAATATACCGCCCCGAGCAGAGCCAATACCACAGTGCAGCCACAATATACCACCCAGCAGAGCCCAAATACCACAGTGCAGCGACAATGATACTGCCCCAGCAGAGCACAAATACCACAGTTGCAGCAACAATATACTTGCCCCAGCAGAGTCGAAATACCACAGTGCAGGCACAAGTATACCGCCCCAGCAGAGTTCAATATACCACAGTGCAGCACAATATACCACCCCAGCAGAGCCATAATACCACAGGTGCAGCACAATATACTGCCCCAGCAGAGCTCAAATACCACAGTGCAGGCACATATTACCACTGCCCAGCAGAACCAAATACCACAGTGCAGCACAATATTACCGCCCCAGCCAGAACCAAATACCACAGTTGCAGCAGACAATATAACCGCCCCCAGCAGAACCAAATAACAGGGCAAGCACAAGTATTACTGCTCCCAGCCAGAACCAAATAACAGTGCAGCACATTATACCGCCCCAGCAGAAACCAAAATAACAGTACAGCCACAATATACTGCCCAGGCAGAACCAAATAACAGTGCAGCACAATATACTGCCCCAGCAGAACCAAATAACAGTGCAGCACAATTATAGCCCCAGCAGAACCAAATACCACAGTGCAGCACAATATACGCCCCAGCGAACCAAATTAACATGCAGCACAATATACTGCCCCAGCAGAACCAATTACAGTGCAGCACAATATACCGCACCAGCAGAGCCAAATAACACTGCCAGCACAATATACCGCCCAGCAGAACCAAATAACAGTGCAGCACAATATACCACCCAGCAGAACCAAATAACAGTGCAGCACATTATACCGCCCCAGCAGAACAATTAACAGTGCAGCACAATATATTGCCCAGCAGAACCAAATAACAGTGCAGCACAATATACGCCCCAGCAGAACCAAATAGTGTAGCACAATATACCGCCCAGCAGAACCAAATAACAGTACAGCACAATATACCGCCCCAGCAGAGCCAAATAACAGTGCAGCACATTATACCGCCCCAGCAGAACCAATTAACAGTGCAGCACAATATACCGCCCCAGCAGAACCAAATAACAGTGCAGCACCATATACCGCTTCAGCAGGACCAAATAACAGTACAGCAAATATACCGCCCAAGCAGAACCAAATAACAGTACAGCATAATATACCGCCCCAGCAGAACCAAATAACAGTACAGCACAATATACTGCCCCAGCAGAACCAAATAACAGTGCAGCACAATATACCGCCCCAGCAGAACCAAATAACAGTGCCAGCACAATATACCACCCCTGCAGAACCAAATAACAGTGCAGCACAATATACCGCCCCAGCAGAACCAAATAACAGTGCAGCACATATACCGCCCCAGCAGAACCAAATAACAGTGCAGCACAATTATACCGCCCCAGCAGAACCAAATAACAGTGCAGCACAATATACCGCCCCAGCAGAACCAAATAACAGTGCAGCACAATATACCGCCCCAGCAGAACCAAATAATAGTGCAGCACAATATACCGCCCCAGCAGAGCCAAATACCACAGTGCAGCACAATATACCACCCCAGCAGAGCCAAATACCACAGTGCAGCACAATTATACCGCCCCAGCAGAGCCAAATACCACAGTGCAGCACAATATACCACCCCAGCAGAGCCCAAATACCACAGTGCAGCACAATATACCGCCCCCAGCAGAGCCAAATACCACAGTGCAGCACAATATACCGCCCCAGCAGAGCCAAATACCACAGTGCAGCACAATATACCGCCCCAGCAGAGCCAAATACCACAGTGCAGCACAATATACTGCCCCAGCAGAACCAAATACCACAGTGCAGCACAATATACCACCCCAGCAGAGCCAAATACCACAGTGCAGCACAATATACTGCCCCAGCAGAACCAAATAACAGTGCCAGCACAATATACCGCCACAGCAGAACCAAATACCACAGTGCAGCACAATATACTGCCCCAGCAGAACCAAATTACCACAGTGCAGCACAATATACCGCCCCAGCAGGACCAAATAGTGTAGCACAATATACCGCTCCAGCAGAGCCAAATAACAGTGCAGCACAATAAACCGCCCCAGCAGAACCAGATACCACAATGCAGCACAATATACCGCCCCAGCAGAACCAAATAACAGTGCAGCACAATATACCGCCCCAGCAGAGCCAAATAACAGTGCAGCACAATATACCGCCCCAGCAGAACCAAATAACAGTGCAGCACAATATACCGCCCCAGCCCTATGAATGTGACCCTGCTGAGGAACGGCTGTGACAGGCGAACCCCATTAGATTAGGAGCCCCAATCTGGGTAGATTGTATAAGCACAGATTAGGCTTCTCATCACCGAGGCTGGGACCACTTTACAGTGCGTGTTGTAGGGTCTTTTACCTTCTCCATGATGTTTATAACTCTCTACTATCAGATACACGGTATTAAATGCACCACAGATGCAGGGTCCTCCAGCTTTTAGTAAATTATCCCAATGTCTGCCTGTGGCTTGAGGTCATTTAGGACTTTACCTACAGATGTAGATTGCGCTGTTAAGCTTCTGCTGCATTGCAAAATTTGCCTGAAAGCTTTAGTTTAAGCAAAAAAAAACGCACTGTTTGTCTGGAAGCTGTGGTCACGGTAATGTGTTCAGTAATTCCCGGTGGGGGTAGCCTGCAACGAGCATAATGCACGATTCTCCTGTATGTACGGCTGGGGATATACACAACTGGGAGAGTGACGGTTTGTGGGTGGAAACCATTGGAAATATTGCATCCATACATAAGAGGTGAATCATGTCTCCTGTAGATTAACTCATTCTGTACTGGACACTTCTGTACGGTGTGAGCGGCCGCGGTGTGTTTGGTATCATTGCCATCCGATCCCGTTATGCCGCAGTCCTATGCACCCAGGCGAATACAGGAGGTATAGAGGTTGTTCCTGTGCATCAGGCAAACAAGGCTTCTGCTACAAACAAGGTAGGAGGCAGGTAAAGTTCCTACCAATAGTAGACTGTGGGGGTCATTTACAGACAGTTTTACGCCTCTTTGTGGCGTACGATTGTCACATAACCCCTTTTTTGCAGCTTTTTAAAGCGCCTTTGTGACAATATTTGGCATTTTTTAAGTTGCATTGGACACAAAGGAGTGGTGGGGGCGTAGTGGGCGCCGGCCCTGGCAAATTTTCTCATTTTATGCCAGTGGCTGGCGTAGATTTTCCACGGACTACCAAAGATGCACCTAATTTATGACTAAGGCTACTTCCACACTAGCGTTAGTACGGATCCGGCGGGTGAAGGGACCCGCCGGATCCGTACTGAGTAATACAACCTTGTGGATCCGTAATTCCGGATCCGGTTGTATTAGCTTTTAAACGGATCCGGAATAACCTCTATTGAAAGTCAATGGAGGACGGATCCGTTTACAAGTGTGTCCACACCAAACGGATCCGTCCCCATTGACTTGCATTGGGGGTCATTCCGGATCCGTTTAGGTGCGGATAACTAGTACGGAGACTAACATGCTGCGGTTTGTTCTCCGGTCTGAAGACTATACAGAATGCTTTCAGGAGCCTCCGTTGTCTTCAGTTCAGTTTTGTCCCCATTGACAATGAATGGGGACAAAACTGAAGCGTTTTATTCCGGTATTGAGCCCCTATGACGGAGCTCAATACCGGAATATATAAACGCTAGTGTGAAACTAGCCTAAGTGCACATCCCGCACAGCATCGCCGGTATAAAATGTACAAAAAATACCATAAAAAATGATGGTCTTAATCAATGACCCCCAGTGAGCGGATCTGTAACACGACCTTGTGCCTTAAGCACTTGGCCTAATTCTCTGTAAATTGGGCACTTGACAGCAGCGTCTGTTTTCTCTTTGTAGAGTAAGGATTTATAATTAACTTCAGACACAACAGTTTGTGGCTTTGCTCAAGAAAAAGGCCAAATTCCTCCATCTCTCATTGATTAGTAATTATTTGTGTGTGTTGGAATGAGCGGCGCGGCCACTGGTTTATTTTTGTAGCTATCGCTTAAAGGAGTTGTCTCACTTCAGCAAATGGCATTTATCATGAAGAGAAAGTTAATACAAGGCACTTACTAATGTATTATGATTGTGCATATTGCCTCCTTTGCTGGCCGGATTCATTTTTCCATCACATTATACACTTGTCATACGGCGATCGTTGCAGGTGGACAGAGCTGGAGCTTCTGCGCATGCGTGCTTATTTGTGCTCTTTCCTATAGTGTGCAAACACGACCGCCGCTGCTGGATTACAGGGTGGTCGTAACCCCTGGAAACGAGCAGCGTACAATGTGCTGGAAAAATGAGCAGCCTGACGAAATTCTCCGGATCTGGATGCAACTGCCCGCCGGCTCCATTAACTATAATGGGGGTCCGGTGGAGATCTGGTTGCAATCTGGCAAATATGCTGAGAAGCGGCTGGACATAAACCGCTGCACGCTACGGTTTGTGTCCGCCAGTTTCCCAGTATTCTCTGCTTGAACTGGCTGGCGGCTCACAATGACGGAGAGTGACGGAGAGTCTTGGAGGTAACCCTCCCCTGCTTTGGACTGCCTTCCCCAACAATCCAGATCCATGAAGCCAAGGTCCCACCGGTGCTCTTGGTCATACGCTGTCCACGGGGCGTAGACCCGACCTACTTATCTCTTTATGGTTTTATGTTCTTTAGAACTCAAGGGTGTGAAACCATCAAGAGTTAAATGTACGGGGTGTGTGGCCCACAGGCGGTGTTGGGCTGGTGGCTCCCTGTAACATAGGGAGATCTGGTCTTTCCAAAGTTGGGTTTTTTGGGAATTCAGTCCAAAGGGGGTGATAAACTTCATCTAAGGCTTAAATACCTGCACAGATAGTAGTAAGGGAAACTAGAGCCACAAAACTGATTATGGCCTGTTGCATACCATAGTGTTATGGTGAGGATCCCACCGCTGTGACCCGCACCTATATACAGAACGGAGCCCCCGAACTGAATGAGGGTGCACTGCGCATGCGCAGCCACCCTCCATTCATTTCGGTGTTCTTCGATAGAATTATTGCACCTTAACCCTCTAACTGTTTTATCAGAGTGGAGCTCCAGCAGTGGAAAAAGTAGCTAACTGGAGGGGGGAGGGCTGCTATCTCCTGAATGATAGCAGCTAGAAACACGCAACTGGTCTTATTTGAAAGCAGACATTCCAAGCTTTCAGACAATACCAAAATGACAGCAATATGTTCAGGACAGAGGAAGATATCACTGATAGAAATCAGAATGCTGTGAATACAACAGAAAATAAAAGTAAAAACAGGTTTATTCCCGACTTGATTTCTAACAGTGATTTATCCTCTGTTTCTTGGACTTTAGCTGTTTTGGTCTTGTATGAAAGCCTGGACTGTCAGCTTTCAGACAAGACCAGTTGCATGTTTCTAGCTGCTACCATTGAGGAGATATCACCATCAACAGCAGCCCTTCCCCCTCCAGTTAGCTACTTTTCACACTGCCAGAGCTGGACTCTGGCAAAACAGTTAGGTGGTTAAAGGGGTTGTCCAAGCCTTTACAAGTGATGATTTATTTTATTTTGAAATCAATACTTTCCTGTTACTCACCGCTCCATTCTGGCTCTCGGACTCTCCACACTGGACTTCTAGTCGCCGTCTGTCAACTTTTGCACACATGAGGTCGTGAGCTGCTGCTCCAGCGAATAATTGGCCTGGGTGGTGAAGTGTCCCCAAGCGGCATTTCGCTTCTGGGTTGCCACTTGGTGACACATCACTGCTGAGACCAGTCATTGGCTGCAGCGACGCCCATGACCTCATCCATTCGGAATTTGACGTCCAGGGAAGAGAGTCCAGGAGCCACGGAGAGGCGAGAGCAGGTGAGTATGAATTTCTGGCTGGGGGGGGGCAAGTTTAAAAAAGCTGGAAAACCCCTTTAAGTGGCACACAGAGAGGCGTCAATAGACGCCAAGCCAAAATATTCCTTCTGAATACACATGCCTCCAGAAATGAATGTATTCTTTTAGCGAGACCCAGCGTCTTGTCTGTTGCCCGTCATGGGATGCAGCGGCCGTCTAGCCGGGGGCCGGCGAGCTGTGGGGGTTACAGAAGGACAGTTCTGCTCACTAGTTATTAGTCATTCTGTTTATGTAAACTTTTTTTTTTTTTGTTAAATTGGACGTCAGAAGTGGAAATTTCCGCTCATCGGGACGACTGAACGTATTTATATAATGAATCTTTTATAATCTCGGCTTTTGGAGCAGTTTCAAGACTATAAAGTTATAATTTTACATCATTTGCTGTGTAGGTGAGATAACGCTTGCATCGATCAATGCCCGAGAAGAAGGACATAGATGAATGTAAGGAGGACGGCTCTCAGATGCAAGAATTAATCCGTCCTTACTTTGCCAAGTTTTGCAGCTCAGCAGAATCACAAATCTGTCAGGAGCGCCGGCTTAGCCATGAGTCACTAGTGGGGCTGTCGTCATTATTTAGCCCAAAACTGGGATATCCAAGGGATACAGCATCTGGCCGGCCCTGTATGAAATGCACCGTGCCTTTTATTACTTATTCCATCCAAAATGCTGGAAACTACAACTCCCAGCATGCACTGTCAAGGAATGCTGGGAGCTGTAGTGTTGCAACCGCTGGAGGGGCATGGAGTGTTGTTGTATGTAGTTAAAAAAGAAACTTCCTTAATGTCTCATTCACACGTCAGTGTTTGGTCAGTGATTTCCATCAGTGATTTCTGAGCCAAAAACCAGGTGTTGGTCTAGACACAGAACAGGTGCAAAGCTTTCCCTTAAACGTTAAGGGCTCATGCACACAATCTTATGTATTTTGCAGTCCGCAAAAAATACAGATGACGTCCGTGTGTATTCCATATTTTGCAGAACGGAACAGCCGGCCCCTAATAGAACAGTCCTATCCTTGTCCGTAATGCGGACAATCATACGACATGTTCTATTATTTTATGGAACGGACTTACTTAAAAAGGAATACCCATTGAAATGAGTGGTTCCGTATATGATCCGCAAAAAAAAAAAACGGAACGGATACGGAATCCAATCCTGGTTTTAGCTCACAGTCACTAATAGAAATCACTGGCCAAACACTGACATGTGAATGAGGCTTAATAGACAGGTTTTCTGTTCATGATTCTAGGAAAGCTGGATTACAGAAGGGTTGTCATGATCCTGATTAAAACCACTTAACCCCCTAACTGTTCTGCCCGAGTCCAGCTCAGGCAGTGTGAAAAGCAGGGTGGAGGGCTGCTTTAGATGGTGATATCTCCTCAATGGTAGCAGCTAGAAACATGTCTTGTCTGAAAGCTGACAGTCCAGGCTTTCATACAAGACCAAAATGACAGCTAAAGTCCATGAAACAGAGGAGAAATCACTGTTAGAAATCAAGTCGGGAATAATTGCGAGTAAAACCAGTTTTTACTTTAATTTTCAGCTGCATTCACAGCATCCTGATTTCTATCAGTGATATCTTCCTCTGTCCTGAACATATTGCTGCATTTTGGTATTGTCTGAAAGCTTGGAATGTCTGCTTTCAAACAAGACCAGTTGCATCTTTCTAGCTGCTAACATTCAGGAGGTAACAGCATCTAAAGCAGCCCTCCTCCCTACAGGTAGCTACTTTTCCCACTGCTGGAGCTCCACTCTGGCAAAACAGTTAGGGGGTTAAAGGGGTTTTCCAGGATCAGGATATTGATGACCTACCCTAAAGCTGGGCCATCGTTATCATATATATTTTCTATTTTATGCACTTATATAGCGCTACTATATTCCACAGCGCTGTACAGACATTAGCATCACACTGTCCCCAATGGGACTCACAATCTAAAGTCCCTATCAGGATGTCTTTGGAGTGTGGAAGGAAACCAGAGAACCTAGAATAAACCCACGCAAACACGGGGAGAACATACAAACAGATGCAGATGTTGTCCTTTGTCAGATTGGAACCCAGGACCCCAGCGCTGCAAGGCACCAGTGCTAACCACTGAGCCACAATGATGTGTGGGGTCTGACTGACTGCACCCTTGTTGTTTGAAGGGTCCACAGCAGTTGTGTGATCGCTGATGAGAATATTGTGACAAAGCAGGACTTGTGAACAGCGACCAAGAGCTTCAGGTTTCTCTGTTTACTGCCTTCCATTGCAAGGTTTTCTAGAACAAGCCGAGTGACTGAGCGCTTCGTCATGCTGCTGATGCGTTACATGATACTGCCCTAAATCTAGGCTTCCGTGGCAATGATTAGTCACCGCCACCAGTAGGAGGCGGGAAAGTAAAATTCCATATGGATCCGAATAATAAGTTAATAAGCAGCAAAAGTAATATTCTGACCAGACATGGCTGAACGAATCCAGAAATTGCTGTCATTTTTTTCTTATTATACATATAATTATATCATTTCTCTGGTATTTACAACCACAGTGTTCAGTCTAAGGCCCCATTCACACTTGTCAGATAGGACACGGATTTCATTGTCAAATTTATTTTTATTCAATCCATGGTGCTGTACATATGAAAAGGGTTATACATACTTAAAGAGGCTCTGTCACTAGGTTGTAACCTATGTATTTAAATACATAGGTTACAAGGCCTAGTGACAACTTTTAAAATCATACCTGTCATGCAGAGTTCTGCGCAGCGGTCGCGTAGAAATTTAAACTTTAAAACATATGCAAATGAGCCATCGGAGCACGTCCCCTGTCTGTAATCACGCCCCCTCCTGTATTTGATAGACAGCGCTAGACTGGTAAGTCTAGCGCTGACCTCTCGCGCATGCCGCCCTAAAATTTTCCCGGCGCATGCGCAAGTAGCGCTTGCAGTGTCTACACTGCAAGCACTGTCTTCTCTTCTGCGCACGCGCCGTCACTTCGCTTGTCCCGGGAGTTACGCGCGCACGTGCGCAGAGGAGAAGACAGCGCTTGCAGTGTAGACACTGCAAGCGCTACTGCGCATGCGCCGGGAAAATTTAGGGCGCTATGCCCGCGAGAGGTCAGCGCTAGAAATACAAATACTATCAAATACAGGAGGGGGCGTGATTAGAGACAGGGGACGTGCCTCGGGCCCGGGGGAGCGGTGCTCCAGAGGAAAGAGGCCGCCCCCCCGATGCTTCCGATGGCTCATTTTGCATATGATTTTAAAGTTAGATTTCTACGTGACCGCTGCGCAGAACTTCTGCATGAAAGGTATGATTTTAAAAGTTGTCACTAGGACTTGTAGCCTATGTATTTAAATACATAGGTTACAACCTAGTGACAGAGCCTCTTTAAAGGGAGTCTTTCACCTGATCTGAGCGTCATAGACTGCTCAGATCAGGCTATAGCCAACATTACACACATTAAAGCAATACCTTTCTTAGATATGTCCCTCACTGAAATCCTCAAGAAAACACTTTTATAACTTATGCAAATTACCCCAACCCCCCCCCCGTACAAGTGCCCGGAAGCCTCGTTATACAAGAAGGTGTCCAAGCCCCCTGGCGATTTCAATTGAAAACTCCTCCTTTTTCCCTGCTCCGGCCCGCCCTGCTTTAGCATACAATTCTCCTCCTCCTCTTGTTATGTAATCTCCCGCTTGCGCCGCTCTTCGGGTCCCCGGCGCATGTGCACTAGAATCCTGTGCGCCTCTGCCCAAGGCAGCTCTGATGCCATAATGGGCCCCAAAGGTCCAGGAAAAAAAAATTGACTGCCTTTGGAGCCAATCACCACTAGGATCTATTTCTGTGATTCAACACCATTAAACATTTTTGATGATACAGGGGTTGGGTATCAAGAGTAGTTTTCTTCGGTGGGCCCCAGGAACCGCAGTCAGAACTGGCCAGATCTTGTAAGAAGAGCAGAAAAGGAATAGGGAGACCCCTAGTTCTTCAGAAGGCTCCAGCTGTCCGACCGTCACCCATCACACTATTACAGCTTCTGATTCGTCTGTCAGTTTTCGGTCGTTAGATCACCCGTATCTAGATGCGTTCTTCATTCTGTCTCTTCCCATTTGCTCGGAAACCACTTCAAAGTAACAGAAAGGGACGATTATCTGTATCTTGTCTTCAAGATGGTTCTCGTTATGACAGATCTTATCACTTACTTACATTCTGTCTCCTCATCTCAGTCTCTCTCTCCGTCTCTCATGAAACACGATTCCAGGATCTAGAAACATCGCTAAGAGATGCATTTATGAAAGTGCCGCCATGTACGGTTCAACAGTGAAGAAGTCACACGGTAACTGCAATCAGTAGGGTTATCAAGGTAAGTTCTTGGTAAACCCCTGTAAACAAGATACACATCAGACCATCTAATGTGTATGACGCGGCTCTCCAACAGCAGTTGTCTGGCAGCGGCCTATACCCCTTTCTCCATGGGGAACATGTGCACGGTTGACCCATCCGCGACTCCATGTACATGGTGGTCTGGTCGGTTGTCTAAGGTGTTTTACCACCAATAGTCATTATGTCATCAGTTTGCATGGCGAGCTCTGTAGTGAGGCACAAGGGAGGAAGGGTCATGATGACTTTCTGTATTCTGGACTTAGGAATGAGCAAGTTGGCCTACAAGATTAAAGCATGGCCTGAAGGATTCCTTTCTTGAATCTATTTTTATTTTCTATACACGATTGTGGGGCAGCCATCTTGCCTGAGCTGCTGTTATTTAGGGATATGCTTCACATGACATGACCTGTTGTGAGTGATACAGCCTGGGTGTATATATGTGTGTGTGTATGTATATATATAATATATTTCATTGTAATCGTGTTTGTCATGATAATGAGATGACTGCTGATAAGTGACCTCTATAGAAGTATACAGAAAATGTCAGGATATGATTAGGCTCATTGATCAGTGTGGAAACTGAAGGATTTTAGGATTTTTTTTTTTGTGAAATGGAAAATCATGACAACTCTCAGATTTAAAAAAAAAAAATGTCATGGGGGAATAAATGGAAAATGTATGTGGTGACTTCCTTTTCATCCTTTCATCTCCAGATCCCCCGGTTCCCTAGCTCCTCTTATGTCATCCAAGATGGTCTCATTACTTCTCAGACTACCAGATGCACACTTCCGGTTAGTCCAGTCTTGCTCTTGGATTGGCCAGCATTGCTCATGTGAGCTATACTGGCCAATCCGAGGGCAGCAGGATGAGTCCACAGTATACATCAGGTAGTCTGAGAAGCGATGTGGTCGTCTTCAGTGGCAGAAGAGGAGCCTTGGAATTGGTGGATCTGCAGCTGAAAAGGAGGGCACTGGGTAGGGGGTTATGTTCATCCCCCGTTAAAGGGGTTATCCGAGCCTGGAAATGCCCCTCTATATGCCCGGGCCCCTCACACTGATTCTACTTACCAGGCTCCCTGTGTCGCTCCTGGTCCCCACATGGCTGCCGGTGCTTCTCCCTGTGCGCGGATGGAAACATCCGGTGGGGGCGGGGGGGATGGCTAATTGGGTAACCAACGGCAGGCGGTGACGAGCCTCACTAGTGTCGTCCACGATGCTAGGGAGGCTCGTCCAGGTATTCCTGCCCAACATGGAGAATCCTCCTTGCCACCGATGGGTATCTTGACTGATCATTCCAGTGGTTCATTGGCACCCGCCATCTGTGCACAGTTCACATGAGACTTGTAATCCCAGGGATCCCGTCACTAGATGGCACAGCTGTGTGTGTGAGCCCATTAGTATGATGCCAGGTTTTCCAGTTGCTACAGCCAAGGGGCCTTGGGAAGGAGTTGTTGCTTCCGGATAACTTCCCTTTCATCTGAAGAGGTGAGAGCTGTATTTACATGCAGCTATCACTCTGCTGCAGGGATGAGGGATGGCTATTACATTACAGTGACTCATCCCCATACAGATTCATTGTTTCTGGGCAGCCAATCGCTGATTACACCTCACGAACTACTGCCCAGAAATGCTGCATAAATGATGAATTCACCCAATGAATGAGCGTTGTAATAAGGCATCTCAAACAACACGGTGTGCATTCCGCATTTTTTTAGAAAAATGAATGGGTCCATATGGTTCCGCATCTTATCCACAAAAATGCGGATAAGAGGCGGAAATGTACATACGGTCGTGTGAATGGGGCCTAACCGCTGAATTTAAAATTTTTTAAATTTAGCAAACTGTCTTTAGAACGTTCCCTTCATTCACACTTCTGTATGTGTTTTCCCTTCCGTTTTTGCGGATCCGCAATATGCAGATGACGTTCCGTATGGCATCCGTGTTTCCGTTTTTTTTTTTTTTTTGCAGATCCATTGTAACAATGCCTATACTTGTCAACAAAACGGACAAGAATAGGACATGTTCTATCTTTTTTGCAGAACGAAATTTGGAAACGGAATGCATACGGAGTACCTTCCGTTTTTTTGGCGGACCCATTGAATGAATGGTTCCGCATCGGGT